>JAVIAB010000139.1:7750409-8350409 GCA_032433765.1 Megaustenia siamemsis | reverse complement strand
ACAGATAAAAATGGCTTGGTCATGTGACAAGACAGAGACCAAAACACAACAAGCCTTCAATAAACGTTACGAGAACACCGGACCCAAGGGCCGACCACTAAAAAGATGATGGATTGATTGGATGTTAGAAACACTAACAAACTTAGCAGTAGAGGTCAACAGGAAATCAGAAAAACGTAAATTATATCTCCTCTCGACGCTGAAGGGCAAATGATGAAGGAAAGAAGAATTCAAACTATACGATCAGCTGATCTCTGGAAGCGAATTATGGACAGTAGACAAACAAATAAACAGACGATTAGAGATCACAGAAATTACTCAGAAGAATTTTGAGAGCTCCCTGGACAGCTAAAAAAAGATCAACGGTGACATTTTCAAAGAGGCCAACACAGAAAGGGAGCTCCTAAAAAAATCAGAAAAAAAAACCAATTGCGATTTTTTGGGTACATCATGAAAAGAGAAAATTTGCAATACTTGATTACAACTGGCAAAATACAGGGAAATAGAGATCGCAGACGACAAAGAAAGAAAATACTGGACAGCCTGGTGTCATGGCATGTAAAACAGTCAAAATCAGAATAGATACCATGCACTGTGGACAGAAAAATATTGATGGATATGATCGCCTCCGCCAACCTTTGTGGCACATGATGATGATGATTCCGTTTTGTTAAGTTCCTGTTGTAGCCCTTTTAAATGTGACCAATGTAGACTAGAAGTCTTGTCTATGCCCACGATATGTAAACGGTTAAAAGTAAAAGGCCTGCTTTCTCATGTTAAGGCCTACGGCGAATATGACGTCAGTGCCCGTATGGCACCATCGGCACATTTCACCGGTGATGTGGTCGCTATCATGTCAGGCCATCTTATATTTCCAGAAGGTCCGGTGCCCATTTCATCATCAAGTACCGGGCCTGCTGGCGTAGGTGATCATGTCTCTCCACAACTTTCGATCTCGACAGTTAGTTATCATTTCTGTTGTTGACCTTCTGCCAAGCCATTCTCTTAAACTGCCTGGTATTTTTTTCTCTTTGCTTCCCTCTGTCTCTTCGTCCCTCAATGTTCCCAGTTGTTACAATATATTTCAGCTGTTCTCTTCTCATTACGTGGCCAAAAAATGATGATTGTTTTTTCCTAATATTGTAAATTAACTTTCTTTTTGCTTTGTCCTCTTTGAGAACGTTTCCATTACTCTTCTTTGCTGGCCATTGTATTCTCAACATTATTCTGTAAAACCACATTTCTACAGACTCCAATGATTTTCTTGTCTGTTGTCCTATTGTCCATGATTCACATCCATATGTTAAGACTAGCTCTACATAACATTTAAGAACTCTTTGTCTTGGTTCTATTGTCAAAAATAGATTGGATAATATCATCTTCATTTTTTGGAAAGCTGCTTTTGCCTGAGCCATTCTGCACCTCACCTGTTGTACATCTTCTGTCTGAGGTCAACAAAGTTCCAAAATATTTAGATTCATTTACAGTTTTAATATTGTTCTACTTGTCTTTATTGTGCACTGATGTGGAGTCTTTTTCTTTATTGTTACCATTACTTCTGTCTTGTTGCTATTGGGTTTCCCATTAACTCAATTATAAATCATACATTCCTGATCTAAGGGAGGTAACACATCTTGTTCTTAACATATAAATTGAACAAATTATTCTTGAGTTATCTCGATTGTCCGTTGATATAAAAAGAGGAGTAAGACAGGGATGCATCCTATCACCAAGCTTGTTCCACTGAGCAAATTTTAAAGAAAACATCATGGAGATGCCAGGCCTACAAATTAATGGAAAGATAATTAATAACCTACGTTATGCTGATGATACTGTACTACTAGAAGAAAATCCTAAAGATCTACAACAATTACTTAATGAAATAAACATGACAAGCAAAAAATATGGACGATATGAATATCAAAAAGAGTAAAACTATGATCATAAACAAAGAAAATACTCAAAACCCACAAGTAGATATCAAAATTGAATGAATAAACCTGGAGACAGTTCAGAGCTACAACTACCTTGGACATACTATAACCAGTGATGGAAAATGTATAACTGAAATAAACAAAAGAATAGGAATGGCAAAAAGTAATTTTAATGTCATGAAGAACATACTAACATCAAAACAAATAACACTAGGGCTAAAACTAAGAATAGCAAAATGTTACATCTTCTCAATATTCCTATTTGGTGCAGAAACATGGACATTAGACAAGAAAACAGAACAGAGAATTGAAGTCTTTGAAATGTGGATATATAGAAGAATAGGTAGAATTTGATGGAAGGAAAAAAGTAAAATAGAAGAAGTACGAAGAAGAAACAAGACAAATGCGATTTTTGGGCCATGTTAAAAGACACAACAGGCTACTAAAAGTAATCCTGGAGGGGAAAATACATGGTAAAAGAGGCAGAGGCAGACCAAGACTAACATGGACAAGTAACATCAAAAGATGGACAAATCAGCCTATGACAACCTGCACCATCAAAGCAAGAGACAGAACAGAATGGCGCTCCATGGTAGCCAACCTTCGTTGCGGTGACGGCACTCGATGATGATGATCTCGATTGAGTTAAGTCAAATCACATTTAAGGGGATTACGTCAAGTCAAGTAAAATCTCTTCTTGTTGACCATACGATATTTGTGCGCGATGCACGAGCTCCAGAGCACAGGCGAAGGCCACTCTTATCGTGTGACCACCTCCCGTGTCAACAGTTTGGTAGTTGTGTTCCTACTGAAGGCCTATTGAGTCGAAACCTCGTTCCAATTTGTGTCGTTTACTAATTACGTAAAGCTTTTACCTTACCATATTTTCCATATTTTTATTTCAATTCTCCCCCACATTTAGCTTTACTGCAGCTTCACATTTTTATGAATTCATTTGCATTTCTTTGCCTTATCCCCCCCCCCCCCCCCCAAGTAAACGTATAGTGTTACAATGCAAATATGATCAGCTGATGGTATGGCACAATCAGGGCAGGATTAAGCCCCGTAGATGCCCTAAGCGCTTTACAGAATTTGGTAGAACTCTCCCCTCCCCTCACCCTACCCCTACCTTCATATATATGTAATTCAAAATATAAACAACAATAAACCATAAAATATATTTTATTTATTGAAATTAAACAAAACCTACATTAAGGTGAACGTTTATTTTTGTATAGAGTGAATAAAGTAAAGAACCGCCACGCCAAGTGGCGTCTAGGGAACATAGTGCATGATTTTTGGGGTAATGTGGTCGGTATTACGCCCGTGCCGCTTTACTTTCCCAGAAAATATCTGGTACCCATTTAAGGCTGAGTGAATTATTTTTTGTATACTTCCACTTTATTTATATTTGAAAAGTTTTGTCATACTTTTTTTTTTTTAAATTGCAGTCTTTGATGAGATCCTCAAAACTAATGGTATCATCAGTTTCTATAACATAATAGAGATAAGGATTGACTTGTTGCTTTTATTTCAGTGCGGATTTTTCTTCCTCCTTCGACTTCATGACCTTATCAGTGGTCTGCACTCCCTGAGGGTTCTTGTTTTTATTGTATATATCTGTTTGTATTTTTAAAAATTTAATTTAATGTTGAGGCTTATTTGTGGTGCCCTCTTCTCTTGATGTCTTAAGCACGTCCTGATTTTGCTTAATGGTTATTAATCCGCCCCTGGATACAATCAACTAAGATAGAGTGTTTCAACTTTCCGGAAATGAAAAAAACTAAAGTGACAGGCGTTTCGGCTCTAAGACGTTTTCAGCGGGACATATTGACTGGCAAAATTGATAACGAATGGGAGGAAGAGCTCAAATTGGTTGCCATACGGATCTAGCACAGAAAACATACACACAAAATTGAATTGATATGTCATTATTGTAACCTGTGTATAGAAAATAAAATATTTGAATTTACGGTGGAGTAAAATGTGAATAGAAAATAAAATATTTGAATTTATGGTGAGTAACATGTGTATAAGAAATAAAATATTTGGTTATATGGTGCAGTAAAATGTGTATAGAAAATAAAATATTTGAATTTACGGTGGAGTTAAATGTGAATAGAAAATAAAATATTTGAATTTATGGTGAGTAACATGTGTATAAGAAATAAAATATTTGGTTATATGGTGCAGTAAAATGTGTATAGAAAATAAAATATTTGAATTTATGGTGAGTAACATGTGTATAAGAAATAAAATATTTGGTTATATGGTGCAGTAAAATGTGTATAGAAAATAAAATATTTGAATTTATGGTGAGTAACATGTGTATAAGAAATAAAATATTTGGTTATATGGTGCAGTAAAATGTGTATAGAAAATAAAATATTTGAATTTATGGTGCAGTAAAATGTGTATAGAAAATAAATATTTGAATTTATGGTGCAGTAAAATGTGTATAGAAAATAAAATATTTGAATTTATGGTGCAGTAAAATGTGTATAGAAAATAAAATATTTGAATTTATGGTGCAGTAACATGCGCAGTGCAAGATGTTGATGTTATTTTTTGGTCAAGTTCTGCCACAATTGTATGCGCACAAAATGAAGACGTGCCATCATAAATCCAATTATTAGTCAAAGAAAAGGTGTGGCGGTGTCTCTGTAGGTCAATGAGAATACGTCACCCGTAACAATATATTATGTGTGTATGTGTGCGAGTGCATGTAGAAAAAACTACAGACATAATGTAAAAAAGAGGTAGAGAGATAAGAAGGGGACAGAGAGAGAGAGAGAGAGAGTGAGTGTGTGTATGTGTGAGTGTGTGTGTATGTGTGTGTGTGTGTGTGTGTGTGTGTGTGTTCGCACACATTTTCAGAAAGTGAGAAACAAACCGCAAAAGAGTTAGAGGAAAGGTAGACTGCGAGAGACATTGAAAGAGAGAAAGAATGGTAAAAAAATAGAGTGGTAGATAGATTGAAAGATCAAGATAGTGGTAGAGAGAAGGATAGAGTAGAGAAGAAGGAATGAACAAAGGAAGAGAAAGAGAGGGGGAGGGAGAGAGAGAGAGAGAGAAGGGATCCACATAAAACGTTCCATATTGACACACCTTGCCAATCCTACCGGAACCAATATGGCGCAGGAACTTCAAAAACTGATTGGGGTCTGCCTCTTTGTCATCGTTAGCTCGTCTGTCCTTGACATTCAGATGGAGGCGAAAAACAGACACCTGCAAAGGGAGATCAGAACTTGTGGTAAGACAATCTTGACAGCCATCAAGACACACTCGACAACCTACATACAGCCATCAAGACACACTCGACAACCTACATACAGCCATTATGCCACACCAGACAACGTACATAGAAACATCAAGACACACAAGACAACCTGTACACAGACATCACGACACACTCGACAACCTACATACAGCCATCAAGACACACTCGACAACCTACATACAGCCATCAAGACACACTCGACAACCTACATACAGCCATCAAGACACACTCGACAACCTACATACAGCCCTTACGACAGCTCGACAACCTACATACAGCCATTATGCCACACCAGACAACGTACATAGAAACATCAAGACACACAAGACAACCTGTACACAGACATCACGACACACTCGACAACCTACATACAGCCATCAAGACACACTCGACAACCTACATACAGCCATCAAGACACACTCGACAACCTACATACAGCCATCAAGACACACTCGACAACCTACATACAGCCCTTACGACAGCTCGACAACCTACATACAGCCCTTATGACAGCTCGACAACCTACATACAGCCCTTACGACAGCTCGACAACCTACATACAGCCATTATGCCACACCAGACAACGTACATAGAAACATCAAGACACACAAGACAACCTGTACACAGACATCACGACACACTCGACAACCTACATACAGCCATCAAGACACACTCGACAACCTACATACAGCCATCAAGACACACTCGACAACCTACATACAGCCATCAAGACACACTCGACAACCTACATACAGCCCTTACGACAGCTCGACAACCTACATACAGCCCTTATGACAGCTCGACAACCTACATACAGCCATTACGACAGCTCGACAACCTACATACAGCCATTATGACAGCTCGACAACCTACATACAGCCCTTACGACAGCTCGACAACCTACATACAGCCCTTACGACAGCTCGACAACTCGACAACCTACATACAGCCATTATGCCACACCAGACAACGTACATAGAAACATCAAGACACACAAGACAACCTACATACAGCCCTTACGACAGCTCGACAACCTACATACAGCCATTATGCCACACCAGACAACGTACATAGAAACATCAAGACACACAAGACAACCTGTACACAGACATCACGACACACTAGACACCCTGTATACATCCATCAAGACACACTAGACAACCTACATACAGTCATCATGACACACTAGACAACCTACATACAGGCATCAAGACACACTGGACAACCACAACCGGAATACAGCCCTCATGATACACTCGACAATCTGTATACAGCCATCACCACACACTAGACACCCTGCATACATCCATCACGATACAGTAGACAACCTCCATACAGCCCTCACGAAACACTAGACAATCTGCATACACCCATCAAGACACACTAGACACCCTCCATACAACCATCGTGACACACTAGACAACCTACATACAGTCATCACGACGCACTAGACAACTTACATACACATGTCACGACACACTAGACAACCGACATACAGTCATCACGACACACTAGACAACCTACATACAGTCATCACGACACACTAGACAACCTACATACAGTCATCACGATACACTAGACAACCTCCATACACATGTCACGACACACTAGACAACCTCCATACAACCATCATGACACACTAAACAACCTCCATACAACCATCATGACACACTAGACAACCTCCATACAACCATCATGACACACTAAACAACCTCCATACAACCATCATGACACACTAGACAACCATCATGACACACTAAACAACCTCCATACAACCATCATGACACACTAGACAACCATCATGACACACTAAACAACCCATACAACCATCATGACACACTAGACAACCTCCATACAACCATCATGACACACTAAACAACCTCCATACAACCATCATGACACACAAGACAACCTGTACACAGACATCACGACACACTAGATACCCTGTATACATCCATCAAGACACACTAGACAACCTACATACAGTCATCATGACACACTAGACAACCTCCATACAACCATCATGACACACTAGACAACCTCCATACAACCATCATGACACACTAAACAACCTCCATACAACCATCATGACACACTAGACAACCTCCATACAACCATCATGACACACTAAACAACCTGCATACAACCTGGACACACTAAACAACCTCCATACAGATATCAAGACACGCTATACAACCTACATATAGCCATGTTTAAAGTAGATATTCTAAGTCTTGTTGTGATTGCTATTCAATACTAAAGTGTTACACGGGGGGGGGGGGGAAGAGCTAAAAACACGAGGGAGGGAAGGCGGAACGCTAGGAGAGGGACAGAGAGGGAAGAGAGGGTGGAATGGTAAACGAGAAGTCTAGGAGGGGATAGGTGAGAGAGAGGTGAGAGAAGTCCAGGAGAAGGAAGGCTAGATGATCGGTATAAATGGAGAGAACATGTGAATGTTACAATGGAGGGAAGTCTAGGAGGGTCTAGGAGAGAGAAAGAGAGAGAGAGGTAAGAGAGAGAGAGAGAGAGAGAGAGAGAAGTCTAGGGGAGGGAAGGCCGATTAATAGGCTTAAATGGAGAGAATGAGTAATTGTTACAATGGAGGGAAGTCTATGAGGGAAGCTAAAGATACGATGGAGGGCGTAATGGTAAGGAGAGAGAGAGGCAGGAGGATGCAATGGTAGGAGAGAAGTCTTGGAGACAGAGAGAGAGAGAGAAGTCTAGGAAAGGAGGGGAAGTGATAGGCTTAAAAGGCGAGAATGTGTAAGTGTTACAATGGAGAGAGGTCTAGGAGGAAATAGGAGAGAGGAGAGAAGAGAGGAGAGGAGAGAGAAAGGAGTATAGGAGAGGGAAAGAGAAATTATAGCCGTAAATGTAGAGAATGAGTAAGTGTTACATTGGAGGGAATTCTATGAGAGAAGCTAAAAATACGAGGGATGGCGGAAAGCTAGAAGAGGGAAAGAGAGAGAGGAGGGAGGGAGGGTGGGTGGTATGGAAGGAGAGTAGTATATGAGGAGATAGTAGAGAGAGAGAGATAGATTATTAGTACCACTGATACAGAAGAAAGATAGTTATGAAAAGTTAAACAAGATACTAATGAGGAGAGAGAGAGAGAGAGAGAGAGAGAGAGAGAGAGAGAGAGAGAGAGTACCAATAATACCGAGGAAGAAGAAAGGTCTAGTCCTAATGTTGAGAGATAATACCGAGGAAAGGCGCACCGGGTTATGCTTGCCTCCATTAAAAAACAACTAAATAACACACGACGTCAGCAGACACCCAACTACATAGCTATAAATAAATGGTATCTTTGTATTATATATTTACTCATTGTACTAAATATTTTTGTAATGTTATATAATATCCACTGTATGTTATATATCTACTGAGATAATAAAAGAATAAAATATATCTTTTGATTTCTGTTTTATATTTAATGCTGTTGTTTTTCATTGATGATGTATAATCTGTTAAAGTATCGCTATCGATCCAGTATATCAAGAACTCCAAAGTCAGCACACAACAGAATCAGACATAAACAGGTCACTTCCGGGGTGACAGATACGGGAGGTCAACACCCCTTTCACAGGAGGTCATGGTTAACTCCCCCTGCGCCTAGAGTTCATTTGGCGCTAAATGCGCCTACTACATATCTGTTAATTTATGGGCCAAACACTATCAGTTGGATAATACATAATAATACAAATATACATAATAATACAATTATACACAATAATACAAATAAATCAAACTAAAGAGAAATAAGCAAAAATCTAATTCATCAACAAATCCACTCGATATAACAGCTTTAAATCAAAAAGATATTAAAGATACCTATACAATACAAGTAATGAACACATACCAGAAGCTGCTAGAGGAAGGAATTGAACAATACAAAAGAGAAAATCTTGATGAAAAAGTAACAACCAAATGGCAATGCATAAAGAAAAGCATACAAAAAGCCTGCGACACCTTACCCAAAAGAGAAAAGAACAAAAAACAAAAATGGATAACTAACACCATCTTAGAAGAAATGGAAGAAAGGAGACAAGTGAAGAACACTGCCCAATACAATAAAATAGATAATGAGATACGCAAAATGTGCAAAAAGGCAAAAGAAGACTGGCTCAGCCAAAAATGTATAGAAATAGAAACTATGGAAAGCAAACAAGACCTAAGAGGAATGCACACAGAAATAAAGAGAATGACTAATAAAAATTTTAAAAAAGCCACAGAAGGTGGATGCATTGCAGACAAAAAAGGAAAAATGCTAACAGACAATAAGGATATCATAGATAGATGGCAGGAATATATAACAGAACTATTTCATGATCAAAGGGACAAGAAACCAGTTATAAAATGTACATCAGGCTATAAAATCTTAAAATCTGAGGTGGAAAAAGCTATAAAACAATGAAAAGGGGAAAAGCAGCAGGACCTAAAAGCATACAGATAGAGATGATACAGGCACTTGAAGATTTTGGCATTGAAGTGATTACAGACATATGCAACGACATATACCACACAGGATACATACCAAATGAACTAAAAACATCAACTTTCATTGCATTGCCTAAAAAGAATGGTGCAGTTGAATGCGGTGACTTTAGAACAATAAGCCTAATGAGCCATGTTACAAAAATCGTGCTAAAAGTTATACAAGGAAGGATTCAGAATAAAATCAATACTGAATTAGATGAGCAGCAATTTGGATTTAGGAAAAATAGCGGGACAAAAGAAGCCATATTCTGCATGAGAACATTAATAGAAAAACAAACCAATATATGCCTGCTTCATAGGCTACACCAAAGCTTTTGATAGAGTACACAACAAACAACTTATAGAATGCCTAAAAGAGATACATCTAGATGACATGGATATACGACTAATATGCAATCTATACTGGGAGCAAACAGCAATAATAAAATATAACAAAGAGTTCTCTACACCCATTGATATAAAAAGAGGAGTAAGACAAGGATGCATCCTATCACCAAGCTTGTTCAATCTATACACTGAGCAAATCTTTAAAAACATCATAGAGATGCCCGGCCTACAAATTAATGGAAAGATAATCAATAATCAATAACCTAAGATATGCTGACGATACTGTACTACTAGCAGAAAATCCTAAAGACCTACAACAATTACTTAATGAAATAAACATGACAAGCAAAAAATATGGACTAGATATGAATATCAAAAAAACTAAAAATATGATCATAAACAAAGAAAATCCACAAAATCCACAAGTGGATATCAAAATTGAAGGAATAGACCTTGAGGCAGTTCAGAACTATAACTACCTTGGACATACTATAACCAGTGATGGAAAATGTACAACTGAAATAAACAAAAGAATAGGAATGGCAAAAAGTAATTTTAATGTCATGAAGGACATACTAACATCAAAACAAATAACACCAGAGCTAAAACTAAGAATAGCAAAATGTTACATCTTCTCAATATTCCTATATGGTGCTGAAACATGGACATTAGACAAGAAAACAGAACAGAGAATTGAAGCCTTTGAAATGTGGATATATAGAAGAATAGGTAGAATTGGATGGAAGTAAAAGAAAACAAACGATGAAGTCTGAAAACAACTAAAAATGAAAAGAGAACTTCTCAACACAATTAGAACAAGACAAATGCGATTCTTGGGCCATGTTAAAAGACACAACAGCCTACTGAAAGTGATCCTGGAGGGGAAAATACAAGGTAAAAGAGGCAGAGGCAGACCAAGATTAACATGGACGAGTAACATCAAAAGATGGACAAATCAACCGATGACAACCTGCACCATCAAAGCAAGAGATAGAGCAGAATGGCGCTCCATGGTAGCCAACCTTCGTTGCGGAGACGGCACTCAATGATGATGACTACAGTTGGACCCTTGTATACTACTCTCCTTCCTATTACAAAAAAAAAAAATAAAAAAAAAATCTAAAAAAAAAAAAAAAATAACGTTGCCTATTGATACAGAAAAGCTGAGAAATTAAAAGAATTGTAATATACTTCTTCTTCCTTCCTCATTTGCCTTTCAGTGTCGAGGGGAGATATAATTTGCTGTCTTTTGCTCTTCTGTTCGCCTCTGCTGCTGTTAAGTATCCTAGTGTTTCTAACATTCCCTCTATCCATCTTTTTCATGGTCGGCACTAGGGTCTGGTGTTCTCACAGCGTTTATTGAAGGCTCGTTGTGTCGTGTTTTGATCTTTCAGCCTTATCATGTGACCAAACAATTTTATTTCTTGTTTCTTTATATATTCTATTGCGGGGGTTATTCATAGCTTTTTTCTCAATTCTTCATTTCTGATCTTGTCCCTTGGGCTGTTTCCTGTTATTCGTCTAACACATTTGATCTCAGTAGAGGTTATTTTCTTATTGTTCTTGCATCTAGGGTCCAGGACTGGCTTTGTAGCACAACTTTGGGATGAGGATTGCATTGTAGAGTGCCAGTTTTGCCTCTAGAGTTATTTCCTTGTTGGACAATAGTGGTGATAACTGTCCAATGATTTGACAAGTTTTTTTGCATCTTGATTCTATCTCTGCTGTTTGAGAATTATCGTTTGTCATTAGACTTCCTAGGTATTTGAATTCCTCTACTTGTTTTAGTTGCCTGCCTTCTATAGTTATGTTGATGTTCTGTTTCTCGATTGGGATATTCATGACTTTTGATTTTGTTGATGTTGATTTTCATGTTGTATTTTGTGCCTGTGCTGTTGAGTCTATTTAAGTGTTCTTGTAGGTCTTCTATTTTTCCATATATTAGCATTGTACACATGGAATTGTAATCAAAGGAATGATTAACAAATAATAACTATATCTGTTTATCCAATCAATGACTCTAACTTGAGCTATATATTTTTCTGTCTTTCTCTTATACAGTCCCTGTTATGACCTCTTTACCTTTCCTTTTCATCAGTCTTTCTCGTCTCTTTCTTTTTTTTGGGCTAATATTTCTTAATAAAAGTCTGAAGGACAAAGTTACAGAAGGAAAGTTCGAAAGCAAGAAGACTCGTGGATGACAATGGTGAAACGATCTGGTCACACAAATGACAATGGTGAAACGATCTGGTCACAGAAATGCAATGGTGAAACGATCTGGTCACACAGATGACAATGGTGAAACGATCTGGTCACACAAATGACAATGGTGAAACGATCTGGTCACACTGACAATGGTGAAACGATCTGGTCACACAAATGACAATGGTGAAACGATCTGGTCACAGAAATGCAATGGTGAAACGATCTGGTCACACAGATGACAATGGTGAAACGATCTGGTCACACAAATGACAATGGTGAAACGATCTGGTCACACTGACAATGGTGAAACGATCTGGTCACACAAAGGACAATGGTGAAACGATCTGGTCACACTTAGGACAATGGTGAAACGATCTGGTCACACAAAGGACAATGGTGAAACGATCTGGTCACACAAAGGACAATGGTGAAACGATCTGGTCACAGAAATGACAATGGTGAAACGATCTGGTCACACAAAGGACAATGGTGAAACGATCTGGTCACACAAATAGCAATGGTGAATCGATCTGGTCACACAAATGACAATGGTGAAACGATCTGGTCACACAAATGACAATGGTGAAACGATCTGGTCACACAAATGACAATGGTGAAACGATCTGGTCACACAAATGACAATGGTGAAACGATCTGGTCACACAAATGACAATGGTGAAACGATCTGGTCACACAAATGACAATGGTGAAACGATCTGGTCACACAAATGACAATGGTAAAACGATCTGGTCACACAAATGACAATGGTGAAACGATCTGGTCACACAAATGACAATGGTGAAACGATCTGGTCACACAAATAGCAATGGTGAATCGATCTGGTCACACAAATGACAATGGTGAAACGATCTGGTCACACAAATGACAATGGTGAAACGATCTGGTCACACAAATGACAATGGTGAAACGATCTAGTCACACACATGACAATGGTGAGTAAATTTGAAAAAAAACCTTTGATAAAACTGTTACATGGGATGAGAGATGCATTTAATAAAATACAGGCACATATAACTCACGTAGAGATCTTTAGTGAAGATGGGAAACTTTTCATCTCTCGTTGTGTCCTCGGTAATTACTTGGTAGACACATGCACGTGCCTGTTCGGATGGTTCCTCTTTAAGACGAGGGCGGTTTTTCTGAAAATAATCAGTCAAATTATTTTAGTAGCCGCTGTATCGTAGTGACATTATTGAAGTAATTGTTACACAAAATACATGTTTTTATATTTTGTTCTCCATGTTTTACAACCATATAATAGGACTGACCTAACATTGGAGCTGAAAATTTTATTTGTGTATTTAGCTTAATTTCTTTGGACTTCCATATGTTTCCCAGTGCAACGAATGCTCTTGCTTTTGACATCCTTACTTTGGTATCATTCTATCTTCCTCCTTCTTTGTCTATATTACTGATCAGATATATGTAAGATTGTACGACTAGTAGAGGTATTTCTCCTATTGTTATTTGGTTATTACCAATTGCATTAATCCTCATAATTTTGATTTTGTCTCTATTTATTGTCAGCCCCAGCTGTTGCGATACACATATAACAATGGCAATCATGAAGATACAGACTTTCATTAATGGATGCTTACGCAGAATAAAAGGATGGAAATGGCTGGACAAAATTACTAACATAGAATTATAGAAATGTACCAGTCAAATACCAGTGGATAAAGAGATACAGCGAAGACGATGACGCTAGAAAGGACACACACTGCGGAAGCCAACTGAGAGTATTACACAACATGCCCTTTTTGGAATCCCCAAGGAGAAAAGACAAAGGAGACCAAAATATTATTGCAGAGGACAAATGGAAGCAGAGATGAAGATGATGGGGAAGACATGGAATAATCTTAAAAAAATAGCAAGAAAACAGAATGGCTCGGTAAGTGTTTGTTGAAGACCTATGCTGCACAGGGCGTTGGAAGTTATGCTGCACAGGGCGTTGGAAGGTAGAAGAAGTTGAGTTTATATGTCTTAGTGACGTTAATTAATTAATAGTTATACAAAGTTGGGAGCCGCGATAGCTCAGTGGTTAGAGAACTGGACTACAAAGGACAAGAGGTAGGGTTCGATCCAACCGACGGCTCCGGTTCACCCAGCCTTTAATGGGTACCAGTTTTTTTTTTTTTCTTGGAAAGTAAAGTGGCACGGTTGTAATACCGACCACATTACCCCAAAAATCATGTGCCGAGGGTCTGTAAAATTTGAGGTCATTAACACCATATTCACTGTACGCCACTTGGCGTGACGGGGTACTTTACTTTTTTTTTTTACTTATCCAACATTAGTCTATATGTCTTAGTGACGTTAATTAATTAATAGTTATACAAAGTTAGTCTATATGTCTTAGTGACGTTAATTATTAAATAGTTATACAAAGTGGGTCTATATGTCTTAGTGACGTTAATTAATAAATAGTTATACAAAGTGGTCTATATGTCTTAGTGACGTTAATTAATATATAGTTATACAAAGTTCATCTATATATCTTAGTGACGTTAATTAAGTAATAGTTATACAAAGTGGGGTCTATATGTCTTAGTGACGAAATAAATTCACATCAGTAGAACGTAATTTAGCGACCAGTTATAGTCCAGACAAAGTCTGCGATTTTTGAGCTTATTCTCCACAATCAGTTGCTGGCAGGTTGGGCCTAATTTCTCTAAAGCTCTAGCCACATCACCATAAGTGCAACACAAAGGGGTTGTCACGTCATGAGCCATGTGCTTATGTAGTTGGTTTCTGTCAAAGAATAAAATATGCCCTAATGTATGTACCACGGTTCTAGTTTCGTCCAACGCAAAGGGCGTAAACATGTTAAATAATGTGCCGTTCATGTGTCGCCGACTTAGATTTAAACAAAAAACAATTTAAGAGTAAAGTATTTACTTATTTAAACAGCAGCATTATGTCAGATCTGATTTGCTATTGAAGAGTGTCAGATCTGATATGCTATTGCAGAGTGTTAGATCTGATATGCTATTGAAGAGTGTCAGATCTGATATGCTATTGAAGAGTGCTAGATCTGATATGCTATTGAAGAGTGCTAGATCTGATATGCTATTGAAGAGTGTTAGACCCGATATGCTATTGAAGAGTGTTAGACCTGATATGCTACTGAAGAGTGCCAGATCTGATATTCTATTGAAGATTGTTAGATCTGATATGCTATTGAAGTGTGCCAGATCTGATATTCTATTGAAGATTGTTAGATCTGATATGCTATTGAAGTGTGCCAGATCTGATATTCTATTGAAGAGTGTAAGATCTGATATGCCATTGAAGAGTGTCAGATCTGATATTCTATTGAAGAGTGTTGGATCTGATATGCTACTGAAAAGTGCCAGATCTGATATGCTGTTGAAGAGTGTCAGATCTGATATGCCATTGAAGAGTGCCAGATCTGATATGCCATTGAAGAGTGCCAGATCTTATATGCCATTGAAGAGTGCCAGATCTGATATGCCATTGAAGAGTGCCAGATCTGATATGCCATTGAAGAGTGCCAGATCTGATATGCCATTGAAGAGTGTCAGATCTGATATGCCATTGAAGAGTGTCACATCTGATATGCCATTGAAGAGTGTCACATCTGATATGCCATTGAAGAGTGTTAGATCTGATATGCCATTGAAGAGTGCCAGATCTGATATGCCATTGAAGAGTGCCAGATCTGATATGCTACTGAAGAGAGCCAGATCTGATATGCCATTGAAGAGTGCCAGATCTGATATGCTAATGAATAGGCCCTTAGAGCCGGATTGTGGCCTTTCATCTTTGGGTTAGAGGACTTTTGGTTCATGATGGTTGAATAAAGTTTGTGTTCCATCGACCGCTGCAGAATTTGCGCTTGGAGACTGATTGATTTCAGCTCGCTAATGAAGATCGTTGCCTTAAAGTCAACCGGATGTTTCAATTTACTGATTCGTGTCGGTACTCCAGAGTTTGCGAACTTGGAAACTGCCCATTTGTGATGAAGCAGACAGTGTGGATACGAACTTTATCCGTCATGTAGTTAATGTGCGTTTTATGTCACGACAGTGCGAGCTTTTCAGTAACCGGCATTGAATTTGCTCGGTATCGATTACTTTCAGTTCCTTTCTGTAGATCGTTCTGTCACATCAAAAAAGGTAAACATTTGGTTTAAGATGCCCATATTTATATCCATCTGTCATTTCCTTTACCTGCGTTCTTTATAAATGTTCTTCATCTATGTTCTCTATCTATGATGTTCTCTATTTATGTTCTTTACCGGTGCTCTTTAGCAATGTTCTTGTTTATTAAATGCAGCTTTAATCACATACGGAGGTAGAAGAAATCTCGTTCTTTTCACCTTAATTCTTTTCTTCCACAGTTCCATTTATAAATTTGGTGAAGATAAATCGAAGTTTAACTCATTTTATTCAGTTTAGAAAATTCTAGTATTTTCCTGTAAAATGTTCACAGTGGTAGCAGGGAGTCTCAAACTGTGGTAAACTGAAGCAGCAGAAAGTGTGGTACTCAAGTTTAGGACAACGTGAGGGTGTGATAGCATTACGACCATGTTGTTGGTTACGCCGGACTTAAGGCTCTTGTCGTAGTATTAGAGCAACGGTTAGATCAGAAGATACGAGACAGACAATAGATAGAGAGACGAGACATTATATTAGAGAGACGAGACATTAGATCAGATAGACATTAGAATCGAGAGAGAAAACATTAAATTAGAGGGACGAGACATTAAATCAGAGAGACATTAGAATAGAGAGAGAAGACATTAAATTAGAGGGACGAGACATTAGATCAGAAAGACATTATAATAGAGAGAGAAGACATTAAATTAGAGGGACGAGACATTAGATCAGAGAGACATTAGAATAGAGAGAGAAGACATTAAATTAGAGGGACGAGACATTAGATCAGAAAGACATTAGAATAGAGAGAGAAGACATTAAATTAGAGGGACGAGACATTAGATCAGAGAGACATTAGAATAGAGAGAGAAGACATTAAATTAGAGAGACGAGACATTAGATCAGAGAGACATTAGAATAGAGAGAGAAGACACTACATTAGAGAGACGAAACATTAGATCAGAGAGACTTTAGAATAGAGAGAAGAAACACTAGACTAGAGATATGAGACATTAGATTAGAGAGATGAGACATAATATCAGAGAGAAACGACATAAGATCAGAGAGACGAGACATATGATCAGCGAGACAAGACAATAGATCAGAGAGACGAGACATATGATCAGAGAGACGAGACATATGATCAGAGAGATGAGACATTAGATCAGAAAGACGAGACATATGATCAGAGATACGAGACATTAAATCAGAGAGACGAGACAATATATCAGAGAGACGAGACATAAGAACAGAGAGACAATTGAGGACTTTACTTGGGATTAGAGCTAGAAATACTCTCAGTGATGTTTTAATCAAGTAATGTTCAGAATAGATTTATTTCAAGTGAAGATGTTTAGGTATAGATAGATATTTCAGGTCTCTAAAGAGATCAGTGCTTATTAAATAAATCAAAGTTAGGAAGATACAGATTGATACAGAAGTCACATTAGCGTGTGTGTGATTGTATGCTACATACAAGAAGTTATGTGGGAGTAGCTCAGTGGTTAACTGGACTATATAGAACAAGAGTCGATCCTGATCGTCTTCTTCCTGTTCACTCAGTCTTAAATGGGTACCGAGTTTTTTCTGAGTGAAAAATATGAGTGTTAAATAACAACGGCGGTAGCCAAGACACGAATACAGAATTTTTACTAATGATATAAATTTTAGACGGCCATAACAAACAATATGTGTAATGATTGACTTTTTTTTGGAACCAAGTATTATATCGAGATGATTTGTGAAGTGTAACTCAAGAATTGAGTGAATAACTTGTGTACGAGATCTAGACGACGTCTTGTGTGAACATATGAATATGAAGTGTTAACGCAAGTATTGTTCAAAACAATTGGAGTTGCAGTTTCTATGTTGTGAATTAATCACATTGTGTTGAGCACATGGTCAACGGTGAATTGCTGTATTTGACCAGGATTGTTTTGACTTACATATTCCGTATTCCTTGTGTATCACGTTGTGCGGTGACTGTTACAATGACACGCATTTATAATGATAAAAAAACGAATGCATTAATTTCTTTCTCAGTACTATACGTAAACAACAGAGTTTATATTCTTTCTCCAAATTACAATTTATTATAAATTTTCTCTTGTTTTGTCTTCGGCCCCAGAAAAAATAACTAGCTAGTTAACTAAAAAACTAAGTAACTAACTAAATAACTAACGAGATAACTAACTAACTAACTAACTAACTAATTAACTAACTAACTAACTAACTAACTAACTAACTAACTAACTAACTAACGAGATAGCTCACTAACTAAATGACCGGCTTATTGACTGATCGACTAACTAACCAATCAATTAACGATACCAACCAATCAACTAATTAAATAAGTGAATAACCACCTACTAATATACTAGCTCGCTAACTAATATATAAAGTATTATTGATTTAGTTGGAATACTTGGTTACATCTGGAAAAATACAGGGAAAGAGAGATCGCGGACGACAAGACAGAAAATACTAAATAGCTTGATAATGATGTCATGGCAAATAGTTAACAACAGAATTGAAACCATGCACGGTGGATAGAAAACTGTGTAAGGACATGATCGCCTACGCCAACCGGTATGGCATATGATGATGATGATTATTCATTTAAAGACGACAGAGAGTAACTCAAAGAAGAGAAGTTAATAACAGATTACTCAACAATAGGTCAAACTAACAAAACGAGACCTATAGCTTGTTTCATAACTCGTGCCCAACTTTTAAAATCGATAGCTTTTTTAACCGCTTGTGGTATTATATCAAAATTTGCATGTAAAGTTATAATGATTAGAACCCAACAGGGAATTAATTTCATTTAAAAAAAAACATTTGGTTATTATTGTTGCTTATTTGATTATATAAATTTATAACGTCCCATTGATGTACTCAAAACTTAATGTTTACAGTATTTTAGTTAAAAATAGCGAGTACAAATCCATACACGGTAGAATTGACGTATTTGCACGCTTTCCCCGTGGTTTGTTTGACACAATTAGACACTTGTAGAAAACACGAGAAATTGTGCGTTCCACTTCCGTTCATTCATAGGTGTAGACGTGGAACAATAACATTTATCATGAGTCTTAAAATGAAATTCTGCAGTTTACAAAACATCGCAATAAAAATGTATGACTATTTTTGCAAAGAGGCTAAACGAGGAAGATTATTTCATTCTTTAGAAACCCTCAGAATAGGACAAAACACATTTTGGATTTATCTAAACGGTCATTTAATCGTTGGATTCAAGCACGTGACCGTCAATGTTCAAAATATACAAAATCACAAGGAAGAGCAAAAATGTTGGATAATTTCGACAGCGAACTTATTAGAAGTGAAATTCGCAAAATGTTGGGTATGAATGAAACTGTTACAATAAGAAAATTAAAAATTTCGCTGAAAAAAGAACAACAGTATTGAAATATCAAAGTCTACATTATGGAGGAATGTGAGAGCTGCAGGCTTTACATTCAGAAAGTATTCCAATGGACGAAACATCATCTGTGAGAAGCCACATATGGTAGTCATGAGAAGCAAGTACTTACGTGAAGTAAAAGAGGTGCGCAAGCAAGGTTATGATATTGTGTACTTGGATGAAACATGGATCAATGCTCACCACACTACCAAAGGGAATGGCAGCCATCAGATGGAAAGATTAATACCTAGCAGCAAAGGACAGCGCTTGATAATTGCTCATGCAGGTAGTCGACAACATGGACTAATACAGAATGCAGAGCTCATTTTTCTTTCAAAATCCATAGACGATCGGGATTATCACTCTGAGATGAATGGTCACATATTTAGACATTGGATTGAAAATTCTGTTCTCCCATCAGTAGATCGACCATCTTGCCTAATAATGGACAATGCAGCGTACCACAACATTGTTGCACTGAAGATAAAGTGCCGACGTCATCCAGTACAAAAGATGCTATTAAGATATGGCTCACAAAGGAGCACATACAATTTAATAACATGTACTTAAAACCTGAATTACTATCTCTAGTAAAGCAAAAACAAAGGACAAAGATTTTTCAAATAGATAAGATTATCCAAGAGCACGGTCATATAAGTTTGAGACTGCCACCTTACCATGCTCATTTAAATCCAATAGAACTAATCTGGGCAAAATTAAAAGGACAAGTGGCAGATGAAAATACAACATTCAAAATATGCGATGTAAAGACTCTTGCTAATCTCGCTTTATTAAATATAGACAAAGATTATTGGGCTAAATGTGAAGACCACGTCTTAAAACAGGAAGAGGAATATTGGAAAAATGATGGTTTGTGGAATGTTCAACCCCAAACAGTTATTAATCTTTTAGACTCGTCTGATTCAGAATGAAAGTATATAGCTCCCACAATGTTGGCCCTATATTACCTTAAATTAGTTCAACAAACGGTCCTTTTCAGGACCACACAACTATGAAAATTGGACATACAGGTATACCTTGATATTATCGTCCGTCCTCGAACTGAGCAGACAATAATTCTCCTGGTATTTTGTTTTATTCAGTTATTTCCCCATTACGGCCACGCCTTTACCTAGTGAAAATTAATCATAGACCAGCAACTACGGTAATTTCTATTATTTAGGGGTTCACAATTTACAATTTTGAAAACATCAAAGAAATTCGCCGCTTTAAGAAAACTGCAGCTGCAAGATATTTGTTAAATATACATTTAAAGGGTCTTTTGCATTCTAATAACATTTGGAACATTTCAACAGGATTTAACAAACGGTTTCTGAGCAATAGCGTTTTGAAGTTGGGCACGTGATTTGAAACGAGCTATTGCTATAGAATGTAGCAGTGAACCGTTCATCGTGGACAGTTATTATTCCTGCCCTATGTGTCGTCTTCGGCCCGAGAGGAACACATTAATTACTCATACATACATAAACAAATATAATATAAAAAAGACGATAAATTTCACATATATCTACTTCAGTTAAACCGACCTTTGTTGATGCCATTTGCTTGTGCATCGGTTGATATGACTGAATTGACATCATCACAACTGTAACTTGATTATGTGACGAACAAGGATGGAGGACCGCAACAAACTCTCGATACAAACTTGTTCTGAAAAGTTCATATTTACGTCATCAAATTTGTTTAATTTGGTTCCTTGTGTCTCATAAACGGAGCGGACGTCATGGGACGCACCAAGATGGAAGTTCGTCCGAGTTCTAGCCGTAGTGTATACAATGCTGATCTTGAACATCGCGCTGTCTGTTGTCACAGCGAGTTGGCGGATTGTTAGAATTGTAACCACGGGTTTGAAATAATTGTTTGTGCACATTTCGTTAACCACCGCTGTAGATCAAGTCTTTATTCTGCTGGCTTTGTTTGCGACATTGGAAGCTAATGACCTAACTGCCTAACTTGTGTAGATGGTTGGTTCGGGGCAAATTGTGCGTTGCAGTGTCACTGCTAAAATCACTCAGTTTGTGACAGGGCTACAGGGACATGCACAAACGGTGACAGTTGTCGTCGAGAGCGTTTCGGACCCCTGTGTCAGTACTTTGATCTAGTTTGCAAATACGCCTAGGGATCTGGACTTACAGATCCGGACAGTTTCATGGTCTAATCAACATGTTACGGATTGAAGGGGCGATAGTTGCAAATATCTGCTCCATCTACATTGGCGGGGGTCGGAATGTGGCTCTCAAACGTAACGCAAACCAGACCGACACATTTAATGCTTGTTAATACAGTGGACGGGTGTGGACCAGAGGCCGCAGTTAATGGCAAAACAAAGACCAATCTTTATGACAATGACTGCACACACACACAATTGAGAAGTGGAACCAATTCTTTTTACTGGTATCTTAACTTTGACACGTCCCAGAAGACTCACACCATTCGAATTTATCATCGAGCTAGCACTATGATTCGGGTAAAGAATGACACTCCAAAGGCTTTCTCTGACAGTGGCGGTGTAATGTTCCAGTATAATGATATATCATACCCAAATATTTATGTGAACACTATTGTAGTCACCATACAAGCGACAATGGCACACAGTAAGCTTGAGTTCTCACCGACCTTTTCGCAGGACGAGAGTGCACTGACGGTGTGTGAGGTGCAAACATTTACAGACACCTATTGTCTGGACGGGCATTCTTGGTCGTTTTGTACAGTGTGTGGTGGGAGTAGCAAAGGCTGCACCGTCATCATCGGTACGTGTCACGGCAACTTTTCACATGGGATCTATGGACACGACTGCTCCGGGTCTTGTCTTAGTGTCAGTTCTTTATGTGAGGAAAATCCAGAAAATGCCAACATTGCAAACATCCTGGCTATACCTGTGATGACACTTGTCCTGATGGTAATTTTGGGCTACAGTGCGAACAGACGTGTTCTGATGGCTGTGACATCATATGTGACACAGAAAGAGCAGACTGTGCGCGCAAGGAAGCGTACTACGGGCCAGACTGCACTCTCAAATGTCCTGACCACTGTTTCAACGACACCTGTGGACAGTCAACCGGGATCTGTTCATGCAAGGGAACGTTCTACGGGTCAGACTGCACTCTCAAATCTCCGTACAACTGTTTGGACGATATCTGTTAACAGTTCGTGGGGGCCGGCGTCTCGTATGTCGATGATTCCCACGTTAAGAAGAGTCTGCCGACTACAACAAACCCAAGCATATGGATACCTTAATGTGTACTGGATATTTTCTTTCTGTGCTGGACATGGTTCATTTCTTGTGTGTTTCATTGCTAGCCAAGGCTCATATCTTGGCTTGTGTGTGTGTGTGTGTGTGTGCTGGCCATGGCTCATATCTTGGTGTGTGTCATGTTAGTCATATCTCATATCTTGGAGTGTCCGTGTTAATCATGTCTCATATCTTTAAGTGTGTATGTGTTTAGTCATATCTCATATCTTAGTGTGTATCTGTGTTAGTCATATGTCATATCTTTGTGTTTGGGCTAGTGATATCTCATATCTCTGTGTGTATGTTTATGTTAGTCATATCTCATATCTTTGTGTGTGCATGTCTGTGTATGTCACATCTCATATCCTTGTGTTTGCACGGCTATGCTAGTCACATCTCATATCATTGTGTGTGCCTATCTATGTTGGTCATATCTCATATCTTTGTGTGCATGTCCATGTTAGACATGTGTAATTTCTTTGTGGGTGCATGTCTATGTCAGTCATATCTCATATCTTTATGTGTATGTTTATGTTAGTCATGTGTCATATATCTTGATGCATATCAGTGTTAGTCATGCCTCGTATCGCTATGTGCATGTATGTGTTTGTCACATCTCATATCTTTGTGTGTGCATGTCTGTGTTAGTCACCTCTAGTGACTCGGGCAGATGGTGCTCGTAAACCTGGGAGGGCCGACCATCTAAGGGCAGAATCCCCCTACAGAAAAGATCACCTGCTGCCTTGCAGGAAGATTGGGGACAATCAAAGGCTAGGGAAAGCAAACCTGAAAAAAATGCTGGCTGAAATCGGATGCACTGGGCCACTGGCGCAGAACACAGTGCAACGTTTTTAACAGGTGTTCAATCAGAGTGGATCTGGCAGACTCTAATTGTGATGTTCTGTTTGTAACACACCTAACCTGACAGCTGAGTTCATGTGAGGAGCTGGAATTCTACTCTGATTGGGTCCTGATCGCAGAGAGAGAGAGAGAGAGAGATAAACGGAGCTAAAAAAACAACAACAACAAAAACAGTAGAACGAAAGAATCAATATTTTTCACGCACATCATGAGAATAGGAAAGTTAGAATACTTGGTTACAACTGGCAAAATACAGGGAAAGAAAGATCGTGGACGACAAAGAGAGAAGATACCAGATAGCTTTTTGTCATGGCATGGAAAACAGTCAACAGAATTGATACGATGCACTGTGGATATACGATTGTGGAAGGACATGATCGCGTTTCCGCAACCAGTATGGTACATGATGATGGTGTGTAGTCAGAGAGCACCGACTTTTAGTAAACAGTCAACGATCTTATGAAAAAAACGAAAAATATGATGTTTCTGTTTTTCGTATAAGAAAAGGTTAAACAACATACAAAGTATTCAATGTGGACAAACAAAACATATTTGTTTTATCGCAACAATTATTCATCATGTTGAAGGAATAGACCTGGAGATAATTCAGAGCTACAACTACCTTGGACATACTATAACCAGAGATGGAAAATGTAAAACTGAAATAAACAAAAGAATAAAAATGGCAAGAAGTAATTTTAATGCCATGAAATATATACTAACATCAATACAAATAACACCAGGGCTTAAACTAAAAATAACAAAATGTTATATCTTCTCAACATTCCTGAATGGCGCAGAAACATGGACATTAGACAAGAAAATTGAAGCCCTTGAAATGTGGATTTATAGAAGAATAGGTAGAATTGGATGGAAAGAAAAGAAAGCAAGCGATGAAGTTTTAAAACAACTAAAAATGAAAAGAGAACTACTAAACACAATTAGAACAAGACAAATGAGATATATTGGAAGTGAAAATACAAGGTAAAAGAGGCAGAGGCAGACCAAGACTAACATGGACGAGTAACATCAAAAGATGGACAAGTTAGCCTATGATAACCTGCACCATCAAAGCAAGAGGCAGAGCAGAACGGCGCTCCATGGTAGCCAACCTTCGATGTGGAGATGGCACTCGATGATGATGATTGTGATAATAATCATGATATAAATAATATATGATCGACTTGAATCAAACTGCAAGTTCTGATTGTTCAAACGAGTCATTGCTGAAGATACAAGAACAAAGATGAGCTTCAACGTTATATAAAACTATATCTGTACTATCTAACAAGACTCACGGAATGAAGAGAGACAACGAAAAGACAAAACAAAAACAAAGTCAATAAACTGCTATCCATTACAAAGTTGTTTTACTAACAACGAACGGAAACACGATAAACCAAATAGAAGGATTTAAAAAAAAAACAAATACACTATTCTCACCGACAACGCGACAAGTTTGATAAACAAACTGAAACCAGAAAAAAACATTAGGGACAAATTTAGCCAATGTCTTATTTTTAATTTATCTGGAGCTCCCATCCCACAGAACAAGGAAACGTGATATACCGGATCTTTGAAGCTCTGGTGAACTTACACTTGTTAAGGGAAGGATAAAAATAAAATAATGAATCACATTTGTTAATCAACTATCTACCCTCTTCTCCAAGATCACTCCTATAACGTTAACTTTTTCATCACAATAAAAATACTCATCGCCAATTTTCCTGTCTTCAAACAGCAAAACTCAGAACGCGGTGTCTGTGATAAGGAGAGAGTGAAGAACCGTCGGTCATTTGTTTGAAATCCTGGAAAAGTATAGCTTTAACTTTTCGATTCGAGAAGGGAAAGTAGAATGACTTTCTAAAAGGCGCGGCGAACATCCAGGGAGTGTCATTCATTAAGCATATTAACTTACCTTTATTTTAGATTTTGCGCCATTACCAGTTAGTAAAAATAACTATAGTAGTTGCATTGTCATACATACCAGTCCCGTTACAATAATTTAGAATTTCTTATTTTTTAAAATGTGTCTCGAATCGATCACACCTTAAAAGTTTATCAAAATGTGTCTCGAATCGATCACACCTTAAAAGTTTATCAAAATGTGTCTCGAATTGATCACACCTTAAAAGTTTATCAAAATGTGTCTCGAATCGATCACAGCTTAAAAGTTTATCAAAATGTGTCTGGAATCGATCACAGCTTAAAAGTTTATCAAAATGTGTCTGGAATCGATCACAGCTTAAAAGTTTATCAAAATGTGTCTGGAATCGATCACAGCTTAAAAGTTTATCAAAATGTGTCTGGAATCGATCACAGCTTAAAAGTTTATCAAAATGTGTCTGGAATCGATCACAGCTTAAAAGTTTATCAAAATGTGTCTGGAATCGATCACAGCTTAAAAGTTTATCAAAATGTGTCTGGAATCGATCACAGCTTAAAAGTTTATCAAAATGTGTCTCGAATCGATCACACCTTAAAAGTTTATCAAAATGTGTCTGGAATCGATCACACCTTACCTCATCAAGGCCAGCTCCTTGTCGTGGGGATGGGGCTTAACAGTCACCATGGACTGAAAACTAAGACTGGCCAGGCCTTCCTACAACCGAGCAAGACCACAGTCTGCTCTAGCAAGTTCAAGTGCTGAAGTCGGAGGCAACCAGCCAAAAGGCGCACAACAATCAGGATGCCACGCACTCAACGCAAATGGAAGTATGTCTATAACCGCAAATCGATATGGCACTCGCCCTGTGATGGGCACTCAGGCAGGAGCAACGCCGGGTCCTCAGCCTCGAAAGGGCCCAACCTCTATTACTGGATGTCCTTCTCAACCGCTCTGTGGAGTCAGGGGGCGAAAGAATAGAGCTACTGGCCAATCCAAAATAAGACCACTAAAAATAATGCACTGGAATGCTGAAGGCATCAACAGCAAAAGAGATGGGTACAGTAAAAAGATAGAATTAGAAAATATCCTGCATGAAGAACAAATAAGCATATGCTGTTTGCAGGAAACCCATCTAAACAACGACATAGCCTTGAAGATTAGGGGATACCAGTGCTACCGATCTGACAGAATAAATAGACAAAAGGGCGGAATACTGACTCTTGTAAGGAACAACATTAATGCATGTCACTTTGAAGTGTATATGGATGGGGCGGAATATCAAATACTGCACCTCAGGACAGGAAATACAGACTTCCATCTACTTAACTACTACTGTCCGAGTGACCGCCCACTAGCACTAGACATAATTACATTAAAAGAAAGAATAATTGTATGTGGAGACTTTAACAGCCACTCACAGAGCTGGGGCTATGAACATATGGACAAGAGAGGTGAAGAGCTTGAAAATTGGCAGGATGACAATGGGCTTATACTATTAAACTAGGCAACAGATCCACCAACATTCTACTCCAGATCATGGCATACCACATCTACACCAGACCTTGCTTTCCATTCACCAGACCTGGATTGGAATATCACACGAATTGTTGGGAAACAACTTGGAGGCAGCGACCACCGACCAGTCTTTTTAGTGGTACAAAATAAGGCCATCAGGGAGAGCAGCACTCTCTCCAGATGGAATTACAAAAAGGCAGACTGGAAAATGTACCAACACTACACCAGTGTACTGACTAAAGATATAAATACAGATAGAGACATCAACAAAATAGTTGATGAATTCAGTAGATTAATAATACAAGCTGCCAGAGAAACAATACCTAGAGGGGCACGGAAACACTACAAACCATACTGGAGTAGTGAACTAGAGCAACTGCACAATGACATGGAAACATCTCGAAAGCAAGCAGAAAATAACCCTTGCCAAGAACACCACAACAACTACCAGCATGCTAAAGCCAAATTTCAACGGGCTAAACTACAAGCCAGACGGAGAAGCTGGAAAGAGAAAACAGAGTCCTTGAATCTTGAACGAGACACAAGAAAAGTGTGGAAGCTTGTAAAACAGCTGAATGATGAGGGTACAGAAAGGAACACCAAAATTACACTGAAGAAGGATGGAAACATTCTAACAGGTAAGCATGCAGCAAATTACTTTGCAGACTCCTTTGCAAATGACAATAATATTGAAATTAGCCTAGAAAAACGACAAGAGACCCGTTTAAAACAACAAAATGCAAGACAAGAAGAGACCACACATGAAGTAATGGAAACACCCATTACACAAAGAGAGCTAGAGCTGGCAATATCCAAATTAAAAATGAAAAAGTCACCAGGCAATGATGGAGTGTCCAATGAAATGATTAAGAACTTGGGAACTGCAGCTAAAGCAAAACTACTGCAGATCTACAACATTTGCTGGATCACAGGTAGAGTGCCACAGGCATGGAGAGAAGCAATTATGATACCATTACTAAAGCCAGGAAAAGATGGTTCAATGACATCCAGCTATAGACCAATCAGCCTTACAAGCTGTTTGTGTAAAACAATGGAACGTATAATCAATCTCAGACTGCAGTGGTACCTGGAAAGTGAAAATCTCCTTGTCCCACAACAAGCAGGCTTTAGACAGTGTTACTCTACCGAAGATCAAGCAACCTATCTTTCCCAGGAAATTGAAGATGCGTTTCAAGAAAGAAACTGGTACTAGCAGCATGGATAGACCTAAAGAAAGCATATGAAAAGGTATGGAAGGAAGGGCTTTTGAAGAAACTGAGAAATTATGGAGTAAATGGCAGGATGTACAAATGGGTCGAAGCATACCTGCATAACAGGAGAGCCAGAGTGCAACTGGATGGTCTTAAGAGTAAGAAGGTCTTATTGCGCCAGGGCGTTCCACAAGGAGGGGTGCTATCTCCAACACTTTTTCTGATCTACATCAATGACCTAATTACTGAACTACCACATGGCATCAAAGTGGCAATGTATGCAGATGACTTGGTAATGTGGTGCACAGAGGAGTATGCAACAGTGGCCTCCAAATTGCTACAAAGAGCTATGAATGCACTGAATTCATGGACAAATAGATGGTGTATCAGCATCAATACAGACAAATGCAGTACTACACTTTTCACACTCTCCCCAAAACAAAAAGCAGTAGCCATCTACATAAACAATGAGCCTGTGAAAGAAGACATACAAGCTACATATCTCGGAGTTACATTTGATAACAAACTATCTTGGAAACAGCAGATAAATAAGGCAACCCAAAAAGCAAGGAGGAAATTGGCTATTCTAAGAAAGTTGTGTGGAACCACATGGGGTGCGAGTGGGAAAATACTCAGTAAAGTTTACCAACAGAGTATACGCCCACATTTAGAATATGGATCATCCGCATGGTGCTCAGCATCAAACACCACATTGCAAGAACTGGATAAAGTACAAAACCAGGCACTTAGGGTAATCACAGGAGCAATGAAATCAACACCAATATTGGAGATGGAAAAATTGTGGAGGATACCAGCACTGAGAGAACGGAGAGACACAAAGGTGCTGATACAGGCAGAAAAATTTGTATGCATGCCGAGACATCCAATGAAGGACAGATTCCAAAATCTTGCATTGGGACGACTTAAGAGAAGCAGCTTTATCCACCAAGCCAAGCGTATTAGTAGACAAACACCAGACATGCCAAGAGTTGTTAAACCCCTTCTGCCCATACCAGAACAGACTCCCTGGACAGATGAATCAGGATTATCAGTTCAAATACGGACAGAAGTGAAAGGAATAGTTGACAAAGAGGAACAAAATAGTCTACAGCGAAAAACAATAACTCTCAGTTTCCTGGATGAAGAATACCCACAAGACCTATGGATCCGTGTGTACACAGATGGATCAGCACAGAATGCAGTAAAGAATGGGGGAGCAGGTGCATATATAGAGTACCCAAATAACACTAGGGATATGAATAAAATAGCAACAGGGAAATATTGTCACAATTATGATGCAGAAATACAAGCATTAAAGTTGGCAATAGAAAAACTGCTGAACAGTAATCTTAGCCCACAGCCTGTAGTGTTTTTGACAGATGCAAGATCAGTACTCCAGGCACTACAATCCAGAAAATTACCACATCTGCAGACCTTATTGACTGAACTCTGCAAGCACCACAGGGTTGCCCTGCAGTGGATCCCGTCTCACTGTGGAATACCAGGAAATGAGAAAGCAGATCAGTTGGCAAAGGAAGGTTCAACAGGCACACAACTAGATACACCAGTTACATACCATCATAAGAAACAGATAATCAAATCAATCAGAGGACCACAAGCCCCAAATCAGGATGCCTTTCATAATATGAATAGATATGAACAAGTTATCATTATACGCCTAAGAACAGGACACAATCGACTCCATAGTCACATGTATACAAAATTCAAGATCGGCACATCAACTACTTGTACATGTGGACAGGCACCCAGACTGCTGAACACATACTTCAAGACTGCACTGAATATAGTAGACTGAGGAAAATCCATTGGCCCATAGATACAACACTACAGACAAAACTATATGGGCCACTGCAAGAATTACAAAAGACAGTAAAATTTATACAGGAAACGACATTGCAGATATAGACAATACTTCAGGCGAACGAAAGATAGATAGATAGATCACACCTTAAAAGTTTATCAAAATGTGTCTGGAATCGATCACACCTTAAAAGTTTATCAAAATGTGTCTGGAATCGATCACACCTTAAAAGTTTATCAAAATGTGTCTGGAATCCATCACAGCTTAAAAGTTTATCAAAATGTGTCTGGAATCGATCACAGCTTAAAAGTTTATCAAAATGTGTCTCGAATCGATCACACCTTAAAAGTTTATCAAAATGTGTCTCGAATCGATCACAGCTTAAAAGTTTATCAAAATGTGTCTGGAATCGATCACACCTTAAAAGTTTATCAAAATGTGTCTGGAATCGATAACACCTTAAAAGTTTATTAAAATGTGTCTGGAATCGATCACAGCTTAAAAGTTTATCAAAATGTGTCTGGAATCGATCACAGCTTAAAAGTTTATCAAAATGTGTCTCGAATCGATCACACCTTAAAAGTTTATCAAAATGTGTCTCGAATCGATCACAGCTTAAAAGTTTATCAAAATGTGTCTCGAATCGATCACACCTTAAAAGTTTATCAAAATGTGTCTCGAATCGATCACACCTTAAAAGTTTATCAAAATGTGTTCTGGGTTAAACTAAAAAGCTGAGAGTTTAGCAATATTTTACAAAAGTGTAATAATTTAATCATTCTTACAATTTCAGTAAAATGTCACTGGGACAAAATGGTGTAGAGCTACAAGATGGGAGGTACATTGAACTGTTTGTGTTTGAGATGAAAATATAAAGATGTCACAAACTTGTGCAATTATGTCATCGTTTATCTATGAGGACACTATGTAATGTCACAATTTAAAGTTATGTCACAAGTTATTTTTGTGACAACAGATTAATGTTACCTTACATTAGTGTTGTGTCACAAATTACATATCAAATCCGCATGTTAGTGTTAGCTACCGGAACCACTTGTTTGTGCACGAACCCGGGCCCTATGTTGTTATTAGCTGTGGACATCTGATTTGTGTGCAATGCTATCAGTTTGGGTAGACAGTGATGACTAGACCACAAATATGGCAGTCAATGTTTACATCAATCGTTTTTCAACGATGTTTCGTGTTGAGGGGTCAACGGCAACCAGATCTATATTAAAACCATCGCCATCTTTAGGAGCCTGGTGTTTGAATGGGAAACCCCGGAAAACCCCCAACTATCGTGACGTTTTCAGCTTTACGAGTTGGGGTGATTTTCTATAGTTCCTATAGTTGAAAATGTCACTCCAGTAAGAGTGATTTGGGGTTCCCCAGTCAGAGTCCTCAATGTTACATCTATAGATGGCGATAATCAAACATACTCATTACAATGACCTCTGACCCCACTAACTTAGGGTAATATTCGCCTGTAAACATCCTGAGATTACGATTTGACTTAGGTATGTGATGACGCTGACTCACTTGTTGACTCATCGTAATTGTTCACTAATGATCGTATGTACTGCACATCAGACCAAGTTTACTGATAATCCACTGCTGACTTCGTGTCAGAAACTAACCACGCACAGCTCTTGATTAAATTGGGTGACTAATGATCCCAGTTGCGCTCTTTTGTATTATTTTTGTTGTGGGGGTTAAATAATTGTATGCACAATATAAATTAATTTGAATTAAAAATAAACACCGGAAACACCGAATATAAATAAAGCTTGATTCGCGTAGGGATGGTCCTTATCTTGCACAATGATTGGTCGAGGCGCGGTCTTGTGTCTCGTGGGCGCGCAGTTACTCATACTCTGATATCAAATCGTTATCTTTCTATTTTATTCTGTGACTGAATTGCTTTCAGAAGTGTCTCATCGTGTCGCTAAGGTGCTTGTAATGTAGCTTTTCTGACATGTAATTCTTGTATTAGAATTAGCTTGACCAATCCGCACTTAGTTCTTGTTTTCCCAACAACCAATCACCACTTTTGTATCGCGGCAGTATGCTTCTAGCAGTTGGACGTCTTGTCTGATATCAGTGCACGAACTCCAACAAAGGTACTTGGACATATAAGAAGGTCAAGTTGAACTTCATAAATGACAGGTAACCATAGAGAAGTGAAGCTGCAGTGATCATGGACATTCTGACAGCAGCCATGAGTATATTTATGTAAAATAAACATGCAATGGTGGTATGTGGTCGCTAAACTAAGAGAGACACAAGGCAGACTACGACGCTTCAGCAAACGCCTTCATCGGGTCATCAGGTATAACAAACTACGAGGAAAACTACGACGTTTCGGCAACAGCCTTCATGCGGTATAATACAAACAAAATACAAAACAAACTTCAACGTTTCGGCAAAAACCTTCATCAGGTATAACAAACAAACTAAATGACAAACTACGACGTTGCGGCAAAAGGCTTCATCAGGATTAACAAACAAACTACGACGTTTCGATAAAAGCCTTCATCAGGTATAACAAGCTGTGACGTGTATATATATTATCTCTGTACCCATCTCTACAATATCTATGTAGACCTCAGAGATGTGGTTTGACAGAAGGATAATGAGTATTGGCTGTTAAAAATAGTAAATCTAAGTTCTAAAAAAAGGAAGGTGAAAAGGAAAAATGCTTTTCATCAACATTCATCATCATCATGTGCCATACCGGTTGGCGTAGGCGATCATGTCCTTCCACAATTTTCTATCTACAGTGCATCGTATAAGTTCTGTTCTTGACTGTTTTCCATGTCATGACACCAAGCTATCTAGTATTTTCTCTCTTTGTCGCCCGCGATCTCTCTTTCCTTTTATTTTGCCAGTTGTAACCAAGTATTCAAAATTTCCTCTTCTCATGATGTGCCCGAAAAATGTTGATTGTTTCTTTCTGATGTTTTTTGGAGTTTCCTTTTTGTGTTGGCCTCTTTGAGAATTTCCTCATTGGTATTTTTAGCTGTTCAGGGAACTTTCAACATTCTTCTGAGAAATCCCATCTCAGTGGCCTCTAATCGTCTTTTCATTTGTTTGTCTACTGTCCATGATTCGCTTCCATAGGTCATAATTGGTTCTATGTACCACCGATGAACTCTCTTTTTCACTTCTATTGACATATATTTGTTGCATAATGTATTTTTCATTTTCTGAAATGCTATTTTGGCCTGAGCTTTTCTGCTTTTTATTTCTGTGGTGTATCTTCCATCTGATACTATTATTGTGCCAAAGTATTTGACGCGTTGCACTTGTTTCAGATTTGTCCTGTTTATTTTTATGCTGCTTGACGGTGATAATTGTTTCTTTGAGGTGACCATTACTTCTGTTTTCTTACTATTCAGACTGAGACCTTTTTTGTTGCTTTCTTTTACTATTATGTCTATCATTTCTTGTAGTTCGTTCTATGTCTCTGCTATTAAGACTGTGTCATCTGCATATAGCAAATTATTTATGTTGTGACCGTTATCAATATTAGGAGGAATAAAGCATGGCTACTTGGTCTACATCCATGTAATGAAATGGAAACTTCTGGAATATGTTGTGACAACAAAGGGAAGAAGGGCTAGAAGGGAAACAAAGAGACAATATATCAAACTGTTTAAGTGAATTGTTTGATAGACAATCAACAATACAGTTCATAACAAATATAGAGATAGAGATTAGTCGATCATCTTCATTAGCAGGAATTGTATTTGATGTTAATGAAAGAATTATAATAGCCTACGTCTGCAGATAGAACACATCATGAAAATGAAGTTCCTCATACCATCTACCCTTTACTATGTCTATTATTCTCTTGTTCTAACAAAACTGGAGTACTATTTACATCATTCTCTACCACTAATTCCAACTACAACGTTTACGACTCTGTCTACCACTAACTCCAACTACAACGTTTACGACTCTGTCTACCACTAACTCTAACTACAACATTTACGACTCTGTCTACCACTAACTCCAACTACAACATTTACGACTCTGTCTACCACTAACTCCAACTACAACATTTACGACTCTGTCTACCACTAACTCCAACTACAACGTTTACGACTCTGTCTACCACTAACTCCAACTACAACGTTTACGACTCTGTTTACCACTAACTCCAACTACAACATTTACGACTCTGTCTACCACTAACTCCAACTACAACGTTTACGACTCTGTTTACCACTAACTCCAACTACAACATTTACGACTCTGTCTACCACTAACTCCAACTACAACATTTACGACTCTGTCTACCACTAACTCCAACTACAACATTTACAACTCTGTCTACCACTAGCTCCAACTACACCATTTACGACTCTGTCTACCACTAACTCCAACTACAATATTTACGTTTTAACCTTGACTTGTGTTTCATGGACTTCAACTGACTTAACACCAGTCAAATCTATTGCCAGAAAATCTGCCGCATGACCAGCTACCGCATGTATCAAATATGAGTTACTGGTAGCTTTTCCTAAACAAACGCCAATCACAGCTGCCAGAAAGGCTCTTACTGTCACCAGCGTAACCTCTTACCACAAGCTAGACCCCGGATAAAATAACAGAGAGGACTGGAATCGCAGACACCGGAATGAATAAATTACTGAGTTAAAACAAGAAGGTAGTTTATATGTGAGGGCGAGAATTGACAAATAATAATTGCAGTGTTGCTGTAAAGCTGGCAGCAAGGAGCAATTAGTGGAGTATAACGAACATTGCTACAAGGTATGGTGACAACTTTACAAAAAAGGAACACAACAAAATACTGTCGATTTGTCCCTTATGCGGCTTCGTCAGAAAACGAGAACATAAGCGGACAACGGAATAAAGATAGACTTTACTACATTTAAAATGTGTGGGAGGGGTAAATCAAGGAGAAATAAAAAGGTGGGCAAGAGATAAAATGATAAAATGAAAGGGAGGCGTACTACATATAGAAAGATACAAAGTTATAATTTGTAAAAATTAATAAGCTATAACAAATTTAAAAATTAAGTCGAGACTTACTGAAGCATGATTCAAAAGCTTCCAGCGAGTAGATGAATGTGAGTCAAATGTGGATGTGATGAGACGTGATGGGAGAAGGGAGAATAACCGGTCACATAATTAGACGAGAAGTCGTATGGGATTGGGAGGTGATAATATTAATTGTGAAAAGATGTCAAGAATGAGATGGGTATCAACCGAAAATAGAGAAGTGTGTACTATGAAGTGGAAACATGATCAATCTAAGCCAGACATGACTCGGGTAACAAGGAGATAAATGTGGCGTAATAGTGGGTTTACAGGATAGACATATTTGCATTATTTTTGTTTTGGATGTTTCGTTATTAGTTTTACTTACATATCCGTGTGTGTGTGTTTTGTTTGTTTGTTCCTGCTGAAGGCCTATTGGGCCTAAACGTCCTTTAATCTGTGTCGTCCACTAATCACGTAAAGCTTCTAACATACCATTTTTTTCTATTTTTTAATTTTTCCTCTGTAGACAATTATACTTTTTTTTCAAATCCCTTGTCATATCCTCCCATATTTTTTTAGCCTTCGTCATGTCCTCCCATATTTTTCTAACCCTTGTCATATCCTCCCATATTTTTTAACCCTTGTCATGTCCTCCCATATTTTTTTAACCCTTGTCATATCCTCCCATATTTTTTAACCTTCGTCATATCCTCCCATATTTTTTTAGCCTTCGTCATGTCCTCCCATATTTTTCTAACCCTTGTCATATCCTCCCATATTTTTTTAACCCTTGTCATGTCCTCCCATATTTTTTTAACCCTTGTCATATCCTCCCATATTTTTTTAACCTTCGTCATGTCCTCCCATATTTTTCTAACCCTTGTCATGTCCTCCCATATTTTTCTAACCCTTGTCATCTCCTCCCATATTTTTCTAACCCTTGTCATGTCCTTCCATATTTTTCTAACCCTTGTCATCTCCTCCCATATTTTTCTAACCCTTGTCATGTCCTTCCATATTTTTCTAACCCTTGTCATCTCCTCCCATATTTTTCTAACCCTTGTCATATCCTCCCATATTTTTTTAACCTTCGTCATGTCCTCCCATATTTTTCTAACCCTTGTCATGTCCTCCCATATTTTTCTAACCCTTGTCATCTCCTCCCATATTTTTCTAACCTTGTCATGTCCTTCCATATTTTTCTAACCCTTGTCATCTCCTCCCATATTTTTCTAACCCTTATCATGTCCTCCCATATTTTTCTAACCCTTGTCATGTCCTCCCATATGTTTCTAACCCTCGCCATGTCCTCCCACGTTATAAAACAACCATCTGAACCAACGTTTCCCTGTGGCTCCAGGTTTCCCGGAGACCCGAAGTGTTTAGTTGGGGGCCGCTGATCACTTCGTTATTTAAATATAGCTTCCTGCATATCTTATTTTAACACATCTCAGTGTGGACACTTTAAAGGCCATGTTGATTACCAAAGGGAACAATGAGCAAACGTGCTGAATTTTTTAAGATGCTCCAAACGAAAAAAGATCTTTAAAAAAAAACCACTTATCAGATAACCCACTTATACAGCAACTCTGCTTCATCTTCCATTTAAGTGAGTATCACTAATGTTTTTTTTTATCTCCTGATAACGTTTTATAAGCCTATATTGTTAGGTGTTTTAATTAGTTTTAAAATATGTGTATTATTCACTTGAAAAAGACGGAAGAAATTGCATTTTATTGATGGAAAATATCAAATTAATCCGTCCAGGATTAGGGTTTCAAAAATATGGTCACCTTAATAATACAAATGTACTTTACAATTTCACGTAATTTAAAAACTATTTTCACTGCGCAGCAACTTTATAAACAGGGAATAATAGAACAAAGAAGTATGTGTTAGCACTCGGAAAAATTGACAGACAAACAACAATAGAAAAAACGAAGAACAATACATGGTCCGAAGTGGGATCGAACCCGTACTCAGTGGCACCGCGCCTTGCCACGAGAAGCCGAACGCTTGGTACACTGCCACGCAGCCAACTAAAAAATTGGCTATTGCAGTAGTGTCTTCCACGAAAGGCGATCTCAATGACTATAGCATAGGGATCGTTACCCTATGCTATAGTCATTGAGATCGCCTTTCGTGGAAGACACTACTGCAATAGCCAATTTTTTAGTTGGCTGCGTGGCAGTGTACCAAGCGTTCGGCTTCTCGTGGCAAGGCGCGGTGCCACTGAGTACGGGTTCGATCCACTTCGGACCATGTATTGTTCTTCGTTTTTTTCTATTGTTGTTTGTCTGTCAATTTTTCCGAGTGCTAACACATACTTCTTTGTTCTATTATTCCCTATTATCGCCTCGGAGGTTCCCCATATAATAATATTTATGTATTATTATTTGTAACCAACTTTATAAACACCCCGAATAAGGTTAAAAATAATGCTAAGAGTTGTCACAGAAATAACTAACGCGCTACTGCATTATGAGGAGACATCTCAGACATGATAGCTTGAACAGTCTCCATACTAGTAAACAGTGCGTCACTTTTGAACGAGCTCAAATAAAGACGTCAACACATTTATCGATGACGAAGATTGGTGGCGCGGGAGAGTATATAAACGATTCCGTGTCACACTCAGAGGTCTGTCGTTGTTTGTAGCAGGGAATGATTTCTTTAGTCTTCTGAACATCTATCACAATAGTTCTGCTATTTTTTGTGGTAAAAGAAAAATAAATCTCTTAGACTACAGTTCGTGAAACACTATTATCGTGTGTCTTGATCTGTCTGTGAGTCTTTCGTCAAATGATATTCAATATTCGGTTGCTACCGGATTACATTTCTATTTCTTGTTGTACAAAGAACTGGCTGGACTGTGAGATGACTTACATTTATTAAGGAAATCAGGTATGTTGTACTATTGTTAGCTTGACTACTTAGTTCTACCGAGACGAGTTTGTGCATTATTCCACCAATGTTGTGTTTGCATACTTGCGCACCAAGTCATGAAAATATGTCAGCTCATCAATAATCATCAAGTGGCGTATTTGTTCGTTTGGTCTTTTCTCTCTCTCTCTCTCTCTCTCTCTCTCTCTGCGATCAGGACTCAATCAGAGTAGGATTCCAGACTCTCACATGAAGACAGCTGTCTGTTTAAGTGAATTGACATCATAATTAAAGTCAATTAGAGTGTTGGATCCACTCTGCTTGAATACCTGTTAAAACGTTGCACTGTGTTCTGCGCTAGTGGCCCAGTGCATCCGATTTCATCCAGCATTTTCTTCAGGTTTGCTTTCGTTAGCCTTTGATTGTCCCCAATATTCATGCAAGGCAGCAGATTGTCTTTTCTGTAGGGGATTCTGCCCTTAGATGGTCTGCCCTCCCAGGTATACGAGCACCTTCTGCCCGAGTCACTAGAGGTGACTAACACAGACATGCACAATTAAAGATATGAAATGTGACAAACACTGACATGCACACAACGATATGAGGCATGACAAACACTGACACACACCAAACTATGAGATATGACTAATACAGACACACACACACACACACACTAAGATATGAGAATGTGACTAGCACAGACACACTCTAAAATATGAGTTATGACTAACACAAATACACACACTAAGATATGAGATATGACTAAACACAGTCATGCACACACAAAAATAAAAATAGGAGATGTGACTAACATAGACATGCATACACAAATATATGTGATATGACTAAACACAAACACACAAAGATATGAGATATGACTAACATAGACAGACACACACGAAGATGAGATGTTACTAACACAGACATGCTCACAAAGATATGATATATGACTAACACAGACATGCACGCACATAGATATGATACATGACTAAGACAGATACACACTAAGATATGAGATATGACTAAACACAGACACACACAAAGATATGAGACATGATTAACACGGACACACACCAAGATATGAGATATTACTAAACACAGACACACATAAAGATATGAGACATGATTAACACGGACACACACCAAGATATGAGATATGACTAAACACAGACACCCACAAAGATATGAGACATGATTAACACGGACACACACCAAACTATGAGATATTACTAACATGACACACACCAAGATATGAGCCATGGATAGCACAGAAACACATTAAGATATGAGCCATGGATAGCACAGAAACACATTAAGATATGAGCCATGGTTTAACGGAAACACACCAAGATATGAACCATGGCTAGCACGGACATACACTAAGATATGAACCATGACCAGCACAGACACACACCAAGATATAAACCATGACCAGCCCAGACACACACTAAGATATGAACCATGACCAGCCCAGACACACACCAAGATATCAGCCATGGCCAGCACATACACCCACTAAGATATGAACCATGACCAGCCCAGATACACACCAAGATATCAGCCATGGCCAGCACATACACCCACTAAGATATGAACCATGACCAGCCCAGACACACACCAAGATATCAGCCATGACCAGCACAGACACACACTAAGATATGAACCATGACCAGCCCAGACACACACCAAGATATGAACCATGACCAGCCCAGACACACACCAAGATATCAGCCATGGCCAGCCCAGACACACACCAAGATATCAGCCATGGCCAGCCCAGACACACACCAAGATATCAGCCATGGCCAGCACAGACACACACCAAGATATCAGCCATGACCAGCCCAGACACACACCAAGATATCAGCCATGGCCAGCCCAGACACACACCAAGATATCAGCCATGACCAGCCCAGACACACACCAAGATATCAGCCATGGCCAGCCCAGACACACACCAAGATATCAGCCATGACCAGCCCAGACACACACCAAGATATCAGCCATGGCCAGCCCAGACACACACCAAGATATCAGCCATGGCCAGCCCAGACACACACCAAGATATCAGCCATGGCCAGCCCAGGCACACACCAAGATATCAGCCATGACCAGCCCAGACACACACCAAGATATCAGCCATGGCCAGCCCAGACACACACCAAGATATCAGCCATGGCGAGCCCAGACACACACCAAGATATCAGCCATGGCCAGCACATACACCCACTAAGATATGAGCTACGACTAACATATAAGTAAAAGAGTAACGTTCCCCCGTCACGCCAAGTGGCGTATAGGGAAATATGGTGTTAGTGACCCTATATTTTACAGACCTTCAGCACATGCTTTTTTTTGGAGGAATGTGGTCGGTATTACGCCCGTGCTGCTTTACTTTCCCAGAAAAAATCCGGTACCCATTTAAGTCTGGGTGAACCCGGAAGCCGTCGGGTGGGATCGAACCCTACCCCTTGTCCTTTGTAGTCCAGTTCACTATCCACTGAGCTATCGCGACTTCCACGATTAACATGTACACTTGGTAACTTCCACTAAAGTTTGTCTGAGGTTCTTGGTAATGTTTCTACTGACGACCACGAAGATCCAAAACTTGCAGGCATGGTGGGCGTGGCCGACGTGCAGGAAGATCAGCCGAATAAGACCTTCAGGTGAATATCAATTTCATTTCCCCTGAATCTTGAGTCCGCTTCTTATAATACAGTCTGGCCACGTGGCTGAGTGCGTTCATGACGATCGTGAAGAGCATGCCAGTAATGGCGATCAGCGGTAGTAGCAACGTTACTACCAAGTCAAAGTAGGTTATTATATGCAAGAACGTCAGCCTTGGACTTGGCAAACATTTCTCAAGACCTATCTCATTTGGCGTTACCTCAACATCAACATCAGTGGCTGTTATTCGCTATTATCAAGGTTATTTACTAATTTGGTTCATCTAGACAGCGTCCGTTTAGTCTGCGATGCAGGGAGAAAGCACGATAAGATGGTGGTCCGAGCTTATACTCCAGGCATTGTGTTAGCAAAAACTATAACGGCCACCGTTGAGAATGAACGAAATTCTGCAAATTCAGATCTTGGTCGTCGAGCTTTGTTCAAACACAAACAAGCGCCCATCTTGGTGCGTCCATCTTGGTGCGTCTCCATTATCTTGGTTTGGTCTTTTCACTATCATTCTACAGGAGCCTCGTTGTTTAATTAAATATGTTTGAAAATATTATGGGTAATATCCTAGTTAAAGCCCATAAATTATTTCAGAGAAAGAGTTATCTCCCTTTAGTTAACGTAGCAACAAAACTACAGTGGTTTTAAAATACTGAAAATCATGTTAGGGTTTAAGGTTTGTGTTTAGGGTTTGTGTTTAGGGTTTGTGTTTAGGGTTTGTGTTTAGGGTTAAGTTTAATGTTTGTGTTTAGGGTTTGTGTTTAGGGTTTAAGTTTAAGGTTTGTGTTTAGGGTTTATGTTTATGGTTTAAGTTTAAGATTTGTGTTTAGGGTTTGTGTTAGGGTTTGTGTTTAGGGTTTGTGTTTAGGGTTTGTGTTTAGGGTTTGTGTTTAGAGTTTGTTAGGGTTTGTGTTTATTATTTGTGTTTAGAGTTTGTGTTTAGGGTTTGTGTTTGGGGTTTGTGTTTAGGGTTTGTGTTTAGAGTTTGTGTTTAGGGTTTGTGTTTAGGGTTTGAGTTTAAGGTATGTGTTTAGGGTTTGTGTTTAGGGTTTGTGTTTAGGGTTCGTGTTTAGGGTTTGGGCTTTACCCTCACGTTGTTTCTCGTTTCTCTACAACAAGGTGTCTTCTAATGACAGATTATCCTTAGCGTAATAACCTACATTGACTTGGTAGTAACGTTGCTACTACCGCTGAGCGCCATTACTGTCATGCTCTTCACGATCGTTCTGTCCATCATACACAAGTCCCGGTGGAAGAGGCTCAGAGGCCTGCCGATGCTGGAAGTTTCCGAGCTGAAACCGATCAACGATCGTAGTTGGAGCTCAGTGCGAGCTAGCGCCCAGGTTCGTGTGGCTAGGCTGCTCTTTGCCTTGTCTCTATCTTACATCATCATGAACGCATCCAGCCACGTGGCCAGACTGTACTATCAGAAGTGGACTCAGGATTCAGGGGACATGAAATTGACATTCTCTGAAGGTCCGGCTGATCTTCCTGCACGTCGGCCACGCCCAACATGCCTGCAAGCTCTGGATCTTCGTGGTCGTCAGTAGAAACATTAGCAAGAACCTCAGACGAACTTTAGTGGAAGTTACCAATTATATATGTTAATCGTGGCTCATATCTTGGTGCGTGTATGTGCTGGCCATGGCTGATATCTTGGAGGGTATATGTGCTGGCCATGGCTCATATCTTGGTGTGTGTCTGGGCTGGTCATGGTTCATATCTTAGTGTATATCCGTGCTAGCCATGGCTCAAATCTTTGTGGGTGACTGTGCTGGCCAGGGTTCATATCTTGATGTGTGTCTGTGCTAGTTATGGTTCATATCTTGGTGTGTTTCCGTGAAGCCATGGCTCATATCTTAATGTGTTTTTGTGCTAGCCATGGCTCATATCTTGGTGTGTTTCTGTGCTAGCCATGGCTCATATCTTAGCTTGTGTGTGTGTGTGTGTGTGTGTGCTGGCCATAGCTCATATCTTGGTGTGTCATGTTAGTCATATCTCTTATCTTGGTGTGTATCCGTGTTAATCATGTCTAATATCTTTGTGTGTGTCTGTGTTTAGTCATATCTCATATCTTTGTGTGTCTTAGTCATGTATCATATGTTTGTGCGTGCATGTCTATGTTAGTCACATCTCATACCTTTTGTGTGTGTTTGTCTATTTTAGTCATATCTCATATATTTGTGTGCATGTCTATGTTAGTCACATCTCATACCTTTGTGTGTGTTTGTCTATTTTAGTCATATCTCATATATTTGTGTGTATGCCCATGCTAGTCACATCTCATCTTCGTGTGTGTCTGTCTATGTTAGTCATATCACATATATTTGTGTGTGCATGTCTATGTTAGCCACATCTCCTATCTTTATCTTTGTGTGTGCATGACTATGTTTAGTCATATCTTAGTGTGTGTATCTGTGTTAGTCATATCTCATATCTTAGTGTGTGTGTGTGTGTTAGTAATATCTCATATTTTGGTGTGTGTCAGTGTTAGTCATGCCTCATATCGTGTGTGCATGTCAGTGTTAGTCACATTTCATATCTTTGTGTGTGCATGTCTGTGTTAGTCACCTCTAGTGATTCGGGCAGATGGTGCTCGTAAACCTGGGAGGGCAGACCATCTAAGAGCAGAACCCCCCTACTGAAAAGACCATCTGCTGCCTTGCAGGAAGATTGGGGACGACCGAAGGCTAAGGAAAGCAAACCTGAACAAAATGCTGGCTGAAATCGGATGCACTGGGCCACTAGCGCAGAACACAGTGCAACGTTTTAACAGGTATTCAAGCAGAGTGGATCTACCAGACTCTAATTGACTCTAATTATGATGTCAATTTCCTTAAACAGACAGCTGTCTTCAAGTGAGAGTCTGGAATCCTACTCTGATTGAGTCCTGATCGCAAAGAGAGAGAGTGAGAGAGAGAGGGAGAGAGAGAGAGAGATTATTTCAGTGACATATGGATGGTTTTCGGCTAACTTCACTATCTTGTGAAAACACATGACATAAAAACATACACATATACGTTTTTCTTTCTTTTCCTTTTTAATAAATAAAGTGAAGGTGCATAAAAACACAACCCACACATAAATATGATAAAATGCAAATACAAATAAAATGTCTCGCAGTTTTAGTGAAATACATTTTTTTTTCAAAGAAGACAGTGGTGCATACGTCATGACCACGAGTAGCATGACAATGGAGGCGATGGCAGTTGCCAAGGCATTCAAATGGTTAGAGTCACAAGACTACACCCACGCATTTATACTGAGTGATTCGATGAGCATGATTAAAAAAGTGGAGGCGTGCTCTGTATGCATGCAATGGGTAGAGTCATTGCAGAAATCCAAAATACATAAGGTCACCTTTGTCTATGTCCCTGGACATGCGGGAGTACGGGGAAATGAAAGAGCGGACAAGTTGGCTAGCTGTGCTGTCGTTGAGGACGGGCAACCAATGGATCGGGTGGACATCATCAATGCCCTCCGAGATGTGGGAAGAGCACAGGACTTCGACAAACACAGATCCACGTCACTTCTTCGGATGATGGAAATGGGAGTTAAGATGGGCACAGCCAGAAATGAGAAACTTAGTGGCCGTGTAAGAAGACTTATCAAACTACATAGAACTGGAGTCGTCAGTCGCTGGACACTGAGGGAATTGCTGAGGAGGGGATCTGAGCACCTATGGACATGTTCGGAGTGCAATGATGATGACCCGCAAATAACTCAATAACATTTTTTTAAATGGAAAAACTTGCAAATGTACAACCCGCAGCCATTGCCACCTATATTGAATGCATGACTGCTGAGAGAACCACGCAAAGGACGTGATTTTCAGCAATGTGAGCTGGGACGGTTGTGGGTAAAATTACGTCATGCGTCTATAACTAACAGATGATGACGTCACAATATGGGGTGTTTCAGGGTAAATCCTTTCAGCTTTCAACATAGTAGCAATGTCGTACGTAGTTCGTGCTTATTTTTATCCTTAGTTCCGAATATAAAAAAAAACAAATTGTTTATAATTTGGAGATTATTTTTTGGTCATGAATTCTAAAAATAATTCCCTTAAAGTGGATTTATATTTGAGTCGACCGAGAACACACGTCACAAATGTGTGTGCGTGACGTTCTACGCAATACCCAAGCAACGATGGTTCTGGCAAGAAATAGACGAATCAATAGAAGTGTTTTATGTTCGTTCGAAGTTATTTAATGATGACACTTTCTTAAACACAATGCTACTTATTTGTGTGGGCGCAAGAATTTGGAGAATTAAATATTGCCCGTTGCTTTTGGAGCTGACACATCAACATTTTACACACATATGTCTCATCTGTGAGTTAATTTTGCTGAGATCTAATAAAATATGCATGTTCTGCTACAAATGTACACTCCACTTTATTGAGGAAATGCAATGTTTTGGAGATCTTCTAGTAAACAAATATACATATAAAAGATTTGATGGACACCCCTCCACCTATTTAAAAAAGAGATACAGAAAAAAATAAAGAAAGAAAGAAAAGAAGAAAAAAGAAAGAAAGAAAGAAAGAAAGAAAGAAAGAAAGAAAGAAAGAAAGAAAGGAAATATAGTTTACAGAAAATTGACATCTAAATTTAAAGTTGCAGTTTAAACTCAAAGAAAAGGCAGAATGGCTATCTGATGACAAGATACATCCACATCATTGGAGTAGATGACCATTTCTAGTGCTGGTGGCGTTACATGAATACAAAGACAACCCATCTGATAGTTCCACAGCTTTTGAAATAAGTGAATCAAGCTTATTTCAACATGTCGTCAACAACTGTGAACATTCCTGAGCGGACCGTCTACAATGTTGTGAGTAAATTATAAACAGGTAATGGAACCGAACGAAAAAAAGGTGATGGGAAACCAAGAATTGTTATCACAAATTACCAACGGCGCCTCACACAATTTGGCCGGGACTGGACCAAATTTAAAAAAAAAAAAAAAAAAAAAAAAAGGTGTAGAGCGCAGTCACGCCAAGTGGCGTATATGGAATATGGAGGTAGTGACCATAATTAATAAAGCGGCCTTTATCCCTCGGGTTCTATCGTTGCCCCCCGACATACACCAGCAATGGTACTATGTGTCGTAAAGAAGATAGTAGTAGTAGTATAGACCATAATTGTGACAGGCCTTCGACACATGATTTTTGGGGTAATGTGGTCGGTATTTTTGTCTACGCCGCTTTACTATCCCATAACAAATCCGGTATCCATTTACGACTGGGTGAACCCCGAAGCCGTCGTTCAGGATCGAACCCGAGTAGTCCAGTTCTGACCACTGAGCTATCGCTGCTTCCATTAAAAGTAAAGAGTCTCGTCACGCCAAATGGCGTGTAGGGAATATGGTGTTAGTTGGGCCAAATAAAAGTATAGAAAACAGATGGCAAGCACATGGTCTATGGGGGGAACCACATCTATTGCTGCTGTCAACCTTGCTGGAGAAGATATTGTACTGAAACCATTGTTAGTAAATAAGGAAGATAATATCTTCCTGTTGACGTACAGTGTGCTGTGTTGTGAACAATTTCCTTGTTGCAGTTTCCTCGTATTCCAGGTCTGGCTCGCTGCTGGAGCTACTGAGTTTAGCACTCTGTGCACACCGTGAGCTGTGTGTTTCATCCGTTTTGATCGTGTTTGGATACTCCGATTGCTTACGATGAATGTTGATATCATATGACGGAGAATAGATGGCTGTGTTCACTTTCTGTGCTGTTAGTCCTTATGCCTTTTGGCGTGTGCTGAGACTGCTATGATAGAGACTGCATCTACCTTTCTTTGTTTAGGAGATGAGATATTAATTCGGATGACTCCACTGGCACGAGCGGTTGAGGAACTGTGGATTTTAATTCGTTTGTGATTTCTCTACACAGCTTGTCTATAAACGTAAATGGTGATTTATCTACACAGCTTGTCTGTACACGTCAATGGTGATTTCTCTACACATCTTATATATATACGTCAATGGTGATTTCTCTACACAGCTTGTCTATACACATCAATGGTGATTTCTCTACACAGCTTGTCTATACACATCAATGGTGATTTCTCTACACAGCTTGTCTATACATGTCAATGGTGTTTTCTCTACACAGCTTGTCTGTACACGTCAATGGTGATTTCTCTATACAGCTTGTCTATAAACGGCAATGGTGATTTCTCTACACAGCTTGTCTGTACACGTCAATGGTGATTTCTCTATACAGCTTGTCTATAAACGGCAATGGTGATTTCTCTACACAGCTTGTCTGTACACGTCAATGGTGATTTCTCTACACAGCTTGTCTGTACACGTCAATGGTGATTTCTCTACACAGCTTGTCTGTACACGTCAATGGTGATTTCTCTACACAGCATGTCTGTACACGTCAATGGTGATTTCTCTACACAGCTTGTCTGTACACGTCAATGGTGATTTCTCTACACAGCTTGTCTATAAACGTCAATGGTGATTTCTCTACACAGCTTGTCTATTTTTTGTTTGTTTGGAGGATTGTTTGGTATCGGGTCAAGACGCCGGCCTCGAGACAGAGAGGTTGTGGGTTCAAACACCGACTGCACCATTTGGGATTTTTATTTGTGATTTCTCTCTACGGCAACCACCCCTGGTCTCAGCAGCGGGGCCCGGCTTGTGATTTCTCTCTACGGCAACCACCCCTGGTCTCAGCAGCGGGGCCCGGCTTGTGATTTCTCTCTACGGCAACCACCCCTGGTCTCAGCAGCGAGGCCCGGCTTGTGATTTCTCTCTACGGCAACCACCCCTGGTCTCAGCAGCGGGGCCCGGCTTGTGATTTCTCTCTACGGCAACCACCCCTGGTCTCAGCAGCGAGGCCCGGCTTGTGATTTCTCTCTACGGCAACCACCCCTGGTCTCAGCAGCGAGGCCCGGCTTGTGATTTCTCTCTACGGCAACCACCCCTGGTCTCAGCAGCGAGGCCCGGCTTGTGATTTCTCTCTACGGCAACCACCCCTGGTCTCAGCAGCGAGGCCCGGCTTGTGATTTCTCTCTACGGCAACCACCCCTGGTCTCAGCAGCGAGGCCCGGCTTGTGATTTCTCTCTACGGCAACCACCCCTGGTCTCAGCAGCGAGGCCCGGCTTGAAACGTCAATTCCGTCATGGACGGAAACAATTATGAGTACCTCCGAAGATCGAGTTATCTGCCTGTTCGGCGAGGGACCCCTGTGCGCACGGCTGCCATGGAAAAACGGATGAACACGCAACATTCACTTCCTAGTCTCTAGGGACTTTGTCAGCAGTAAAAAAGCTGGCGAACGCAATATATATATATATATATATATATATATCTTTGTTTATGCGCATATCTTTGTTTAGCTTTTCACCAATGTTTCTACATGTATGCATGTTTGTTTTTATTATATTCTACGCTCATTTTACATTTTCATTTACATTTTAACATGTCTATGCTTTTTATGTCTTATGTCACTTTTCACCTAATTTAAAATGTTTTCCAAGTTTACTATCTATCACGTTGTGTGGTTGTTTTTTCAAATAAACTTTAAAGAGATTATATTGGGAGGACTTTGCTATTTTATCACGTGGTATGAACATAAAAATGTCATTGGGTTTTTAAAGCGCAGTGCAAAGGTCGAGATTTGCTTCCGGGAAAAGAGTAGGAGATGTTTCTATGGTAACAGATTCCAAAAATGTGACACCTCTAAGGCTGGCTGGATATTTTTGAAGACGTGTCCTTATTTCCTCAACGCGATGAACTTTAGGTTCTCTCAACAACACAGACATAACAGAGCTTGGTTATTTCAGCCTCTTCTATTTCTCATTTTCTGTCACTGACCGACTATGAAATCGCACGCTAACTAGAGCAGGAATACCAGTTTTCCCCACTGTGATCATTAATGACAAGCCTTGTATGGTGCCCCAAGCTGTTCCTTTCTGATTTAAATGTTTTCTCCGTGCAGCTTTTGGTCTATGACTCTCTATTTTGTTACTTGTTATTTACCTTATTGTTATTTATAGACAGTGGAAATCACATTAGACTAACATATAGAAGTTTTGATGTCAAAGTTGGAAACAATACAACTGACAAATTAGAGAGAAATAATACTAGATGAATTATATTATGGAGGGAAACTTCTGAAGCGATAAATTAGCGAATTATTTCACGGGAGGAAGTATGTTTACAGCACTGGGGAAAAAAAAATCAACAAATAATCAACAGGAAAAAAAAGAACAATAGACAGTCTGAAGCAGGAATGAGTTTAGGTTACTTAGATGGAAGTGTGCTCTAGCGTTTGTTTCTCGTGGCAAGGCGCTGTGTCGAGGAGTACGCGTTGGGTCCAGCTGCGAACTGTCTACTTTTATTTGTGTTTTGTTTCTGTTGTTGAATAGTGACACTGTGCCTTTCCAGGCATGTCGTAAGAGGCGACTAAGGAGGTTGATCGATGGCTTGACAAGCTGTCATTGTAAAAAGTATTGTTATGGAAACAGCGCCATATATTTTAGAGCAGTGATCTCTGCAATATGTGCCACTTTGGCACGCAAGGTTTCTGTTTTTAAGATTGTGGTTCTGCCCTATGTGGCGTCTTCGGCTTGAAAGGACAGTAGATAGAAACATTGCACTTTCCCTGAAATGATTCAACTGACAAATTAGTTCGTAGTTACGGTTTCGGTGGAATAACTGAGAGAGGTGGTGGAATGGGAGTACACATCATGAAAGATAAGAATCACTTGATGTAAGCTCAAGACGCATTTTAACATGAAAAAGTTCAGGAAATAACATCTGTAATCAAATTGATTACATTCTGATAAACAACAGATTCAGAAGCAGATTGATGTAAATACACATTCTGCCAAGTGCAGATTGCAGATGCACTACTAAAGTGCCTGTTAAAAAAAATTCCCACCCACTCCCTAAAAAAATGTACAAAAAGATGTAGTTAATTTCATGTTGCTCTCATGTCATGTGAAGACTCTGAACATAAACCATGCAACCTGGGAGGAAATAGCTGCAGACCGTAATCTTTGAAGACACACTCTAAAGCTCCAACTCAGACAAGAAGCAGACAGATTCATGGAGAGGAAAAAATGACATTTCTAGGGGCGCTGACAAATCCATAGTCAACTATGACTGACGGAGGCTACTATAGTCAACTATGGCTGACGGAGGCTATTATAGTCAACTATGGCTGACGGGGGCTACTATAGTCAACTATGACTGACGGAGGCTACTATAGTCAACTATGGCTGACGGAGGCTACTATAGTCAACTATGGCTGACGGAGGCTACTATAGTCAACTATGGCTGACGGAGGCTACTATAGTCAACTATGGCTGACGGAGGCTACTATAGTCAACTATGACTGACGGAGGCTACTATAGTCAACTATGGCTGACGGAAACTACTATACTCAACTATGACTGACGGAGGCTACTATAGCCAACTATGACTAACGAGAGGCTACGCTACTATAGTCAACTATGACTGACGGAGGCTACTATAGTCAACTATGACTGACGAAGGTTACTATAGTCGACTATGACTGATGGGGGCTACTATAGTTAACTATAACTGACGGAGGCTACTATAGTCAACTACGACTAACGGGAGGTTACTATAGTCAACTATGACTGGCGGAGGCTACTATAGTCAACTATGACTGACGGAGGCTACTATAGTCAACTATGACTGACGGAGGCTACTATAGTCAACTATGGCTGACGGAAACTACTATACTCAACTATGACTGACGGAGGCTACTATAGCCAACTATGACTAACGAGAGGCTACGCTACTATAGTCAACTATGACTGACGGAGGCTACTATAGTCAACTATGACTGACGAAGGTTACTATAGTCGACTATGACTGATGGGGGCTACTATAGTTAACTATAACTGACGGAGGCTACTATAGTCAACTACGACTAACGGGAGGTTACTATAGTCAACTATGACTGGCGGAGGCTACTATAGTCAACTATGACTGACGGAGGCTACTATAGTCAACTATGACTGACGGAGGCTACTATAGTCAACTATGACTGACGGAGACTACTATAGCCAACTATGACTAACGAGAGGCTACTATAGCCAACTATGACTAACGAGAGACTACTATAGCCAACTATGACTAACGAGAGGCTACTATAGCCAACTATGACTAACGAGAGACTACTGTAGCCAACTATGACTAACGAGAGGTTACTATAGTCAACTATGACTGGCGGAGGCTACTATAGTCAACTATGACTGGCGGAGGCTACTATAGTCAACTATGACTGACGGAGGCTACTATAGTCAACTATGACTGACGGAGACTACTATAGTCAACTATGACTGACGGAGGCTACTATAGCCAACTATGACTAACGAGAGGCTACTATAGTCAACTATGACTGACGGAGACTACTATAGTCAACTATGACTGACGAAGGTTACTATAGTCGACTATGACTGATGGGGGCTACTATAGTTAATTATGAGAGATCGTCAAAGCTGGCTATGTCAGATGAACCAGACGTACCTCATGGAACTCCGTGGAGATGATGGACCAGACGTACCTCATGGAACTCTGTGGAGATGATGGACCAGACATACCTCATGGAACTCTGTGGAGATGATGGACCAGACATACCTCATGGAACTCTGTGGAGATGATGGACCAGACGTACCTCATGGAACTCCGTGGAGATGATGGACCAGACGTACCTCATGGAACTCTGTGGAGATGATGGACCAGACGTACCTCATGGAACTCTGTGGAGATGATGGACCAGACGTACCTCATGGAACTCTGTGGAGATGATGGACCAGACGTACCTCATGGAACTCTGTGGAGATGATGGACCAGACATACCTCATGGAACTCTGTGGAGATGATGGACCAGACGTACCTCATGGAACTCCGTGGAGATGATGGACCAGACGTACCTCATGGAACTCTGTGGAGATGATGGACCAGACGTACCTCATGGAACTCTGTGGAGATGATGGACCAGACGTACCTCATGGAACTCTGTGGAGATGATGGACCAGAAGTACCTGATGGAACTCTGTGGAGATGATGGACCAGACGTACCTCATGGAACTCTGTGGAGATGATGGACCAGACATACCTCATGGAACTCTGTGGAGATGATGAACCAGACATACCTCATGGAACTCCGTGGAGATGATGGACCAGACGTACCTCATGGAACTCCGTGGAGATGATGGACCAGACGTACCTCATGGAACTCCGTGGAGATGATGGACCAGACGTACCTCATGGAACTCTGTGGAGATGATGGACCAGACATACCTCATGAAACTCTGTGGAGATGATGGACCAGACGTACCTCATGGAACTCTGTGGAGATGATGGACCAGACGTACCTCATGGAACTCTGTGGAGATGATGGACCAGACGTACCTCATTGAACTCTGTGCAGATGATGGACCAGACGTACCTGATGGAACTCTGTGGAGATGATGGACCAGACGTACCTCATGGAACTCCGTGGAGATGATGGACCAGACGTACCTCATGGAACTCCGTGGAGATGATGGACCAGACATACCTCATGGAACTCTGTGGAGATGATGGACCAGACATACCTCATGGAACTCTGTGGAGATGATGAACCAGACATACCTCATGGAACTCTGTGGAGATGATGAACCAGACATACCTCATGGAACTCTGTGGAGATGATGGACCAGACGTACCTCATGGAACTCCGTGGAGATGATGAACCAGACATACCTCATGGAACTCTGTGGAGATGATGGACCAGACATACCTCATGGAACTCTGTGGAGATGATGGACCAGACGTACCTCATGGAACTCTGTGGAGATGATGGACCAGACATACCTCATGGAACTCTGTGGAGATGATGGACCAGACGTACCTCATGGAACTCTGTGGAGATGATGGACCAGACGTACCTCATGGAACTCCGTGGAGATGATGGACCAGACATACCTCATGGAACTCTGTGGAGATGATGGACCAGACATACCTCATGGAACTCTGTGGAGATGATGAACCAGACATACCTCATGGAACTCCGTGGAGATGATGGACCAGAAGTACCTGATGTAACTCTGTGGAGATGATGGACCAGACGTACCTGATGTAACTCTGTGGAGATGATGGACCAGACGTACCTGATGGAACTCTGTGGAGATGATGGACCAGACGTACCTCATGGAACTCTGTGGAGATGATGGACCAGACGTACCTCATGGAACTCTGTGGAGATGATGCACCAGAAGTAATCATCCAAGGTAATAGGGAAGGACTACTAATGCTCACTGTCGGGTTCGATCCAACCGACGGCTACCAGGTTCACCAAGCCTTTAATGGGTACTGGAATTTTTCTTGGAAAAGTAAAGCGGCAACGGCGTAATACGGACCGCATTACCCCAAAAATCATGTGCCGAAGGTCTGTAAAATTGATGGTCCCTAACACCATATTCCCCATACGCTACTTGGCGTGACGGGGGCACTTTACTTTAATTTTTTTAAACTAATGCTCACTGGGGAAGAAGTGGATGCCTTGCACAGTATGACAACAGGAAAGTTTCACCGACCAGAAAAGATAACCAAAGAGGAGATGGAAGCTGCAGGAGAACTTGAAACTGAAATAATAACAAAGTTGTTAATTGACATCTACTATAGCGAGGAAATATGGAACGATCTACTAAAATCTTTATTTATAACTTTAGCAAAGAAAACGTGTGCTATATGACATATTATATGATGATTATAATAATAATAAAAAAGACTTCATTGCTATGCATAATAAAGACATGTTGAACAATATTAAAACAGGTAAATGAATTTAATATCTGGGAACATTGTTAACTACAGATGGTAGATGCACAACAAATGTGAGATACAGAATGGCTCAGGCAAAAGCAGCTTTCCAAAAAATGAGGAAGATACTGTGCAATCCATTTTTGACAATAGACACAAGAAACAGAGTTCTTAAATATTATGTAGAGCCGGTCTTAACATATGGATGTGAATCATGGAAAATAGGAAAACAGACAAGAAAATCATTGGAGTCTGTAGAAATGTGGTTTTACGGAAATATGTTGAGAATACCATGGACAACTAAGAAGAGTAATGAAAACGTTTTGAGAGAGGCCAAAGCAAAAAGAGAGCTAATTTCCAATATTAGGAAGAAACAATCATACATTTTTTGGCCATGTAATGAGAAGAGAACAACTTGAATATATTGTGACAACTGGGAAAATTGAGGGACGAAGAGATAACGGGAAGCAAGGAGAAAAGATACCAGACAGCTTAAGAGAATGGCTTGGCAGAAGGTCAACAACAGAAATGATAAATAGCTGCCGAGATCGAAGGTTGTGGAGAGACATGATCACATACGCCAGCTGGCATGGTATTTGATGATATATATGTCGAAGTTTTGTGCATTACACTAGTGACCTCGTCTAAGCCAGGCTTTCTCACAGCGTGCAGACGCTGACACTACGATTATTGCGGGTAGGGTAGATAACTCCTGTTGACATTAACTGTCGTTTCAGATTATGCAGCCAGTGCTACAGTTTCAGGTTTTGTTTCCACAGATTTATAAACCTGCGATTTGAATTTCAGCAGCTAACAGTTGAGAATAGGTTTAGCTAAGCGGGTATTTACAGTACGGCTACGGGCCAAGACATTAACTGGTTTCATCCGCCCTCAAGAATGTATTTAAATTGTTATAAAAGTAAGTGGGGACATTGTACGATTATGTCAGTCTTGAAAAACAAAGAACTGTCTTGTGATGTTATTGTCCAAGGGGATAAGAGTTGCTTCCCCCATGCTTGTCTAAACTTGAGGCCCGTTTCAGTTTCTCTCTCTCTCTCTGCGATCAGGACTCAGTCAGAGTAGGATTCCAGACTTCCACATGAAGTCAGCTGTCAGGTTAAGTGTGTTGATCGCCCCCACAGACAGAACGTCACATTTAGAGTCCGCCAGATCCACTCTGACTGAACACCCGTTAACACGTTGCACTGTGTTCTGCGCCAGTGGCCCAGTGCATCCGATTTCAGCCAGCATTTTTTCAGGTTTGCTTTCCTTAGCCTTCGATTGTCCCCAATCTTCCTGCAAGGCAGCAGATTGTCTTTTCTGTAGGGGGATTCTGCCCTTAGATGGTCGGCTCTCCCAGGTTTACGAGCACCATCTGCCCGAGTCACTAGAGGTGACTAACACAGACATGCACACACAAAGATATGAGATGTGAATAACACAGACAAGTACACAGCGATACGAGATATGACTAACACCGACACACATCAAGATATATAACACATGACTAACATAGACATGCACATAAAGATGAGATATGACTGACTTAGACATGCACACACAAAGATATGACACATACCTAACATAGACATACACACAAAGATATAAGATATGACTAACATAGGTATGCACACACTAAGATATGAGATGTGACTTACATAGCCATGCACACACAAGAATATGAGATGTGACAAACACAGACATGCACGCACAAAGATATGAGATATGACTAACATAAACATGCATGAGGTAAAGACTGGCCCACATAGCGCTCTTTTCATGTCGGATAATCATAAAGACTGTTTAATTTTTTACCAGTCGACGTGTGAATGTAAGAAAGAAAGAGAATGTCGACAAACTGTAAGTACCATTCACAGTAGTTTGTCCCTGATACCTTAGTTTACTCGCGTGCATCTTTCCTGGAAGATAAAACACATTTCTTCTATTTCACATTCAAAGTGATTAAAAGAAGCTGTATCTGATAATTTCAACATTTTTCTATTTAAAAAATGGAATATTTCATCTCCTGAAACTCTCTGATTTGCCAATATTCTTTAAAAATTAAAATATCATTCCCACATAAATACTTTAATAAGTAGGTAGAAAGGTAGAGAGCCCTGTCACGCCATGTGGCGTATAGGGAATATGGTATTCTTCTTCTCCTTCTACCTTTCTAAGCTCCTTGTGAAGCATAGGTCCTCAACAAACACTTTCCAAGTCGTTCTGACTTTTGCCATTCTTTTAAGATCATTCCATGTCTTCCCCATCATCTTCATCTCTGTTTCTATCTGTCTTTTCCAAGAATTCCTGTTTGTCTTTTCCCCTGGGGATTCAAAAAAGGGCCTGTTGTGTAATACTCTCAGTTGGCTTCCGAAGTGTGTGTCCTATCCTGCCTCATCGTCTTCGCTGTATCTCTTTATCCAATGGTGTTTGACTGGTACATTTCCATAATTCTATGTTAGTTATTTTGTCCTGCCATTTCCATCCTTTTATGCTGCGTAAGTATCCATTAATGAAAGTCTGTATCTTCATGATTGTCAACTTTGCTGTTCTCCATGTTTCACAACCATATAATAGGACCGACTTAACATTGGAGTTGAAAATTTCTCCTGGATGGCTGAGTTACTTTTATTCTTTTCATTGACTTGTCCATGTTTGTGAAGTTTTTTCTGCTTATTTTTGTACAGTATGGGATAGCCAGTCCCATGCCCAACCCTCCTTTCTCGCCTCTTACGAACATTCCTGGTAGGGTACAGCGCCATTATTCTTTTCTTCCCTTTCGTGTCCCGGCAGCGCGCGGGCGGCAAATGGTATTAGTGACCATAATTTTTACTGACATTCGGAACATGATTTTTGGGGTAGTGTGGTCGGTATTACGCTTGTGCCACTTTACTTTCTCAGAAAAAATCCAGTGCTTCTTTAAGGCCGGGTGAACCCAGAAGCCGTTGATCAGGATCGAACCCTACCTCTTGTCGTTTGTAGTCCAGTTCACTAACCACTGAACTATTGTGGCTACCACATAAATACTTGCTCTAGCTAAAAGCTTTACGTGTGTGTGTGGTATCACAAATTGAAACCACTTCCATGAAATATCAGTTTCAAAAATGAAGGGAATGTACTAGACGCAGGACACCATCCATAAATGCTGCCAAAATTTCCAAGGCTATAATTAAAATGCCACTTTGAGTTGAAAACAAACAGCTGTGCATTCTGTGAAAGAACTGTGCAAAAAAAAATTTTTAAACGCGCTGATATGTGCAGTGGAACGCGCGGTGAAGCCCCCTGGCTATGTGGATGAAACTGAAGGACATACGTAACGAAGCTTCGACATCCATATATCCCATCCTTTAATCTATGTCTAAATTTGGTTATAGGTGACAGGGACATGTCTTTGAGTAAATAACCCGTGATCTGAGCCCACACAACTAACTCAACTTGTGTTAACTCAACGCTGCTGGTGTTAATATTGTTTTGTGTTGTGTTAACTTCCCTTGTTATAATGGCATACGGCAGACATTGGCGTCATCAGTGTAATGATTGACGAGAGCCAAATATAAATCTTTTGTTTGATTATTTAGACACTAAAACAATCATACTAGTTGTATAACAATTTTAGACATTAAAACAATCATACTAGCTGTATAACAATTTTAGACATTAAAACAATCATACCAGTTGTATAACAATTTTAGACACTAAAACAATCATACCAGTTATATAACAATTTTAGACACTAAAACAATCATACCAGTTGTATAACAATTTTAGACACTAAAACAATCATACCAGTTGTATAACAATTTTAGACACTAAAACAATCATACCAGTTGTATAACAATTTTAGACACTAAAACAATCATACCAGTTGTATAACAATTTTAGACACTAAAACAATCATACCAGTTGTATAACAATTTTAGACACTAAAACAATCATACCAGTTGTATAACAATTTTAGACATTAAAACAATCATACCAGTTGTATAACATTTTAGACATTAAACAATCATACCAGTTGTATAACAATTTTAGACACTAAAACAATCATACCAGTTGTATAACAATTTTAGACACTAAAACAATCATACTAGTTGTATAACAATCTTAGACATTAAAACAATCATACTAGTTGTATAAAAATTTTAGACATTAAAACAATCATACTAGTTGCATAATAATTTTAGACACTAAAACAATCATACCAGTTGTATAATAATTTTAGACACTAAAACAATCATACCAGTTGTATAACAATTTTAGACACTAAAACAATCATACCAGTTGTATAACAATTTTAGACACTAAAACAATCATACCAGTTGTATAACAATTTTAGACACTAAACAATCATACCAGTTGTACAACAATTTCAGACATTATTTATTCTGAATCGTGAAGGTTTTCTTATGTTTACTAATGTTCTTGAGCCTTTTTAGCCTCTCCTTTTTAAAAAAAAATTTTCAACATAAATATTTCATATAAAACAAATATATCCTGTATCCGGGTTGGGTACTGTCAAGAAAAAAAGAGGCAGTTGCAAAGTACAAATTATAGCTTTATTTGATTTAAATAAAACGACGACATAAATACTGACGGGTGTAATATATATATATATATATATATATATATATATAATGATTGTACAAAGGAGTTACGACGGTGGTTTTCTGTTGCCTTCCGTCGGTTTGTTTACGGTTGGCTCCGCTAGCCTTTGACTAAAAAGTATCACCGACAAGGCAGTGGGGTTGTTTTACTTTGGGGTACCCTCCCTTAGCCTTTTACTCTCCCGTGCTTACCTGCAAGGCAGCAGGGCAGCCACAGGTTGTACTGTTTACTGCATACAGTAGCAGGTAAAATTACCCGACCTGTGTACACCACTTAAAATGGAAAAGTGTAGATCATAAATATTGGCTCCTAAAAAAAAAAAAGTAAAGTGCTCCCGTCACGTATATGGAATATGGTGTTAGTGACCATAAATTTTACAGACCTTCGGCACATGATTTTTGGGGTAATGTAGTCGGTATTACACCCATGCCGCTTTACTTTCCCAGAAAAAAATCCGGTACCCATTAAAGGCTGGATGAACTGCACCCCGTCGGTTGGGATCAAACCCTATCCCTTGTTCTTTGTAGTCCAGTTCACTAATCACTGAGCTATCGCGGCTCCCAGAATATGACTCCTGCCGGGGCAACATTGTCAACAGAAACCTGTGGATCCCAGGCCGTGCTACGGAGTTCGAGCACATGGGCCAGGATTCTCCTAGGGTTTTCTCGAGATTATCAAGGGGAATATCGGAGCACCTATGGGTTAGTCCGGTGTGCCGTGATGATGATCCTAACAAAGAACAAAACAAAATTATTTGGATGTGTTATGTGGATGAAAAACTAGTGGAAGATGTGAGATATGGATTTGAACAATGACTCAATCCTTCGCGTCTTATCATAATTTCACAACGTCAATCATTTACTAAAGCTCAACGTTCACTCTGTTGATCTGCTTAGCTAGGTTCTGTTGTCCATGTTTTGCGTACATCATCTGTTAGTCCACATGAATATAGTTTATGAGGCTCCTTATTTGCTGAAGATTACAGATGCAACGTCACATTCCTTATTGAATTAGTCCCGTGTGTACTGTTTGCTTTAACAAGCGCGAGCATCCCGTGTTTTCGGCCACTTTGTTGACACTTCAGCTTGCGGCATTTGGAAGCCATGATCAACATTTGCTAGTTGATTCCACTCTTTCCTGACTTGCATGGGATTTTCTTTGAAATGTAAATGTCTTGGGCTCCTTTTTCTCAGTTTCCAAGACTTTGTTCTATTTTGACAAGCCCCCATTAGTGTCAAGATAAACAAGGCACTTTTTGTTGTATTTAAACTTGTTTGTCAATATCTGTAATTCTCCTTCACGGAATGTTAGCCTTGAGAAGTGTGACGTCGACCAACAGCCTCCAGTCGTGTCATATATAATAATGCATATTTATCAGATTTAGAGCACTGTTGTTTGTCACTGATACATTAATTAATTTGCTCGTTTGTGTCTTTTCATGACGATAAAATAAGCAGGACTTTTCTATTATACATTTAAAAGGATTAGAAGAGGCTGTATCTTTGAAAGTTAAAAGAAAATTCAAGCGGTTAAATATTGAATATCACATCTCTCGAAACTCTAAAATTTGTCAATATTTTATCTTTTTATTACCAGCACTAATTTCTCAAACATCATTCACACATACATTTTGCCTTCTCCAGATTTCACCTCAGACGAAGTCCCTAGAATCTAGGAACTTGAATTTGCATGTTAATCTGTTTTTTTTCCTAGCAACCGTGTGCACAGGAGTCCCTCGCTGCACAGTCAGATAACTCCGTTTGCGGAGGTACTCATATTTTTTTCCGCCGATGAGTAATTGACGCATCAAGCCGAGCCTCGCTGCTGAGACCAGGAGTGGTTGCCGCAAAGAGAAATTATAAATAAAAATCCCAAATTGTTCTTCCGGGATTTGAACTCACAACCTCTCTGTCTTGAGGCCGGCGTCTTGCCTCGAGACCAACCAATCCCTTACACATACATTTTACTGTAGCTAAAACATTTTAAGTTGTGTATGTGACGTCACAAACTAAAACCACGCCCATGAAATATTTTAATAACGAGGGGTATGTACTGGACTCAGGAGACATCCACAAGTGTTGTGATAGAGGGGTATGTACTGGACTCAGGAGACATCCACAAGTGTTGTGATAGAGGGGTATGTACTGGACTCAGGAGACATCCACAAGTGTTGTGATAGAGGGGTATGTACTGGACTCAGGAGACATCCACAAGTGCTGTGATAGAGGGTATGTACTGCACTCTGGAGACATCCACAAGTGCTGTGATAGAGGGGTATGTACTGGACTCAGGAGACATCCACAAGTGTTGTGATAGAGGGGTATGTACTGCACTCTGGAGACATCCACAAGTGCTGTGATAGAGGGGTATGTACTGGACTCAGGAGACATCCACAAGTGTTGTGATAGAGGGGTATGTACTGCACTCTGGAGACATCCACAAGTGCTGTGATAGAGGGGTATGTACTGGACTCAGGAGACATCCACAAGTGTTGTGATAGAGGGGTATGTACTGCACTCTGGAGACATCCACAAGTGCTGTGATAGAGGGGTATGTACTGGACTCAGGAGACATCCACAAGTGCTGTGATAGAGGGGTATGTACTGCACTCTGGAGACATCCACAAGTGCTGTGATAGAGGGGTATGTACTGGACTCAGGAGACATCCACAAGTGTTGTGATAGAGGGTATGTACTGGACTCAGGAGACATCCACAAGTGTTGTGATAGAGGGGTATGTACTGGACTCAGGAGACATCCACAAGTGTTGTGATAGAGGGGTATGTACTGGACTCAGGAGACATCCACAAGTGTTGTGATAGAGGGGTATGTACTGGACTCAGGAGACATCCACAAGTGTTGTGATAGAGGGGTATGTACTGGACTCAGGAGACATCCACAAGTGTTGTGATAGAGGGGTATGTACTGGACTCAGAAGACATCCACAAGTGCTGTGATAGAGGGGTATGTACTGGACTCAGGAGACATCCACAAGTGTTGTGATAGAGGGGTATGTACTGGACTCAGGAGACATCCACAAGTGTTGTGATAGAGGGGTATGTACTGGACTCAGGAGACATCCACAAGTGTTGTGATAGAGGGGTATGTACTGGACTCAGGAGACATCCACAAGTGTTGTGATAGAGGGGTATGTACTGGACTCAGGAGACATCCACAAGTGTTGTGATAGAGGGGTATGTACTGGACTCAGAAGACATCCACAAGTGCTGTGATAGAGGGGTATGTACTGGACTCAGGAGACATCCACAAGTGTTGTGATAGAGGGGTATGTACTGGACTCAGGAGACATCCACAAGTGTTGTGATAGAGGGGTATGTACTGGACTCAGAAGACATCCACAAGTGCTGTGATAGAGGGGTATGTACTGGACTCAGGAGACATCCACAAGTGTTGTGATAGAGGGGTATGTACTGGACTCAGGAGACATCCACAAGTGTTGTGATAGAGGGGTATGTACTGGACTCAGGAGACATCCACAAGTGCTGTGATAGAGGGGTATGTACTGGACTCAGGAGACATCCACAAGTGTTGTGATAGAGGGGTATGTACTGGACTCAGGAGACATCCACAAGTGTTGTGATAGAGGGGTATGTACTGGACTCAGAAGACATCCACAAGTGCTGTGATAGAGGGGTATGTACTGGACTCAGGAGACATCCACAAGTGTTGTGATAGAGGGGTATGTACTGGACTCAGGAGACATCCACAAGTGTTGTGATAGAGGGGTATGTACTGGACTCAGGAGACATCCACAAGTGTTGTGATAGAGGGGTATGTACTGGACTCAGGAGACATCCACAAGTGTTGTGATAGAGGGGTATGTACTGGACTCAGGAGACATCCACAAGTGTTGTGATAGAGGGGTATGTACTGGACTCAGGAGACATCCACAAGTGCTGTGATAGAGGGGTATGTACTGGATTCAGGAGACATCCACAAGTGCTGTGATAGAGGGGTATGTAATGGACTCAGGAGACATCCACAAGTGCTGTGATAGAGGGGTATGTAATGGACTCAGAAGACATCCACAAGTGCTGTGATAGAGGGGTATGTAATGGACTCAGGAGACATCCACAAGTGCTGTGATAGAGGGGTGTGTACTGGACTCAGAAGACATCCACAAGTGCTGTGATCGAGGGGTGTGTACTGGACTCAGAAGACATCCACAAGTGCTGTGATCGAGGGGTGTGTACTGGACTCAAGAGACAGACATCCACAGGTGCTGTGATCGAGGGGTGTGTACTGGACTCAGAAGACATCCACAAGTGCTGTGATCGAGGGGTGTGTACTGGACTCAGAAGACATCCACAAGTGCTGTGATCGAGGGGTGTGTACTGGACTCAAGAGACAGACATCCACAGGTGCTGTGATCGATGGGTATGTACTGGACTCAGAAGACATCCACAAGTGCTGCGAATGAGGGGTATGTACTGGATTCAGGAGACATCCACAAGTGCTGCCAATGAGAGGTATGTACTGGACTCAGGAGACATCTAGAAGTGCTGTGATAGAGGGGTATGTTCTGGACTCAAGAGACAGACATCCACTGGTGTTGTGATTGAGGGGTATGTACTGGACTCAGGAGACATCCACAAGTGCTATAATAGAGGGGTATGTACTGGACTCGGGAGACATCCACAAGTGCTGCATGGTTTCCTTGAGTAGAACTAAAATGTCACTTTGAGATGAAAATGAAGAGCTCAGAGAAGACGACGTCAGCGAGATATAGCAATGTCATCTTTCTCTTCCCTCATCTCAAACTTTGCATCGTTGTTGTCGGTGTTCTTAGTCCGTCAGTGTTACCCAAGACCATTTTGTGATAAATTTCTGTGAGTTCGGAGAGGGCTGATGAGACCGTGAATGCTGCAATGACTCGGATGTGCTGATTCCTGACTTGCAGATGAAGGCTATATTACGATGTAGTTTAACGTGCTGAGCACTGCTGTTTGGTTTCATTTCAAAGTGATATTATAGTTATATCCCTACCAAACCTGCATCACTTATGGATGAAGGTGTCAGAACCTGGTACATTCCCCTCAATCTTAAATCTGATATTTCATGGAAGTGGTTTCAATTTGTGACATAAAAATAACGTACGTAAAAGAACCCTTAGCATTTAACATCGAAAAGAGCAGGTCATAAGTATGACCGCTGTCGGGGCAAAATTGGCAGCTAAAACTTACCCACACCACACTGTGGATCCCAGACAATCTACCAACATCGTGGATCCCTCACAATCTACCCACTTCGTAAATCCCAGACAATCTACCCACATCGTGGATCCCTCACAATATACCCACTTCGTAAATCCCAGACAATCTACCCACATCGTGGAACCCTCACAATCTACCAACACCGTGGATCCCTCACAATCTACCCACTTCGTAAATCCCAGACAATCTACCCACATCGTGGATCCCTCACAATATACCCACTTCGTAAATCCCAGACAATCTACCCACATCGTGGAACCCTCACAATCTACCAACACCGTGGATCCCTCACAATCTACCCACTTCGTAAATCCCAGACAATCTACCCACATCGTGGATCCCTCACAATCTACCAACATCGTGAATCCCTCACAATATACCCACTTCGTAAATCCCAGACAATCTACCCACATCGTGGATCCCTCACAATCTACCAACACCGTGGACCCCAGACAATCTACCCACATCGTGGATCCCTCACAATTTACCCACATCGTGGATCGCAGGCAACCTACCCACACCGTGGATCCTAGGCAACCTACCCACACTGTGGATCTCGGACAACCTACCCACACTGTGGATCCTAGGCAACCTACCCACACTGTGGATCCTAGACAACCTACCTACACTGTGGATGCCACACAACCTACCCACACTGTGGATCTCAGATAACACATTGTGAATCTCAGACAATCTACCCACACCGTGGATCCCAGACAACCTACCCACACCGTAGATCCCAGACAACCTACCCACACTGTGGATCCCAGACCTTGTCACTGATTTCGTGCTCCTGGGCCAGGATTCTTCTCGAGATTCTCTAGTGGGATATCGGAGCACCTATGGGTTCGTCCGGTATGCAGTGATAAGTATCCAAACAACAAACAAACCCATCAGAAGCACAATTCGAAGCTAAAGTCAATATTTATTGTACGAATGATATTTTAGAAGTTATAGCTTATTAAAAAAAAAAAAAAAGGTAGAATGTTGGCCAATCTGTGAGTTGTTAAGATTGTTAGATTAAATTATTTTGGTACAAAACTGTTACAATGTTAATACACAACTTCTCCTAGTCACTCTGATTGTATAATAGTAGAGGCGTGTGTTTGTTATCTTCATGGAAAGACACAAATTAGAAAATCAACTAAAGTATTATTGACAAACAACTGTACGAGTGATCACTTGTATATAATTTTATTTTTTCCTTTAAAAAAAACACCAAAAACTTGCGATCTCTCCAGCATCTTGCCGCTCCTGTGTAAGGTTTTAAAGGTCATTCCAAATACCTGGATTGCCATAACAGAGCTTGTCTGGCACCGTTATCTGTTCATTGAACCGTTTGTGATCATGGTTCCCTGTGTAGTTTTGCTTTCCGTGCTTTTTGAAGCCCTTGATAACGGCCCACATGGCGGGCTCATTTCAGCTGTGATCGACTCAGCCGACGGCAGAAATGGGTACCAGGGTTTATATTCTTTGAAGGTGAGGAATGGCGCCTCGCTCGTGAGTTATGATGCTTGAGGGGACACTAGACAGAAGTCTCCGAACACTTTTGGATAGGCGGCCGAGCACATTTGGGTAAAAAAAAACTGCGTGCTAAGTTTCCGATTCAAGTATCGTTCCTAGGTACATTTACCATTTTTTTCTTTACGTTTAGCTGTGGTCTATATAATTTTGTGTGTAAGCTTTTCATGCTTGACTGTACAAGCACATCTTTATTTGACACAATATTTGGTTAGTTTATATTTATCAATTTCGTTCGTAACGTGTCTGTAGACGGTCGTACATGCAAGACTGCGAACAATCCAGGATCCACATTTATATATAATAGGATGGGCAGAATAACTGCAACGTAAATCACAGCTATTGAAATCGGTGATGTTTAAACACTCCTGTAACGTGACCAACTGTATTTTTCGTTCTTTCTGTCGTTTAATCGTCTTTTTCGTCATCCATCCGTACAAGGACGTCAGATGGGCGTAAATACGTTGTGTTGTAGTTTGCAGTAAAAGAAAACAAGAAGTTAAAATAAAATGCCCCGTCACGCCAAGTGGCGCATGGGGAATATGGTGTTAGTGACCTTAAATTTTACAGACCTTCGGCACATGATTTTGGTGGGGAATGTAATCAGTATTACGTCCGTGCCACTTTACTTTCCCAGAAAAAAATCCGGTACCCATTTAAGGCTGGGTGAACCTGGAAGCCGTCGATCAGGATCGAACCGACCTCTTGTCCGTTATAGTCCAGTTCACTAACCACTGAGCTTAGTTTGCAGTAGATGTGTGATATTTGCGCCTTTCGGCCCAACACATCGACTGCATGTTAATTTTTAGTACCGGATTGTCTCCCCTCTTCGATCCCTACTCGCTTGGCCAGACTAGAGAGGCAATCGCTTTTTTTTACTGAAGGCACCACTTTGAGGTGGAGTAGGGTCTGGTTCATTGATCCTAACGCAAGCTATCATATGTGTGTCACTAACAGCTTCAAGTGCTGCTGCTGTGAGATGTATTCGCTTCCGTCAACTGTATAACTTACATTATATTGGACCTTCGCTTCGTCAACTGTATAACTTACATTATATTGGACCTTCGCCTCCGTCAACTGTATAACTTACATTATATTGGACCTTCGCCTCCGTCAACTGTATAACTTACATTATATTGGACCTTCGCTTCGTCAACTGTATAACTTACATTATATTGGACCTTCGCTTCCGTCAACTGTATAACTTACATTATATTGGACCTTCGCCTCCGTCAACTGTATAACTTACATTATATTGGACCTTCGCTTCCGTCAACTGTATAACTTACATTATATTGGACCTTCGCTTCCGTCAACTGTATAACTTGCATTATATTGGCCACAGTCTCCTATAGTAGTAAGCCCCGCGAGCAGAAAGTAATTACCCACATTTATGTGAAGCTTTGCGAGCAGGGGCGGTTGTGGATAAAATAACGTTAGCTATATATAGCTCGATTAGCTAAGGACGTCACAAACTTTCAGCGCTTCCGGAGTTTCCCTAGTAGCCCTATAATAATAATATGTCCTTGACGTCTTGACAGACGGTTGGTAGCAAGCAATCTTGATAAGTCAGTAGTTTGGTAAAGTATTAGTGTCTTATGCTGGATGTTGCTTTACTGATCAACTTCTCTCGTGGCTGAATCTGTCAATATTGGACAGACAGATCTATCCACAGAATGAACAAGATGTCTACCCTGGTGCCTGTCCTCGTCTCCTTTCTCCTGCGCCTTTTGTCTTCTGAATTTGATATCAGCACTGCCTCGAAAGTTGGTATATCATTTTTTTTATTTTCGTTCTCCGTGTACTACGATCTGCAGCCACATTTTCCCAGTTTCTTTCACTGATAGAGAATTCCCTCAAGGACGCCCTACAAACATTCTTATATCTCATCACTGGTTTCTCCTTTGCTCTCTTTCCATCCTTAAGTTCGCCATACAATATTTGTTTGGGAATACTAAAGTGTATCATTCTTCTCACATGACTCAACCGCCTTAGACTACGACTCCTAGGTATCTTATTATTATTATTATTATTATTATTATCGGTCATTGGTAAAAAAAATATAGACGGCTGTTCATTGACCATGACCTATATATAGTCACCTCTGACCTCACTAGAACCATGTTTAAGTAGGTGGGGAAATCCCTTCTTTGCCTTGAACATTTTTAGAATAAATAAATGTGTGTGGGCAACATGAAATTTCTGCTGGATAATAAATAATAAACGAAACGCAAGATTGACGGAGCGACATCTTGACAGCCTGAAACAGTTGCGTGTTGTTACCTGTGTGGCAATGAATTATGTCTGAGTGTCTAGCCACCGCCCCCCGATTTCAGGGGGCGGTGGTCTGGCTCATTTTTGTGTGTGTGGAAACCAAGCAGAACATATGAGGAAGAAATCGTCAATTAGTGTAACTAAACATTAGTTTGACTGGAATCTACGAGAAATTAGACAAAATTAGGCTGTTGAAGATTTATGACTAATATAATATCATTCATTTAATTCTGATAATATATGTGTCTATTATTACAACCATTTTTTTTCAATTCTAACATATCTTTATCATTACAGCATTTTATTTGATTTCTGACGTTTCAGTTTTGATGGTTGGGAGAATATTGACCGCATGTCCAGTGCAACTTCACATTACATATAGAGTGAGAGTTTAAAAAAAAACATTGACCCTACTTGGAATGGAGCCACCAACGTGATTGATAAGGGAGGTTTTAATGGGCTGAGCAAACTCTCCTCGTGGACGATCACATGACCAATACAAGTAGTCCAGAGTGAGCACATTGGCTTGGGTCAAGTGGCCACTGTCGGTGGGATGTCTACGTCTGAACATAGAGCGTATGTAGTGGTCTCTGTCGTCCAGGTGTCTGCGTCTGAACATAGAGCGTATGTAGTGGTCACTGTCGTTGAGATGTCTACGTCTGGACATAGAGCATATGTAGTGGTCACTGTCGTCGGGGTGTCTACGTCTGGACATAGAACGTATGTAGTGGTCACTGTCGTCGGGATGTCTACGTCTGGACATAGAACGTATGTAGTGGTCACTGTCGTCGGGATGTCTACGTCTGGACATAGAACGTATGTAGTGGTCACTGTCGTCGGGATGTCTACGTCTGGACATAGAACGTATGTAGTGGTCACTGTCGTCGGGATGTCTACGTCTGGACATAGAACGTATGTAGTGGTCACTGTCGTCGGGATGTCTACGTCTGGACATAGAACGTATGTAGTGGTCACTGTCGTCGGGATGTCTACGTCTGGACATAGAACGTATGTAGTGGTCACTGTCGTCGGGATGTCTACGTCTGGACATAGAACGTATGTAGTGGTCACTGTCGTCGGGATGTCTACGTCTGGACATAGAGCATATGTAGTGGTCACTGTCGTCGAGATATCTACGTCTGGACAAAGAGCTATGTAGTGGTCACTGTCGTTGAGATGTCTACGTCTGGACATAGAACGTATGTAGTGGTCACTGTCGTCGGGGTGTCTACGTCTGGATATATCTATTTGTTATTCACTTGCAGTTTTAGGCACCGTACTGCCAATAATTTCTATTCTACATTCTTGTTTTCCTTGAGCAAACTTCAATTTGTACCGGTCTCGGGTCTTATTTACTTTAAGGGCATTTAATAAACAGTTTAAAACATCTTTCTCTCTCGCTGTCTCTCCCCCCACCCCTCTCTCTCTCTCTCGCTGTCTCTCGCTGTCTCTCCCCAACCCCTCTCTCTCTCTCGCTGTCTCTCCCCCACCCCTCTCTCTCTCGCTGTCTCTCCCCCCACCCCCTCTCTCTCTCTCTCGCTGTCTCTCCCCCCACCCCTCTCTCTCGCTGTCTCTCCCCCCCCCTCTCTCTCTCGCTGTCTCTCCCCCACCCTCTCTCTCTAGCTGTCTCTCCCCCACCCCTCTCTCTCGCTGTCTCTCCCCCACCCTCTATCTCTCTCTCGCTGTCTCTCCCCCATCCCTCTCTTTCTCGCTGTCTCTCTCCCCACCCCCTCTCTCTCTCTCACTGTCTCTTCCCCCCCCCAACCTCCTCTGTCTCTCTCTCTCTCTCTCTCGCTCACTTGAAAAAAAAACCATGTGGCATTTTTTAACTTTCCCATACAACCTCGTATAGTTTTATCATCTTTGACTTTCCCATACAACCTCGTATAGTTTTATCATCTTTGACTGTCCCATACAACCTCGTATAGTTTTATCATCTTTGACTGTCCCATACAACCTCGTATAGTTTTATCATTTTTGACTTTCCCACACAACCTCGTATAGTTTTATCATCTTTGACTTTCCCATACAACCTCGTATAGTTTTATCATCTTTGACTTTCCCACACAACCTCGTATAGTTTTATCATCTTTGACTTTCCCATACAACCTCGTATAGTTTTATCATCTTTGACTGTCCCATACAACCTCGTATAGTTTTATCATTTTTGACTTTCCCACACAACCTCGTATAGTTTTATCATCTTTGACTTTCCCATACAACCTCGTATAGTTTTATCATCTTTGACTTTCCCACACAACCTCGTATAGTTTTATCATCTTTGACTTTCCCACACAACCTCGTATAGTTTTATCATCTTTGACTTTCCCATACAACCTCGTATAGTTTTATCATCTTTGACTTTCCCACACAACCTCGTATAGTTTTATCATCTTTGACTTTCCCACACAACCTCGTATAGTTTTATCATCTTTGACTTTCCCACACAACCTCGTATAGTTTTATCATCTTTGACTTTCCCACACAACCTCGTATAGTTTTATCATCTTTGACTTTCCCACACAACCTCGTATAGTTTTATCATCTTTGACTTTCCCATACAACCTCGTATAGTTTTATCATCTTTGACTTTCCCACACAACCTCGTATAGTTTTATCATCTTTGACTTTCCCATACAACCTCGTATAGTTTTATCATCTTTGACTTTCCCATACAACCTCGTATAGTTTTATCATCTTTGACTTTCCCACACAACCTCGTATAGTTTTATCATCTGTGACTTTCCCACACAACCTCGTATAGTTTTATCATCTTTGACTTTCCCACACAACCTCGTATAGTTTTATCATCTTTGACTTTCCCATACAACCTCGTATAGTTTTATCATCTTTGACTTTCCCACACAACCTCGTATAGTTTTATCATCTTTGACTTTCCCATACAACCTCGTATAGTTTTATCATCTTTGACTTTCCCATACAACCTCGTATAGTTTTATCATCTTTGACTTTCCCACACAACCTCGTATAGTTTTATCATCTGTGACTTTCCCACACAACCTCGTATAGTTTTATCATCTTTGACTTTCCCACACAACCTCGTATAGTTTTATCATCTTTGACTTTCCCACACAACCTCGTATAGTTTTATCATCTTTAACTTTCCCACACAACCTCGTATAGTTTTATCATCTTCCGGTTAATGGTAGCGATGCAGTTAAAAAGCCGATACCCCTTTTTCGAGACGACCAGTAAATCCCAACAAAGCAACTTGCATCTCAATCTACAATCTTCGCTGGTGACGTATTCAAAATGTTACTCAAACAATCCTTGAACTAACAAAAATGGTGCATTACTTATTGAACATGCTCCTCTGATGCTCTCCCCTGTATCAGACACTGCAGCGTGTTGTTCGCACAAGCTTTGTGATCAAAGAACTAGGTGGAAACAACCCCCGCCCCTACTATATTTTCTAGGACCTACAGTGTCAGACACTTGTTGAGACGCCACTATGTCTGTGACATTCCAAGTCCTCCAGTGTAGACACTTGTAAAAAAAGCCACTATGTCTGTGACATTTCAAGTCCTCCAGTGTAGACACTTGTAAAAAAAGCCACTATGTCTGTGACATTCCAAGTCCTCCAGTGTAGACACTTGTTAAAAAAAAAGCCATTATATGAGGTACATGCCCTCCAGTGTAGACACTTGTTAAAAAAAAAGCCATTATATGAGGTACATGCCCTCCAGTGTAGACACTTGTTAAAAAAAAAAGCCATTATGTGAGGTACATGCCCTCCAGTGTAGACACTTGTTAAAAAGCTACTTTTTGTCTATTTCCTACCACTCATTGTCTATTTCCTATCACTCATTGTCTATTTCCTATCACTCATTGTCTATTTCCTACCACTCATTGTCTATTTCCTATCACTCATTGTCTATTTCCTACCACTCATTGTCTATTTCCTATCACTCATTGTCTATTTCCTACCACTCATTGTCTATTTCCTACCACTCATTGTCTATTTCCTATCACTCATTGTCTATTTCCTACCACTCATTGTCTATTTCCTATCACTCATTGTCTATTTCCTACCACTCATTGTCTATTTCCTATCACTCATTGTCTATTTCCTACCACTCATTGTCTATTTCCTACCACTCATTGTCTATTTCCTATCCCTCATTGTCTATTTCCTATCACTCATTGTCTATTTCCTACCACTCATTGTCTATTTCCTATCCCTCATTGTCTATTTCCTATCACTCATTGTCTATTTCCTACCACTCATTGTCTATTTCCTACCACTCATTGTCTATTTCCTACCACTCATTGTCTATTTCCTATCACTCATTGTCTATTTCCTACCACTCATTGTCTATTTCCTACCACTCATTGTCTATTTCCTACCACTCATTGTCTATTTCCTATCACTCATTGTCTATTTCCTACCACTCATTGTCTATTTCCTACCACTCATTGTCTATTTCCTACCACTCATTGTCTATTTCCTATCACTCATTGTCTATTTCCTACCACTCATTGTCTATTTCCTACCACTCATTGTCTATTTCCTACCACTCATTGTCTATTTCCTATCACTCATTGTCGATTTCCTACCACTCATTGTCTATTTCCTACCACTCATTGTCTATTTCCTACCACTCATTGTCTATTTCCTATCACTCATTGTCTATTTCCTACCACTCATTGTCTATTTCCTATCCCTCATTGTCTATTTCCTATCACTCATTGTCTATTTCCTATCACTCATTGTCTATTTCCTACCACTCATTGTCTATTTCCTATCCCTCATTGTCTATTTCCTATCACTCATTGTCTATTTCCTACCACTCATTGTCTATTTCCTATCACTCATTGTCTATTTCCTATCACTCATTGTCTATTTCCTACCACTCATTGTCTATTTCCTATCACTCATTGTCTATTTCCTACCACTCATTGTCTATTTCCTATCACTCATTGTCTATTTCCTACCACTCATTGTCTATTTCCTACCACTCATTGTCTATTTCCTACCACTCATTGTCTATTTCCTACCACTCATTGTCTATTTCCTACCACTCATTGTCTATTTCCTATCACTCATTGTCTATCATTACAAGTCCACGTTTTCTTTAACGCCACATTTCCCTTGATATCCTCGTGGCTATGAATGTAGTCTGGTGTATTCTTCACTGCCGTCAACTGTCCACCACATTTAAAAGCGCCGCTTGTTAAAATAGAATGATTATCTACTTCAAGCTGGAGATAACTTGTCATAAACCAAATGAAGTAGACTCGCGCTTGATGGCTCTCGTGGAACTGACATTTTTTAACTGCTGTAGACTTACACATCAAGTGGAAATCTCTCTTGTTTAACTAACAATCCTATGTCTCATTCTAGAATGCTGTTCTGCAGGTTTTCATGGTCGTCTGACTTTGTTGTGTTCGGGAGACACAGAAGTAAAGTTATGTTGTGCAAGCCTTCAGATATAGTTCCTGTACGTTCATACATTGAGAAATACTATACTTAGACGCATGTTTACTTACTTACACACAAAACACACTTATAGACGCATGCTTACTTACACACAAAACACACTTATAGACGCATGCTTACTTACTTACAAACAAACACACTTATAGACGCATGCTTACTTACTTACACACAAAACACACTTATAGACGCATGCTTACTTACTTACAAACAAACACACTTATAGACGCATGCTTACTTACTTACACACAAAACACACTTATAGACGCATGCTTACTTACACACAAAACACACTTATAGACGCATGCTTACTTACTTACAAACAAACACACTTATAGACGCATGCTTACTTACTTACACACAAAACACACTTATAGACGCATGCTTACTTACTTACACACAAGCACACTTATAGGCGCATGCTTACTTACTTACACACAAAACACACTTATAGACGCATGCTTACTTACTTACACACAAAACACACTTATAGACGCATGCTTACTTACTTAAACACAAAACACACTTATAGACGCATGCTTACTTACTTACACACAAACACACTTATAGACGCATGCTTACTTACTTACACACAAGCACACTTATAGGCGCATGCTTACTTACTTACACACAAAACACACTTATAGACGCATGCTTACTTACTTACACACAAACACACTTATAGACGCATGCTTACTTACTTACAAACAAACACACTTATAGACGCATGCTTACTTACTTACACACAAAACACACTTATAGACGCATGCTTACTTACTTACAAACAAACACACTTATAGACGCATGCTTACTTACTTACAAACAAACACACTTATAGACGCATGCTTACTTACTTACACACAAAACACACTTATAGACGCATGCTTACTTACTTACACACAAACACACTTATAGACGCATGCTTACTTACTTACACACAAAACACACTTATAGACGCATGCTTACTTACTTACACACAAACACACTTATAGGCGCATGCTTACTTACTTACACACAAACACACTTATAGACGCATGCTAACTTCCTTACACACAAACACACTTATAGACGCATGCTTACTTACTTACACAAAAACACACTTATAGGCGCATGCTTACTTACTTACACACAAAACACACTTATAGGCGCATGCTTACTTACTTACACACAAACACACTTATAGGCGCATGCTTACTTACTTACACACAAAACACACTTATAGGCGCATGCTTACTTACACACAAACACACTTATAGGCGCATGCTTACTTACTTACACACAAAACACACTTATAGGCGCATGCTTACTTACTTACACACAAACACACTTATAGACGCATGCTTACTTAATTACACACAAACACACTTATAGACGCATGCTTACTTACTTACACACAAAACACACTTATAGGCGCATGCTTACTTACTTACACACAAACACACTTATAGGCGCATGCTTACTTACTTACACACAAACACACTTATAGACGCATGCTTACTTACTTACACACAAACACACTTATAGACGCATGCTTACTTACTTACACACAAAACACACTTATAGGCGCATGCTTACTTACTTACACACAAAACACACTTATAGACGCATGCTTACTTACTTACACACAAAACACACTTATAGGCGCATGCTTACTTACTTACACACAAAACACACTTATAGACGCATGCTTACTTACTTACACACAAAACACACTTATATGCGCATGATTACTTACTTACACACAAAACACACTTATAGACGCATGCTTACTTACTTACACACAAACACACTTATAGACGCATGCTTACTTACTTACACACAAAACACACTTATAGACGCATGCTTACTTACTTACACACAAACACACTTATAGACGCATGCTTACTTACTTACACACAAAACACACTTATAGACGCATGCTTACTTACTTACACACAAACACACTTATAGACGCATGCTTACTTACTTACACACAAACACACTTATTTCTTCCTTTTATTGTTCCCGTCCTAAAGCTAAGAATAGCAAAATGCGATATCTTCTCAACATTCCTGTATGGTGCAGAAACATGGACATAAGACAAGAAAACAGAATAGAAAATTGAAGACTGGGATGTGGATTTATAAAAGAATAGGAGGAATTGGATGGAAAGAAAAGAAAGCAAATAAGAAAGTATTACAACAATTAGAAATGAAAATAAAACTTCTTCTTTCCTTCCTCATTTACCTTTCAGCGTCGAGGATAGAGATATGATTTTCGGTCTTTTGCTCGTTTGTTAGCCTTTGCTTCTGTTATGTTTCTTAGTGCTTCTAATATTCCGTCAACTATCTTTTTAGTGGTCGGCCCTTGGGTCTGGTGTTCTCGCAACTTTTATTGAGGGCTTGTTGAGTTGTGTGTAAAGAGAACTACTAAACACAATTCAAAGAAGACAAATGGGAATTTCAGGGACATGTTGAAAGACATAACAGCCTACTAAAAAATAATATTTGAAGGGAAAATACAAGGTAAAAGAGGCATGGGCAGACCAAGACTAACATGGACGAGTAACATCAAAGGATGGACAAGTCAACCTCTGACAACCTGCACCATCAAAGCAAGAGACAGAGTGGAATAGTGCTCCATGGTAGCCAACCTTCGTTGGATGTGTAAGTGATCCGTAATTTAGACAAGAGTAGATTAGATGCCACAGAGATGGGATTTCTCAGAAGAATGTTGAAAGTTCCCTGGACAGCTAAAAAGACCAATGAGTAAGTTCTCAAAGAGGCCAACACAAAAAGGGAGCTCTTAAAAAGCATCAGAAAGAAGCAATCAACATTTTTCGGGCACATCATGAGAAGAGGAAAGTTGGAATACTTGGTTACAACTGGCAAAATAAAAGAAAAGAGAGATCGCGGGCGACAAAGAGAGAAAATACTGGATAGCTTCGTGTCATGGCATGGAAAACAGTCAACAACAGAACTGATACGATACACTGTAGATAGAAGATTGTGGAGGGACATGATCGCCTACGCCAACCGGTATGACACATGATGATGATGAGAACACATTTTCCTTAGACCGGCCGTACGCTAATCTTACGGTCTGTTGTTTGATGTGCGACAAGAATAATCTGACCATTAACTGTGTGTCTATATGCTCGGAATTGGAGTCAACAACGATGGCCTAACATCATCAAGCGCTATACATTTTTTTTTAAAAATACGACGATCATCATTTTCAAGAGGACGTGAACTTCCGGTATATGGCGGATAGGCGGCGGGAACAATTGAAGGCTATACATGAAAAATGTTCCTTGTTGCAGTTTCCTCATATTCCAAGTCCGGCTTGTTGCAGGAGCTACTGAGTTAAGTGCTCTGTGCACACCGTGAGCGTTTCGATATTCCAATTGTTTACGATGAATGATGATATCGTATGACAGGGAACAGTTGGCTGTGTTAACTTTCTGCGCGGTTTCGCCTTATGTCTTTCGGCGTGTACTGAGACTGCTACGATGGGGACTAGAGTTACCTTTTTTTGTTTGGGAGATGCGATTCGGATGATTACGCTGGCATGAGCGGTTGAGCAATTATGGATTTTAATTCGTTTGCAGTGATACCGGAGCCTTCCATGACCAAATAAATAACCAAAATTCGTTGCGGACACGGCACACGATGCTAATTTTTGTTTCCTTTGAGTAACTTTTAATATGCAAACACCCCGCCCCACCCCGACACCCCTCCCCCTTTTTTCTTGATTGCTTACCTCCAGTTCGGCACTATGGGGCTCAATCATCCCCCCCCCCCAAAAAAAAAAAAAAAAAAAACGCGCTTCGACCCGCTCTGTTTCTATTTGACAAACAAACATCTCTTTTTTATGAAGGTACAAAGCACATGTCCTTTGTTGAGGAACATACAAACATATTCCCGCTCACATTTAATAAACAAAGAAAGGCCTGGAAGACAGCGTCATATTTCACACGAAGCATGGCCTGAATACAGCCTGAAACTTGTACAAGCACGCAATTATTTGCTAAAAATGTGTCTGATCTACGTTAACTATGTCATGTTTGAATTGTAATGGCCTCCAGTCGTAAACGGATTACCAAATCTGCGTCAGCGTGGGCAATTTTTATCTGGAGAACTTTCGAAAGTGAACGCACGTATTTGGTAATCGGAGTTTTAGAAAACTACTCACAACACAATCCGATTGGTCGCACCTGCTGACGTTTTATCCAATCGATTGTCTCATATAACATGCTAGTTGTAAACATTAGAGAGAGCGAATAGCTTGCTGCAGTGATCGATATCACATCGTGATGCAACCATGCTCAATGCGTCAGTAGCTAGTCTCGTATTTACTTCAATATCCCCGCACATTGGCTAGAGGGTACAGCTTTACAATGTGCTACGTGTGCACATATCTGCGAGGTGTGTTGCGCAAGCAAAATTATTTACACGAGACAAAATAATCCTTTCGTATTGAAATATAATTGATTAACGTAAATAGTTCTGCTTACAAGTAAACAACACATATTGTAAGCTTCCCGTTGTAAGGTAACATTTATGAAACACATTTTTCATAAAATGGGATAATATACAACAAAACAATGACACAGAGGACGTGTGTAATGCACACAATATAAGGATAAAGGATAACGAACGTGAGCTAAGGTAAGTTAGAAGAAATGAGAAAACTTCACGTGAAGGAAGATAGATTTTATTGTTAATGTTAAAGGTTTTATTTCTATTTGTTGTAACAATGAATGTTTAGCTCTAATAGCATCATCCTGTGTGATATCAGTTGGCGTAGGCGATAATGTCCTTCCACAATTTTCTATCCACAGTGCATCGTATCATTTTTGTTGTTGACTGTTTTCCATGCCATGACACCAAGCTATGTAGTATCTTCTCTCTTTGTCGACCGTGATCTCTCTTTCCATGTATCTTGCCAGTTGTAACCAAGTATTCCACCTACCTCTTCTCATGATGTGCCCAACAAATGTTGATTAGTTTCTTTCTGTTGTTTTTTAAGAGCTCCCTTTTTGTGTTGACTTCTTTGAGAATGTCTTCGTTGGTCTGTTTACCTGTCCAAGGAACTTTTAATATTCTTCTGAGAAATCTATAGAAATCTCTGTGGCCTCAAATTGTCTATTCATTTGTTTGTCTACTGTCCATGATTCGCTTTCATAGATCAGAATTGGCTCTATATAACACAAAATGAACTCTCTCTCTCTCTGTCTCTCTCTGTCTCTCTCTCTCTCTCTCTCTCTCTCTCTCTCTCTCACTACAATTGAAGTACATTTGTTTTACAAGGCTTTTTTTTAATTTCTGAAATGCTATTTTGACGCTGAGCTTTTCTACTCGTTATTTCTGTGGTGGATCAACTCTGGTATAAAAGTTTTGAATTAATCCTGTCAAAGTTTTATAGAGGATGTACCGACGCACTATTCACATTAAAACAGCTTGCAGAAAAAACGACAGAACACAACCAAAACTTATACATAGCCTTCATTGACCAGGAAAAAGCATTCGACAGAGTAAACAGAGAACAACTGTGGGAGATACTAACAACATACGGAGTAAGCCAACATCTAACCAACATTATTAAAAGTCTCTACGCCAACAGCAGCTGCAGGGTCAGAACAGCAACAGGCTACACAGACCACTTCGAAGTTAGATCAGGTGTAAGACAGGGGTGCGTACTATCCCCCCTACAGTTTATTACATACATGGACCATATATGCAAGCTAGCCAAACCATCAGAGACAGAGGAGATCAACGAGCTTCTATTTGCAGACGACCAGGCACTAATACATGAAACAATAGAAGACCTACTAGAACACTTAAACAAACTCAACATCTTAGGAACAAAATACAACATGAAAATCAACATCAACAAAACAGAAGTCATGAATGTCGCCAAAAATAAACAGAACATCAACATAACTATAGAAGGCAGACAACTAAAACAAGTAGAGGAATTCAAATACCTAGGAAGTCTAATGACAAACGACAATTCCCAAACAGCAGAGATAGAATCAAGATGCAACAAAGCTTGTCAAATCATCGGACAGTTATCACCACTATTATCCAACAAGGAAATAACTCTGGAGGCAAAACGAGCACTATACAATACAATCTTCATTCCAACGTTGTGCTACCAATGCCAGACCTGGACTCTAGATGCAAGAACAATAAGAAAAATAACCTCTACAGAGATGAAATGTGTTAGACGAATGACAGGAAACAGTCTGAGAGATAAGATCAGAAATGAAGAACTGAGAAAAAAGCTAGGAATAGCCCCCGCCATAGAATATATAAGGAAACAACAGATAAAATGGTTCGGCCACGTGACAAGGCAGAAAGAACAAAACTCAACACAACGAGCCTTCAGCAAACGTTGTGAGAACAACAGACCCAAGGGTCGACCACGAAAAAGATGGATCGATGGAATATTAGAAGCACTAGGAAACATAACAGCAGCAGAGGCGAACAGAAGAGCAAAAGACCGCAAATTATATCTCCCCTCGACGCTGAAAGGCAGATGAGGAAGGAAAGAAGAAGAAGAAGAAGAAGAAAGTTTTATACAAAATATTTATTTTTGTTGGTTTGTATGCTGGACTATTTTCTTGCTCCCCTCACTCTATTATTCTCTGATCTGTGACTCTCTCGCTCTTTCAGTCAGTAAAAATAGATGTAACTTGTTTGTTCTATGAATCCTCCAGCATTGCTTCCCTTGAGTGGCCTACACAATGTTCTTTCACACTGTCGCATCTATTTTTTTATTCGTTGGCCAGCTTTGACCGTTGACGAAGTCCCTAGAGACTAGGAACTGAATTTTGCGTGTTAATCCATTTTTCTCTGGCAGCCGTGTGCACAGAGGTCCCTCACCGCAGAGGCAGATAACTTCGGAGGTACTCGTGTTTTGACGTCATAAGCCTCGCTGCTGAGACCAGGGGCGGTTGCCTCAGAGAGAAATCATAAATAAAAATCCCAACCAGTGTAGCGGGGATTTAAACCCACAACCTCTCTGTCTCGAGGCCGGCGTCTTGCCTCGAGACCAACCAGTCCCCCACTGTTACATCTGTTGTTACCTGGCAGATGGGTCTCCCAGTCCCCCACTGTTGCATCTGTTGTTACCTGGCAGATGGGTCTCCCAGTCCCCCACTGTTGCATCTGTTGTTACCTGGCAGATGGGTCTCCCAGTCCCCCACTGTTGCATCTGTTGTTACCTGGCAGATGGGTCTCCCAGTCCCCCACTGTTGCATCTGTTGTTACCTGGCAGATGGGTCTCCCAGTCCCCCACTGTTGCATCTGTTGTTACCTGGCAGATGGGTCTCCCAGTCCCCCGCTGTTGCATCTGTTGTTACCTGGCAGATGGGTCTCCCAGTCCCCCATTGAGCAGCGAGAAAACGAACAACGCCAAGTCGAACCACGGCTATCAGCGTTCGTGTGGTGCCATTATCTATGTTTGTGTGTTTGTTTAACGGGAGGGACTACAGAAGCCATAGATGAGATCGTTAACAATCAAAGCCTGGACAAAACAAAGTTCTGTTTATACTAGGATTATCGTCGCTGCACTTCAGACACGCCCGTGGGTGGTTTGATCTTCTCATCGAAATACTGGCCACCTCCCAGAAGAATCACATGCACGAACTCCGTTGCACGATTTAGGACCAATGGCATGGAAGGATTTTATTTCACAATTTTTGTCCGCTCAACGACCATTCGGCCTACACTTTTTGGCTTAAAAACCCATGCTTATTTAACGTGCGCAGTGTGCACGCGTGATCTCCCCTGTGTGTGTGTGTTTGTGTGTGTTTGTGTGTGTTTGACCGTTTTTTGAGAGGACTAGACATTGGATCTCACTACCCAAACAACAAGGAAAGGGAAAGCCACAAAGAAACCAAAAGTTTGAAGGGGGAAATGTCCACTGCCCTAGGCGGAATTTGACCTGGCACTTTTCCTGCCCAAGGGCCTGCATCTTTTCACCCAGGCCCGAACAAGGTGAAGGTGACAACAGACTATCAGAAAACTAAGACCTAGACTCGGTATAGGAATGAAAGTGTTCGATATCACATTCAGTAATTAAGCTGTATCGGCCATAAGACATTTGTTTCTACCTTTCAGCTCCCTGTGGGGCATAGGTCTTCAACAAACACTTTCAGCTCCCTGTGGGGCATAGGTCTTCAACAAACACTTTCAGCTCCCTGTGGGGCATAGGTCTTCAACAAACACTTTCACCTCCCTGTGGGGCATAAGTCTTCAACAAACACTTTCAGCTCCCTGTGGGGCATATGTCTTCAACAAACACTTTCAGCTCCCTGTGGGGCATAGGTCTTCAACAAACACTTTCAGCTCCCTGTGGAGCATATGTCTTCAACAAACACTTTCAGCTCCCTGTGGAGCATATGTCTTCAACAAACACTTTCAGCTCCCTGTGGAGCATATGTCTTCAACAAACACTTTCAGCTCCCTGTGGAGCATATGTCTTCAACAAACACTTTCAGCTCCCTGTGGAGCATAGGTCTTCAGCAAACGCTTTTCAAACCACTCTGTTTCTTCCCATTCTTTTAAGATCATACCTTGTCTTTCTCATCATCTTTATCTCTGTTTCCACCTGTTTTGTCCAAGAATATTGTGGTCGTCCTCTTTTTCTCTTCCCCTGGGGATTCCAAAAAAGGGCATGTCGTGTAATACTTTTAGTTGGCTTCCGCAGTGTGTGTCCTATCCAGCTCATTTTCTTCGCGGTATCTCTTTATCAACTGATATTTAACTGGCACTTTCCCATTATTCTATGTTAGTGTTTTGTCCTGCCATTTCAATCATTTTATTCTGCGCAAGCATCCATTAATGACGGTTTGTATCTTCAGGGAACTGAAATAATTTCCTGTAATTTCTGTTAAGTTTACTTTGTCGTTCTCAATCCCTGGATGACCGAACTTACACAAATATTCAAAGTGATCAATGTATTTCCTTTCGTCGTCTCTTACATAAATCTCTTCCCAGTAACAACGAACAAAACACTAAACAAATGATCTCACACAAATCCCCTAGACACGTCTCACGGAAACCCGACATCATCTAAAAGTCATCACTAAAAGTCACTGCGTAATCCTTAGTTTATGCAAGGCATGATAACACCTCGTTAGAAACTAAACACCTCGTTAGAAACTAAACACCTCGCACGAAACGCATAACAACATTGAAGAACACCTGAACACTTCTGATAAAACATTTAAAACCTCTTGCAAAACACATTGTCTAAACACCTAAACACCTTTTGTGAAGAATCTAAACATCTCTCGTGATGCATTAACCACCTTTCAGGTAACCCATAACCATTTTTCACGAAACACCTAGCCACCTCTTGCGGGATATCTAGCCACCATTTAATTAAGAAACCACCTTTGAGAAATCATGTATAATCTCAAACGAGATCTGGACCACTCCCGAGATATACCAAATAATAGTTATTGTGCTTTTGCGAATGAGATTCAAAGAATGCGCATGTTGCAATGAAAGAGTTGAGAAACTACGAACGCCAAATAGTTTCTGGGCCGTAATGAAAATAGAGGTGTGTCTCGGGTTTGTGGCGGGCTCGCTTGTCGTTGGCGACAAGTCCAGGAACGTTAGTGACGGTAGCTATCGGTTTTAAACAAGACGTGTTGTGTGTAGTGGTTATCATGTGTGATTGTTTGCTCTCTCGATTGTGATATGTTTCGACAATGTAAGTATTGATAACTATGAGCATGTCTTACAGATGTCTATGTGGTAATCTTTAACACTCTGTCTTGGTGAACAAATGTAGTATTTAACTACTTTATTTCTGTTGCAATTATTGTTGTTAATACTGTTACTACAGCAGCACTACTTTTTTTTTTTTACTACGCAGTTCTGATGAAAATGCTATTACTATTACTACTAATACTACTGCTGCCGTTGCTGTTACTACTGCAACCACTACTACTACTGTTGCAACTACTAATTCTACTATCACAACTGTTGATAGTAGAACTACCAGTATTTGCTACTATTACTACCACTACTTAACTACTGTTGATACTACTGCAACTACTATTACTACTGTTACTACCACTATTGCCACTAATGCTACCATTACTGCTACTTTTACTACCACTACTACTACTACTACTACTACTACCACCACTACTACCACTACTACTACTACTACCGCTACTACTACCTCTACTTCTACTACTACTGCTACTAACTGCTACCATACTACCACTGTTACTATTACTACCACTACTACCACTACCACTACCACTGTTATTATTACTACCACTTCTACCACTACCACTGTTACTATTACTACCACTACTACCACTACCACTGTTATTATTACTACCACTACTACCACTACCACTGTTATTATTACTACCACTACTACCACTACCACTGTTACTATTACTACCACTACCACTGCTGCTACTACTACCACTACCACTGCTGCTACTACTACCACTACCACTGTTATTATTACTACCACTACTACCACTACCACCTCTACCACTGTTACTATTACTACCACTACCACTGCTGCTACTACTACCACTACCACTGTTATTATTACTACCACTGCTGCTGCTACTACCACTACCACTACCACTGCTGCTACTACTACCACTACCACTGTTATTATTACTACCACTACTACCACTACCACTGTTACTATTACTACCACTACCGCTGTTACTATTACTACCACTACCGCTGTTACTATTACTACCACTACCGCTGTTACTATTACTACCACTACCGCTGTTACTATTACTACCACTACCGCTGTTACTATTACTACCACTACTACCGATACCACTGTTACTATTACTACCACTACCGCTGTTACTATTACTACCACTACTACCGATACCACTGTTACTATTACTACCACTCCCAATAAACCACTACAACTGCTGCTGCTACTACCACTACCACTGCTACTATTACTATCACTACCAATATTACCACTACAACTGCTGCTGCTACTACTACTACCACTGCTACTACTATTACTACCACTACCACTGCTACTATTACTATTACTACTACTATAACTATAGCTCTTACTACTACATCGAGAACACCCATTGTTACTGATACTGTTACAAAAAGAACTACTCCGTCACACTACTAGAACAGTTACATTTACCACTCCTACTACAATTACTATCGCTGCTACAAACACAGTTACTACTCATACAGCTGCTGTAACTGCTACTACTGTGTTTCTTAAAACAGCACCCTCTACTGCTGTCAAATTGCTGTTGCTGCAGCTGATAAATGTTACAAAAAAAATATCCAACACAAGCCGTAGATAATATCACACATAATGGGTGAACTGAGAGTTGTGCACGCACACACACACACACACGCGCGCGCACGCACACACAGACACACACGCACGCACAGACACACACATACACGCACACACACAAGACACACGCACACACACACACACACGCAACTGGTGAACTGAGACATACGTGACCAACAGTTGCACACACACACACACACACACACACACTCACACATACATACACGCACACACACACACACAACGGGTGAACTGAAACATTTGTAACCAAGAGTTTTATTTGACACAAAAATAACCTATAATTGACAGATGTTTATGTATGTGAAATGTAACTGCCAGCTAATTATTGCATATGTCTTGCACATATCGATCTACACAAAAAAGCTCCAGACTTTATAGAACATATTTAACAGATTTACACATTCTAGAAGACATTGTTGTTCGTTATTTATCTGGAAGCATCATCATGTGCCAAACCGGTTGGCGTAGGCGATCATGTCCTTCCACAAACTTTTAACCACAGTGCATCGTATCAATTCTGTTGTTGACTGTCTTCCGCGCCATGATACCAAGCTAATTAGTATCTTCTCTCTTTTGTCGTTCGCGATCTCTCTTTCTTTCTATTCTGCCTGTTGTAACCAAGTATTTCAACTTTCCTTTTCTCATGATCTTCTTCTTCTTCTCTCCATCCTCATCTGCCTTTCAGCGTCGAGGGGAGATATAATTTGCGGTATCTTGCTCTTCTGTTCGCCTCTGTTACTGTTATGTTTCCTAGTGCTTCTAACATTCCTTCGATCCATCTTTATCGTGGTCGACCCTTGGGTCTGGTGTTCTCACAACGTTTGTTGAAGGCTCGTTGTGTTGTGTTTTGTTCTTTCTGCCTTGTCACGTGGCCAAACCATTTTATCTGTTATTTCCTTATATATTATATGGCGGGAGCTATTCCTAGCTTTTTTCTCAGTTCTTCATTTCTAATCTTATTTCTCAGACTGTTTTCTCTCATTCATCTCACACATTTCATCTCTGTAGAGGTTATTTTTCTTATTGTTCTATCATCAAGGGTCCAAGTCTCGCATTGGTAGCACAACTTTGGGATGAAGATTGTATTGTATAGTGCTCGTTTTGCCTCCAGAGTTATTTCCTTGTTGGACAATAGTGGTGATAACTGTCCAATGATTTGACAAGCTTTGTTGCATCTTGATTCTATCTCTGCTGTTTGAGAATTATCGTTTGTCATTAAACTTTCTAGGTATTTGAATTCCTCTACTTGTTTTAGTTGTCTGCCTTCTATAGCTATGTTGATGTTCTGTTTATTTTTGGCGACATTCATGACTTCTGTTTTGTTGATGTTGATTTTCATGTTGTATTTTGTGCCTGAGCTGTTGAGTTTGTTTAAGTGCTCTTGTAGGTCTTCTATTGTTTCATGTATTAGTGCCTGATCGTCTGCAAATAAAAGCTCGTTGATCTCCTCTGTCTCTGATGGGTTAGCTAGCTTGCATATATGGTCCATGTATGTAATAAACAGTAGAGGGGATAGTACGCACCCCTGTCTTACACCTGATCTAACTTGAATCTGTCTGTGTAGCCTGCTGCTGTTCTGACCCTGCAGCTGCTGTTGATGTAGAGACTTTTAATTAGGTTGGTTAGATGTTGGCTTGCTCCGTATATTGTTAGTATCTCCCACAGTTGTTCTCTGTTTACTCTGTCGAATGCTTTTTCCTGGTCAATGAAGGCTATGTATAAGTTTTGATTGTGTTCTGTCGTTTTTTCTGCAAGCTGTTTTAATGTGAATAGTGCGTCAGTGCATCCTCTGTTTTTTTCGGAACCCCATTTAAGAATCGCTTAACTGTAGTTCTATTATTGGTCTCAGCCTTTTTTCCAAGATTTTGGCGTATAGCTTTCCTACATGGCTGAGAAGAGATATACCTCTATATTGATTGCAGTCTCTTTTGCTACCTTTCTTTTTCCCTATTGGTATGATGATTGCCTGTTGCCAGTCGTCTGGGGCTTGTTGTTGGTGCCATGCTGCATTAAATATTTTCTGCAGCCATTGCACTCCTGTTTCTCCTGCTGTTTTCTCATGACGTGCCCGAAAAAAAAATGTTGGTTGCTTCTTTCTTATGTTTTTTAGGAACTCCCTTTTTGTGTTGGTCTCTTTGAAAATGTTATAATTGGTCTTTTTGGCTGTCCAAGGAACTTTCAACATTCTTCTGAGAAATCTCATCTCTGTAGCCTCTAATCGTCTTTTCATTTGTTTGTCTACTGTTCGTGAGTCGCTTCCATAGGTCAGAATTAGCTCTATATAGTGTTGACGAAATGTTATCTGGAATACAAGTAAAGCAGATTCCTTGTTATGTTTGTCTAGTTATTCTATACGAGTTGCTAGGATAACCAAAGCACAGCTTGTATGAACTGATCTCACTTCCCAACTGATCTACTACTTATCTCATGCAAATCACGTGTGCATTATGTTGTGGGGGACTGCTAATTTAACTTGTTTAAATTGTAGGCCAGTTGTGCACTGTATTGTTAGTCACTATCCATCATGGCAATACTTAGGAGCCGTGTCGATTAAAGTGGCTGGGTCATGTAAGAAGAATAGCAGAAACTCGTCTTCCCGAACAAATATTGTATGGCGAACTTAGGAAAGGAAAGAGATCAAAAGGTAGACCAATGCTGAAGTATAAGAATGTTTGCAGTACTTCCTTGAGGGAATTCTCTATCATGGAGAGGAACTGGTAAAGTATGACTACAGATCGTAGCACATGGAGAACAAAAATAAAGAAATGGCACAGCAACATTCAAGGCAGCGTTGATACCAAATTAGGAAGACAAAAGGCGCAGGAGAAAGGAGACAAGGCCAGGCACCATGAAAACATCTTGTTCGTTCTGCGGATAGATTTGTCAATCCAATATTGGCAGATTCAGCCACTGGTGAAGCTGTTCAGCAAAGTAGTATACAATATAAGACACTAATATTTTACCAAACTACTGGTTTGTCATGATAACTTGCTACCACCGTCTGTCAAAATGTAAAAGGCGATATTGCTAGTCTGTGGTAATACAGAATCTATGCCTGTCTGTCCGCTTGTCACATGGTAGCTCTCGTTGCATGAAGCCAGAGAGTTGAATGTTTCAAGCTGAGGCGGTTAGATATCATGATTATGAGACCAATGAACGACTTTTGTTTCTGACTTTCTCGTGTACAATAGAGCCACCAGCGGAAGTTGTGCTTATTGGATTTGTCCGTCGAGGACAGAGAGGCCAGGTTTGATCCTGAGCGACAGATCTGTGTTTACACAGCCGTAAATGGGTACCGGATGTTGTTTTAATGTGAGAGAAGGCACTGATATAGTGCTAGCTTTAACCCCTCCCCTTTCCCCAACCACCACCACAACCTCACCCTCGTTTGAAGTGTCCAGGCATGTAGCTAACACAAATGATTAGGTAGGAGAGTGTATAAAACATTTGAATTATCCCCCCAATATTGTACTGACACAACATACCTTAGATATTGATTAATAGAAAAAGTAAAGTAAAGAGCCCCGTCTCACCAATTGGCGCATAGGGAATATGGTGTTAGTGTCCATAATTTTTATAGACCTTCGGCACATGATTTTGGGGGTAATGTGGTCGGTATTACACCCGTGCCGCTTTACTTTCCCAGAAAGAGTCAGGTACCCTCTTAAGGCTGGGTGAGCCCGGAAGCCGTCGACTAGGATCGAACCCGCTCTAGTCCTTTGTAGTCCAGTTCACTAACGACTGAGCTATCGCGGCTCCATTGATTAAATAGAGTACTATGGAAAACGTTGCACCCATACGGTACTAACATAACACATCTCTTGTGTAGATTAGGAGAGAGCAGTTTAAAATGTTTGCATCGGTTCTATCTATCTTTCGTTCGCCTGAAGTATTGTCTTTATCTGCAGCGTTGTTTCTTGTATAAATTTTACTGCTTTTGTTGTAATTCTTGGTGTAGCCCATATAGTTTGGCTTGCACTGTTGTATCTATGGGCAATGAGTTTTCCTCAGTCTACTATATCAGTACCGTCTTGAAGTATGTGTTCAGCAGTCTAGGGCGCCTGTCATGTCAACCATGTACATGTGGTTGTGATGTCAATCTTGAATTATGTATACATGTGACGGTGGAGTCGATTGTGTCCTGTATTGAGGCGTATTATGATAACTTGTTCACATCTATTCATATTATGAAAAGCATCTTGGTTTGGGGCTTGAGGAAGGAAGGAAGGAAGGAAGGAAGGAAGGAAGGAAGGAACGGAGGGAAGGAAGGAACGGAGGGAGGGAGGAATTTGTAGCTGAAATAGTCTTTTTGTGCCATTATCTTTTAGATCCATCGCTTTGTTGTGATATTAATGGTTTTATTACTCTCAAGCACCTTATCTCACATGTGATCTTCCTTTCTTGCGTCTTAAATGAGAACCATATTTGACACAGTAGAGCTAAGGCACCACTGTTTTTTTTTTTTTTTTGGCCACTTTGTTGTCGATTCGGTATTTGAACCAATAGACCATTGAGGAAATTGTCAGAGGCCAACACAAAAAGGGAACTCCTAAAAAAAAATCAGAAATAAACAATCAACATTTTTGAGGCACATCACGAGAAGAGGAAAACTGGAATACTTGGTTACAACTGGCAAAATAAAAGGAAAGAGAGATCGCGGACGACAAAGAGAGAAAATACTAGATAGTTTAGTGTCATGGCATGGAAAACAGTCAACAACAGAACTGATACGATGTACTGTAGATAGAAGATTGTGGAGGGACATGATCGCCTACGTCAACCGGTATGGCACATGATGATGAGGATAATGATGATGATTGTGAGTGATAGTTTCACGGTATTTGAAGATCGGAATGTTAGTGATAGTTTCACGGTATTTGAAGATCGGAATGTTAGTGATAGTTTCACGGTATTTGAAGATCGGAATGTTAGTGATAGTTTCACGGTATTTGAAGATCGGAATGTTAGTGATAGTTTCACGGTATTTGAAGATCGGAATGTTAGTGATAGTTTCAAGATTGTATTCAAGTAAGCTCCGTTATTTTATTTTTCTTTACCATTTTGTTGCTTCATAAATAGAAATGTAAAGTTTGGACAACGCTCCGTCTTAATGTTTCTAATGTATAGCGCTAGTTCATACACACGGCTGTGAATCATGGACAATCTCGCAACCAGCAAAGGAAGAAAATCGACTCATTCAAAACAATGTGCTACAGAAAAATCTTTAAAGTAAGATACCTTGGATAATTAAAAAAAAAGAGAGCATTGAAGTCATATTAAAAGATTGAAACATGACAAAGAGAGCACTGAAGTCATATTACAAGATTTAAACATTACAAAGAGAGCATTGAAGTCATATTACAAGTTTAAACATTACAAAGAGAGCATTGAAGTCATATTACAAGTTTAAACATTACAAAGAGAGCATTGAAGTCATATTACAAGATTTAAACATTACAAAGAGAGCATTGAAGTCATATTACAAGTTTAAACATTACAAAGAGAGCATTGAAGTCATATTACAAGTTTAAACATTACAAAGAGAGCATTGAAGTCATATTACAAGATTTAAACATTACAAAGAGAGCATTGAAGTCATATTACAAGATTGAAACATGACAAAGAACTGGCTGATAAACACAATGAAATAGAGGAGAGTAAAATACTATGACCACGTCAAAAGACACAGTGGGCTGGGGGGAGCAATAATGGAAGGCATGGTTCCTGGACGACGCATCAGGGGTAGATCAAGAAGAAGATGGCTTCAAGATATCAAATAGACCTTAAACAAGACAGCAGAAGTGGGAGATCTGGCTAGAGACAGAGATTCTTTCAGACGGATTGTGGTGAATGTAACGTTCTGTAGGAGATCTGGCTAGAGACAGAGATTCTTTCAGACGGATTGTGATGAATGTGACATTCTGTGAGAGATCTGGCTAGAGACTGAGATTCTTTTAGACGGATTGTGGTGAATGTGACATTCTGTGGGAGATCTGGCTAGAGACAGAGATTCTTTCAGACGGATTGTGATGAATGCAACGTTCTGTGGGAGATCTGGCTAGAGACAGAGATTCTTTCAGACGGATTGTGATGAATGCAACGTTCTGTGGGAGATCTGGCTAGAGATAGCGATTTCTTCAGACGGACTGTGGTGAATGCAACGTTCTGTAAAAGACATGCGACCTGATGATGCTGGTTCAGCTGTATGCTCTTTCTTTAATTCATCGACTTCTACGACTACCTCTTCCCCTTTCAATACAAAAATTGATGCTCCATAATGTAATGAGATATCCTAAATGTTCACTGATATGTCTCTTGTATTCTCTTATTTCTTAAAGTGATAATTAAAACATTCCACCACATTTAGCCGGTATTTCTCATTTAAACGGTTAAGTACACCGGTTATGTGGTTACAGATATCCTCTCCAGCTGCTCCACTATAAGCATGGGCCTAGATTGGTTGTAGCCGTGTTTCCTTGTTTTGGAAATCTCTTTCATACTTGTACCCTGTTTCAGCGACATATTATGCTTTGCCTAGTCGTTCTGCACATCTCCCCTCTCCACAATTTACGTTGTCGTAATCCGTCATCGCTACCTTATTCCATATCAAATCATTTCCACAAATCTCGTGACTTATCTCTGCCTCTCTACATCTGTCAACTCCTGCATTTGCTGTTTTAAAAATAAATTTGGTTATTTTTGTTTCCTTATCAAATCACGTATAGTTACATTTTGCCATTTTAGTCTTCGTTTATTTTTACCCTTTTACACTTCTTCTTTCCTTCCTCATCTGCCTTTCAGCGTCGAGGGGAGATATAATTTGCGGTCTTTTGCTCTTCTGTTGGCCTCTGCTGCTATTATGTTTCCTAGTGCTTCTAATATTCCATCGATCCATCTTTTTCGATCCTTGGGTCTGGTGTTGTCACAACGTTTGTTGAAGGCTCGTTATGTTGTGTTTTGATTTTTCTGCCTTGTCACGTGGCCAAACCATTTTATCTGTTGTTTCCTTATATATCCTATGGCGGGGGCTATTCCTAGTTTTTTTCTCAGTTCTTCATTCCTGATCTTATCTCTCAGACTGTTTCCTGTCATTCGTCTAACACATTTCATCTCTGTAGATGTTATTTTCCTTATTGTTCTTGCATCTAGGGTCCAGGTCTGGCATTGCTAGCACAACGTTGGGATGAAGATTGTATTGTATAGTGCTCGTTTTGCCTCCAGAGTTATTTCCTTGTTGGACAATAGTGGTGATAACACGAACGCTGTTATGTCTGTTTTTATAAATAACTGACAGACTTTAACTCATTTCTTAGTTTATTAGCAATTCAGTAGCCACTGACGGCCTGTTTGGCCTGTCCCAGTGATATAAGAGCCTCGTTGGCCAGTGTTTTACAGTCAGCTGGGTTGGCCTTCGTGGCTTTATTTAGGGTCTAATGGGATAAACCACGTTCTCTATTTGTTTATAAATCATCATCACTACACACAGGGCGATCCCAGGTGCTTCGATATCCCCCTCTAGAAAATCCAAGGAGAATCCTGGCCCAATGTGCACGAACTCCGTCACCAACCCTGAAGTCCACGGTGTGGGCAGGTTTCTACAGACAATTTAGTCCAGGCAGCGGCCATATTTATGGTCTTTTCGATTGTTCTTAACGTGCGCGAGTGCACACGGGACCTCCTATTTATTGCCGCTTCCTTGAGAGAGCTGGACGTCGACTCTCACTACCTAAGTGATCAGGGGAGGTAACATCATCAAGAAACTAGGGATTAATTTCTCCTATTTTTGACAAATCACGTCACCACTTCTGGTGGGCTTTGAACCTGGGTTCTCCCTGTCCTGAGGCCGACCTAGTAATTCTATACTACACCGCCCCTGAAAATCCACGCTCCAATTTCCTTCAATTCACAACCAGGTAGTCCTGTTTCCACTTCCTTTAAGAAGGACATGTTGTTTGCCAGTAGTTTCATTTAACTTATCATAATTGAATGATTGCCTATAAACTGCACGTTTCTATTTGCAAATAAATGTGCTAGTGAAGGCTAATTTGTTTAATGGGAGTCAATCCAATAGTGAAGCTGGCTTTAGGCGTCGTAACGTTGAAGCTAAAACCTGATGTTAACTCCACCTCGCGGTGACTATGAATATCACTGGAATGTCTAAACCACCACTTCTCAGTTTATTGCTCTTGAAAGTGACCTTGGAGTTAATGCCTAACGGAACTCTAACATTGTAAATATGATATAAACAGCCCCAGGTCCGTTAACGCGATCAGTGAGTTGTTGAAGCGGGTGTTTACAGCAGTGCTGACTTCTGGACGTCGCTAACAAAACTAATCAAAGAACTCTCCATTTTTTTTTTTTTAGCTTACGAAGTTTATTATTTATTTATTACTGTATTCTACATTATTGGTGTTAGCACATCTTCCAATCGTGATTTATTGTGCAGCGTATAAAAGTTATCGAGGAACCTCGTTACAGTAAACTGAGCACAAACAATGGCTTGAGGGCATTACTGAATGATCCCTTTACCTTTATAATAACATATTTCTTTCTAGTACGCGTCATTACTTATTTTATTTCTCATACATAAAGATAATTACCTAACAATATTGGCTGATAATGCTTCTCAATCACAATTCCGGGGCTCAGTTTCTTATCCCTTAATAGTGAAAGTTCCCGAGTGGCTAGAGGAATAAACTATAATGATTTCTGTCTGATCAGGTGCCTTGGTTGGGTTTACTAGAGTGTGCAGTGGGAATTGCTCTCTAGTGCGAGATGAATAGACCTTGTTCGGGAAATTTGGGGACACGTCTTGCCAGAGGCTTGTTCAAACAAGATTGTTGCTCTTTGCAAGCGAAATAAAAACTGCAGATATTATTCCAGATTTGTTTCATCCAATCTTAAATCACAACTATTTTTTTTTTATACAGCACAGGTGGGGTGTGGGGAAGAGGAAAATAAATGTGGTGCTGTGGTAAAGCTGGTAGTAAAGAGCAAGTGCTGTGGTAAAGCTGGTAGTAAAGAGCAAGTGCTGTGGTAAAGCTGGTAGTAAGGAGCAAGTGCTGTGGTAAAGCTGGTAGTAAAGAGCAAGTGCTGTGGTAAAGCTGGTAGTAAGGAGCAAGTGCTGTGGTAAAGCTGGTAGTAAGGAGAAAGTGCTACGGTAAAGCTGGTAGTAAGGAAAAAGTGCTGCGGTAAAGCTGGTAGCAAGGTGCAAGTGGTGGGTGTAAGGCACACTTCTACAAAGTTTGGTGACAGTTTTACAAAAAAGGAACAAAACAAAATCAGTTGTAATTTTCTGCATTCAAGTCGAAATGATGTTCTACTTAACACATCTACGCCAATGAATTGGCGTTGCACGCACGGCAATATTCCGTTTTGACAAATCAAGTGTTGTGAATGCGACCTTCCACCGTCTAGTGTTGATCTGCGTTTTACGTCACAATGAGTGCTGTTCAATGACCGAAGATGGTGTTGTTTGCCGCAAGTTATTTACAATTTTCAACGCATTAATGTGGTAGGCTCCGTCAAGTCAGCCGAAGTTTTATCTCGTTGAGGAATTTGCACCATGTTTCGTTCGTTGTAGACTGCATTCACTAGAGTAATCATGAATCCATGGGCGCAACCATTTTGTACGTGCTACGTCATCATAATGGCTCAAAGTGTGTCCCAAGACCGATCATGCGCTAATCTTGCGATCTGTTGTTTGGTGTGCAACGGGGACAATCTGACGACGAACTGTGTCTTGTATGTTTCGGAGTTGGAGTCAAACACGGTGTCCTAACATCATCAAGCGCTATACATTTAAATACTATGACGATCATCATTTTCAGGAGGACGTGGACTTCCGGGCAATATGGTGGATAGGCGGCAGGAACCATTGAAGGCTATGTCTGAAAAGTGTTCCTTGTTGCAGTTTCTACATATTCCAAGTCCGGCTTGTTGCAGGAGCTACTGAGTTAAGTGCTCTGTGCACACCGTGAGCTGTGTGTTTCATCCGTTTTGATCATGTTCCGATATTCCAATTGTTTACGATGAATGCTGATATCGTATGACAGGGAACAGTTGGCCGTGTTCACTTTCTATGCGTTTTCGTCTTATGTCTTTTGGCGTGTCCTGAGACTGCTATGATGGGGACTACATCATAGCAGTCCAGCAATATATTACTGCATATAAACCCGTACCATAGCATTGCTGTAGAAGGAATCTTACTGGCGCAGTATCAAAGTTTGAAAGAATAAATGGATAGCGGAAAGTCAAACTACACAAGGAAAGTACCACAGAGAAAGGCAAACAGCCTGCAGAGAGCAGCATTGAAACAAGCCTTAGGGTGTGAAGACAGATCACATTTAATGCTAGCAGTTGACGATTGTAACTACAAAGCACAAGAAATGTCCACGATGAAGTGAACTCAAGCAGTTGAAGATAGTGAAGACAAAACAAAACTACTGCTTCACGATGAAGTGAACTCAAGCAGTTGAAGATAGTGAAGACAAAACAAAACTACTGCTTCACGATGAAGTGAACTCAAGCAGTTGAAGATAGTGAAGACAAAGCAAAACTACTGCTTCACGATGAAGTGAACTCAAGCAGTTGAAGATAGTGAAGACAAAGCAAAACTACTGCTTCACGATGAAGTGAACTCAAGGAGTTGAAGATTGTGAAGACAAAACAAAACTACTGCCCCAAAACGAAATGAACTCAAGCAGAAATATCAAATATAGGAAATATTAAATACTATGGTGGGGCTAGGTGTAGAGCTGCAGGGAACATGGAACATGGAACAAAAAAAAAAGCATAAAAAGGTATTTAAAAAAAAGTAAAGTACCCCCGTCACGCCAAATGGCGTATAGGGAATATGGTGTTAGTGACCATATATTTTACAGACCTTCAGCACATGATTTTTGGGGTAATGTGGTCGGTATTACGCCCGTGCCGCTTTACTTTCCCAGAAAAAAAAATCCGGTACCCATTAAAGGCTGGGTGAACCGGAAGCCGTCGGTTGGGATCGAACCCTACCTCTTGTCCTTTGTAGTCCAGTTCACTAACCATAGAGCTATAAAATGGTATGGAACAGCTAAATTAATATAAATACAAGACAAACTACGACGTTTCGGGAAAAAGCCTTCATCAGGTGAAACACACAATTTAAACAAATAAATCTAAACGTGCAAACACAATTTAATAGGAATAGTTGAAGCAAGACTAGTGACGATGAGGGACGACAAGGACAAAAACAATAAGTAGCGCCAGTATATCAATGGAAATAAGCACAGATATCCAATTGTACAGAAAGATTAAATACAATGCGGGGCCGTGTGTATTGCTGCAGAAAACAAATACAATAAACATAAAATGGTAGTGAGTAGCTAGACTAATAGAGAGACAAGAAAAACTAAGACGATTCGGCAACTCAAGCTGTGAAGACAAAACACAAAAGATAGTGAAGACAAGACACAAAAGATAGTGAAGACATAACACAAAATGTAGTGAAGACAAAAGTCAATGAAGACAAAACACAAAAGATAGTGAAGACAAAACACAAAAGATAGTGAAGATAAAACACAAAAGATAGTGAAGAGGAGAAACAACTCTATACCCTAACGAAGTTAGCCTTAAATACAATCTCAGTGATATCTGTGTTATAAGCTGTTTAGTTTCCTGGTTGCAAGTTGTGTAATAAACACTTGGCCCACACTATGCTGTAATAATGTACGCTTAACTCTGACTGACACTAATTAATTCTGGGCTATGCATAAACTGATCTATCGGTTCACTGGACCGAATCCAGGAGTGGAAATTTTTGCTTCACTGTGAAATGTAATTTAGATTTAGTAGAAGTACTCGGCCCGTACAGCAGAGAGAGCTGATTTAGCATTCGTGCTGTGCCTTTCAGACGGTCTATTATAAATACTGCAGACAAGTGATCTGGTTGATTCAGTTTCAGGTGCGACCTGTCCTGACTTGTCAATTGTCCATGAAAAGCAGTCATAATCTCAGTTAAATGTTGCGTAATTTCAAGAAGTTGTAGAAATTATTTTTAGCTGCAGTAGATTTCAGTCAAATATGATATTTGTTGGTAGCCGCGATAGCTCAGTGGTTAGTGAACTGGACTACTAAGGCCAAGGTGAAAACTCGCGTGCTAAGATGCCGATTCAAGTCTCGTACTTTACCTTTGGCTTACACAGACAGAAACAACGGGCAGGATAGGTACAACAGCCCTGGACTGCACCCACCCTACGAGAAGGAAAACTCATACGTCAAACCAAAATCCAGTCTGCCGAAAGAGGAGTGTGTCAGCCACAGCGCAGGTTTATGGGAATAATCAGAACATACACGCACACACGAGTACTGACCATGCGACCAGCTCATCCTGTGTCATGATGTTGTTCTTACCCCTCCATATACGAGTACTGACCATGCGACCAGATAGCTCATCGTGTCATAATGTTGTTCTTACCCCTCCATTACGAGTACCGACCATGCGACCAGCTCATCCTGTGTCAATATGTTTCTATTACCCCTCCATATACGAGTACCGACCATGCGACCAGCTCATCCTGTGTCAATATGTTGCTATTACCCCTCCATATACGAGTACCGACCATGCGACCAGCTCATCCTGTGTCATGATGTTGCTATTACCCCTCCATATACGAGTACTGACCATGCGACCAGCTCATCCTGTGTCATGATGTTGCTATTACCCCTCCATATACGAGTACTGACCATGCGACCAGCTCATCCTGTGTCATGATGTTGCTATTACCCCTCCATATACGAGTACTGACCATGCGACCAGCTCATCCTGTGTCATGATGTTGCTATTACCCCTCCATATACGAGTACTGACCATGCGACCAGCTAGCTCATCGTGTCATAATGTTGCTATTTCCCCTCCATATACGAGTACTGACCATGCGACCAGCTAGCTCATCGTGTCATAATGTTGCTATTACCCCTCCATATACGAGTACTGACCATGCGACCAGCTCATCGTGTCATAATGTTGCTGTTACCCCTCCATATACGAGTACCGACCATGCGACCAGCTAGCTCATCGTGTCATAATGTTGCTATTACCCCTCCATATACGAGTACCGACCATGCGACCAGCTAGCTCATCGTGTCATAATGTTGCTATTACCCCTCCATATACGAGTACCGACCATGCGACCAGCTAGCTCATCGTGTCATAATGTTGCTATTTCCCCTCCATATACGAGTACCGACCATGCGACCAGCTAGCTCATCGTGTCATAATGTTGCTATTACCCCTCCATATACGAGTACTGACCATGCGACCAGCTCATCGTGTCATAATGTTGCTGTTACCCCTCCATATACGAGTACCGACCATGCGACCAGCTAGCTCATCGTGTCATAATGTTGCTATTACCCCTCCATATACGAGTACCGACCATGCGACCAGCTAGCTCATCGTGTCATAATGTTGCTATTACCCCTCCATATACGAGTACTGACCATGCGACTAGCTCATCGTGTCATAATGTTGCTATTACCCCTCCATATACGAGTACTGACCATGCGACCAGCTCATCGTGTCATAATGTTGCTATTACCCCTCCATATACGAGTACTGACCATGCGACCAGCTCATCGTGTCATAATGTTGCTATTACCCCTCCATATACGAGTACCGACCATGTGACCAGCTAGCTCATCGTGTCATAATGTTGCTATTACCCCTCCATATACGAGTACCGACCATGCGACCAGCTAGCTCATCGTGTCATAATGTTGCTATTACCCCTCCATATACGAGTACTGACCATGCGACCAGCTCATCGTGTCATAATGTTGCTATTACCCCTCCATATACGAGTACCGACCATGCGACCAGCTAGCTCATCGTGTCATAATGTTGCTATTACCCCTCCATATACGAGTACTGACCATGCGACCAGCTCATCGTGTCATAATGTTGCTATTACCCCTCCATATACGAGTACTGACCATGCGACCAGCTCATCGTGTCATAATGTTGCTATTACCCCTCCATATACGAGTACTGACCATGCGACCAGCTCATCGTGTCATAATGTTGCTATTACCCCTCCATATACGAGTACCGACCATGTGACCAGCTCATCGTGTCATAATGTTGCTATTACCCCTCCATATACGAGTACCGACCATGCGACCAGCTCATCGTGTCATAATGTTGCTATTACCCCTCCATATACGAGTACCGACCATGTGACCAGCTCATCGTGTCATAATGTTGCTATTACCCCTCCATATACGAGTACCGACCATACGACCAGCTCATCGTGTCATAATGTTGCTATTACCCCTCCATATACGAGTACTGACCATGCGACCAGCTCATCGTGTCATAATGTTGCTATTACCCCTCCATAATGAAACAGGACAAGGAGTCACGTTCGCATGATCACAAGACATGAACGGTGAAGATGATGATGATGACAAAAAAGAAGAAGAAGAAGAGGCTCACTATAGTTTCTGTGGTCCATGTTGATCCAGCAAGCAAGTCTAGCCCACCTCAGATATGAACTAAATACCACGGAATGTATGATTACCATCCCGAAAGGACCAAGCACATGTGTTTGGCACTTGTCAATGTATGGCCAGCAGTTTGCACAGACAGTGCATATGAAGGTCGATATGTTGCTGATAGCAGATCGATGCCAAGAACATAACCAAGGACTGATCTGTGCCAACCTGGCAATGTCCGACTTGAGCTAGCGAGTTCACGTTAAAAGGACATTCGCATTAGGTCGAGCTATAAATAAAAGAATCTTTCTTGTGGGTTGACGATCAATCGCGATCACGTGCCTAACGGTAACTGATATTACTTTGATTTCTCATTCATATTTTATCAGTTTCATTTGTCTTTGCCTTCTTCGTAGTCTTCCTCATTGTCTTTGTCTACCTTGTTGTCTTTGCCTACCTTGTTGTCTTTGTCTACCTTGTTGTCTTTGTCTGCCTCGTTGTCTTTGTCTTCCTCGTTGTCTTTGTCTACCTTGTTGTCTTTGTCTACCTTGTTGTCTTTGTCTACCTTGTTGTCTTTGTCTACCTTGTTGTCTTTGTCTACCTTGTTGTCTTTGTCTGCCTCGTTGTCTTTGTCTTCCTCATTGTCTTTGTCTACCTTGTTGTCTTTGTCTACCTTGTTGTCTTTGTCTGCCTCGTTGTCTTTGTCTTCCTCATTGTCTTTGTCTTCCTCGTTCTCTTTGCCTACCTTGTTGTCTTTGTCTACCTTGTTGTCTTTGTCTGCCTCGTTGTCTTTGTCTTCCTCATTGTCTTTGTCTTCCTCATTGTCTTTGTCTTCCTCGTTGTCTTTGCCTACCTTGTTGTCTTTGCCTACCTTGTTGTCTTTGCCTACCTTGTTGTCTTTGCCTACCTTGTTGTCTTTGCCTACCTTGTTGTCTCATACTCTTTATTTCTTGATGACCTCGCATTTTCCAAGTTATCTCAGGATATCGTGTCTTCAAAATCGTATTCCAAAACATTGACTTTGTTTTACAAGTCGTCTTTTCCGACGCAGTTAACTTTTGAAGTAATCTTTTCCGACGCAATTAACTTTTGAAGTCATCTTTTCCGACGCAATTAACTTTTGAAGTCTTCTTTTCCGACGCAATTTAACTTTTGAAGTCTTCTTTTCCGACGCAGTTTAACTTTTCTAATCGTCTTTTTTTTCGATGTACTTATGTTTCCAGCGTTCCCCTAATGTTGTTCTTGAATTTTCCGGAAGGAACGTCACTTTGTTTTGACGTGTCCGATACCACTTTTCATTTTCTTATTTTCTGGTGTAGATATCATTCGTAGACATTGATAACACTCCTGATTCTGGCTATCCTCTCCTTCAATGTTATGCATCCTGCGTCTGTTAATTGTTATCATACTATTCATTTTGTTTATAAACAGTCAACTTCGTCCTTGTCAAGATATCATCATCTATTTTGTTAATATTTATGTTATCTCTCTTCTTTAATACTTCGGTGCCTGTTCAATATAATCTCCATCGTTGATATCTATCTGCGTCAGCAAATATATTTTTTTCTCTTTGCCTATGTCATCAAGTGTGCAATTCATTTTGACAACAGAAACAAGAAAACAAGTTCTTAAATGTTGTGTAGAGCCAGTCTTAACATATGAATGTGAATCATGGACAATAGAAAAACAGACAAGAAAATCACTGGATGTTGTAGAAATGTGGTTTTACAGAGAAATGTTGAGAATACCATGGACAGCTAAGAAAATAAAAACGTTCTGAAAGAGGTCACAGCAAAAAGAGAGCTAATTCTCAATATTAGGAAGAAAAGAATCATCATTTTTTGGCTATGCAATGAGAAGGAAACAGCTGGAATATAATGTGACAAATTTGAAAATTGAGGGACGAGGAAATAGAGGGAAGCAGAAAGAAAAGATACCAGACAGCTTAAGACTTTAAGCCATTCTGGCTTGGCAGAAGGTCAACAACAGAAATGATAAATAACTGTCGAGATCGAAAGTTGTGGCGAGACATGATCACCTATTCCAGCAGGCATGAAACTTCATGATGATGATGTTACCAAATATGTTTTCTCCTTGTCTACATATCACATATTCGTTGTTATCTTCTGCATCAATATCATTGTGTCAGTATGTCCACACACTATAGTTATCAATGTCTACGAGTGATATCTACACCTGGAAAGAAGACGTTAACAAGTGGTATCGTGTTAGGCAAGTCAAAATATATAATTCCGTAAAATTCAAGTGATATAACAAGGGGCGGGGGGAGACGAAGTAGGAGAAGGAGAAGAAGAAGGATGAGAATGGAGGGGGAATGGAGGAGGCATGGAGGGGGAGGTGGTGGAGAGGAATGGAGTGGAGGGAGGAGTGAGGCAGGAGGAAGGTGGGATAAGATGGAGGGACGATGAGGAGAAGGAGGGAGGGAGAAGTAAGGAGAGAGGAGCTGGAGGAAAAGAGGAAGAAGGCAACGGTGACAACTGGGATGGAAGAAGGAAAAGATGAATGTAACGGAAACTAGAGACATTGTTTAGCGACGGTGAAGACAGTGAAATAATGACAAGTAGAATGATAAAAATAGGAAATGAAGATACCAATTGTCGTTTAACCAAATCCTGGTTTGTCGGTTGGCGTGTCGCGCTTTCACAACCAACTACCCTCCGACACGCAAGAGTGCACTCAGTCAATAAATGGCTTGAACGAGCACGGAAACTGTGCTGTGTTATCTACCCGCAGACACGGCCTGGCGTGACACGCGTCCCTCGGTTAGCTAGTCTTAATTGTCTGACTCCAGGTTACGATAATGATCACCGTTCTACATAATTAATGACTACTTTGAACGTCTAATCAATCTAATGTACCTCATTGTGTTCATGAATGAAAAGGCCGTTGATATTTTCTTAATTTTTTTTTTAAGTTCAACATCATTTTGACTCATTCTTTCGTGACAAACCTTTGTAACCTTTCGCAATTCTTCTTCCGTGCCAATATCTGGTCCAACATAGTTTGACGAGGTGAGATGAAAACCTTGTTTGGCTTATTCCCCCGTGGCAGAACCTTGTTCCTTGTGCAATTTTTATTTGTCTTCAGTCTTAACCACAGGAAACTACTATTCGCGCTGTTTCGCCCTATAAATGTTTGTCTGCAACGCAAGTATTCAGCCCTACCCTATCTGGGAGATACTTGTCTTAATAGGAAAATATAAAGATACACTATGTATTTCCGAGCTGTGATCGCAGCCCTATGCTATAGTCATGAGAACACCTACGTGAAAGACATCGGCAATGATAGCTAATTATTTAGTTAGCTGAGTTGGCAGTTTTCCCCTAGAGTTTGGCTTTTCGTGGCAAGGCGCTGTGTCACTGAGTAGGGGTTCGATCCTGATTTGGATCATATATTGTTCTTTGTTTTTTTTTTTTGTTGTTGTTGATTATTTGTCATTCTTTCCGAGTGCTGTATACATACCTCTTCCTCTGAAATGATTCGCTGATCTATTTTTAGCAATTCAATCCTTGACGATGTCGAGTCCAAGTGGGACAAGGTGGGATCAGTATATTTTTGTTCCCTTTCTCCAGTGACAGAATGTTTTCATTGTGCAGCTACGCTACTTATTTGAAGATATCACTTTTTTCTTCCAGCAGTTGTTCCTTGCCAGTGGCTGGTGAGTAGCAATAAAAACCTTCCTGTTATTTTCCTGTCTTTTGTTACCTTCCTGGGTATTGCTTTACCCTTTCAGTTTGGATCACTATAACGCAAGTCTAATGGGCTACTCTTTTGGCCAGTGAGAAGACAGAATAATCAATTGACAGGTTTATTGAACATGTAACAAGAAGAAGATGTAACATTTTACTAAGAATAGCAAAATGTTACATCTTCTCAATATTCCTATATGGTGCTGAAACATGGACATTAGACAAGAAAACAGAACAGAGAATTGAAGCCTTTGAAATGTGGATATATAGAAGAATAGGTAGAATTGGATGGAAGGAAAAGAAAACAAATGACAAAGTCTTAAAACAACTAAAAATTAAAAGAGAACTTCTGAACACAATTAGAACAAGACAAATGCGATTCTTAGGCCATGTTAAAAGACACAACAGCCTACTGAAAGTGATCCTGGAGGGGAAAATACAAGGTAAAAGAGGCAGAGGCAGACCAAGATTAACATGGACGAGTAACATCAAAAGATGGACAAATCAACCGATGACTACCTGCACCATCAAAGCAAGAGATAGAGCAAAATGGCGCTCCATGGTAGCCAACCTTCGTTGCGGAGACGGCACTCAATGATGATGATGATGATTGAATATGGCTGTATGTAGTAACGGAGCATGGCTGTATGTAGTAACGGAGCATGGCTGTATGTAGTAACGGAGCATGGCTGTATGTAGTAACGGAACATGACTGTATGTAGTAACGGAGCATGGCTGTATGTAGTAACGGAGCATGGCTGTATGTAGTAACGGAACATGACTGTATGTAGTAACGGAACATGACTGTATGTAGTAACGGAGCATGGCTGTATGTAGTAACGGAGCATGGCTGTATGTAGTAACGGAGCATGGCTGTATGTAGTAACGGAGCATGGCTGTATGTAGTAACGGAGCATGGCTGTATGTAGTAACGGAGCATGGCTGTATGTAGTAACGGAACATGGCTGTATGTAGTAACGGAGCATGGCTGTATGTAGTAACGGAACATGGCTGTATGAGTAACGGAGCATGGCTGTATGTAGTAACGGAGCATGGCTGTATGTAGTAACGGAACATGGCTGTATGTAGTAACGGAGCATGGCTGTATGTAGTAACGGAACATGGCTGTATGTAGTAACGGAGCATGGCTGTATGTAGTAACGGAACATGGCTGTATGTAGTAACGGAGCATGGCTGTATGTAGTAACGGAACATGGCTGTATGTAGTAACGGAACATGGCTGTATGTAGTAACGGAGCATGGCTGTATGTAGTAACGGAACATGGCTGTATGTAGTAACGGAGCATGGCTGTATGTAGTAACGGAGCATGGCTGTATGTAGTAACGGAACATGGCTGTATGTAGTAACGGAGCATGGCTGTATGTAGTAACGGAGCATGGCTGTATGTAGTAACGGAGCATGGCTGTATGTAGTAACGGAGCATGACTGTATGTAGTAACGGAGCATGGCTGTATGTAGTAACGGAGCATGGCTGTATGTAGTAACGGAGCATGGCTGTATGTAGTAACGGAGCATGGCTGTATGTAGTAACGGAGCATGGCTGTATGTAGTAACGGAGCATGGCTGTATGTAGTAACGGAGCATGGCTGTATGTAGTAACGGAGCATGGCTGTATGTAGTAACGGAGCATGGCTGTATGTAGTAACGGAGCATGGCTGTATGTAGTAACGGAGCATGGCTGTATGTAGTAACGGAACATGGCTGTATGTAGTAACGGAGCATGGCTGTATGTAGTAACGGAGCATGGCTGTATGTAGTAACGGAGCATGGCTGTATGTAGTAACGGAGCATGGCTGTATGTAGTAACTAGGGTGGCCGGATAGTCTAGAGGTACGACGTCCGCCTCATGACAGGAATGATCCATGTTTAAACCCACCAGAAGCCGTGGAGATTTTCCAAAATGCATCATCATTGAGTGCCGTCTCCGCATCGAAGGTTGGCAACCATGGAGCGCCATTCCATTTTGTCTCTTACTATGATGGTGCAGGTTGTCGTAGACTGAAACTGACTTGTCCATCTTTTGATGTTACTCGCATATGTTAGTTTTGGTATGCCTCTGCCTCTTTTGCATTGGATTTTACCTTCCAAGATTACTTTTAGTAGGCTGCTGTGTCTTTTAACATGCCCCACAAATCTCATTTGTCTTGTTTGAATTCTGTTTTGTAGTTCTCTTTTCATTTTTATTAGTTTTAATACTTCATCTTTCTTTTTCATGATTATAAAAAAAAATATTAATCCGTGGTTTCTTTATGACGTTACCATCCTCTGATTTCTTGGATAATGAGATCCGATGTCTAGCCCTCTCGGATAACGGCTATAAACGGTAGATCCCGTGTGCACTCGCGCACGTTAATGAATCTTTGGCTGCTAAAATCGAAAAAAGTAGGCCATAACTGTGGCCGCTGCCAGGGCAAAATCTTACACACACCGTGGATCCCAGGCAGTGCTATGGACTTCGTGGGCCAGGATTCTCCTCGGATTCTCTCTCGGGGGGCTCTCGGAGCACCTATTGGTTCGCCTGGTGTGTACTGATGATCCTAACAACAAACAAACAAACAACAATGTACGATGTATTGCCATCTTTTCTAGAGTTGCTAGACATAAGGTTGGCGTGTGGAGACAGGCGTGTTGCCGTTTCTCGTTAACCCTTATTCTTGCACCACACCAAACACATAAACCAGCAAAGACAGTGTAGACAGACACACACTTAATTGAGTGGTGTAGTGAGTCCACACTTAATTGAGTGGTGTAGTGAGTCCACACTTAATTGAGTGGTGTAGTGAGTCCACACTTAATTGAGTGGTGTAGTGAGTCCACACTTAATTGAGTGGTGTAGTGAGTCCACACTTAATTGAGTGGTGTAGTGAGCCCACACTTAATTGAGTGGTGTAGTGAGTCCACACTTAATTGAGTGGTGTAGTGAGTCCACACTTAATTGAGTGGTGTAGTGAGTCCACACTTAATTGAGTGGTGTAGTGAGTCCACACTTAATTGAGTGGTGTAGTGAGTCCACACTTAATTGAGTGGTGTAGTGAGCCCACACTTAATTTACAGTAATTCGCTGACGGAGTAAGTCCACACTTAATTTACAGTAATTCGCTGACGGAGTAAGTCCACACTTAATTTACAGTAAATCGCTGACGGAGTAAGTCCACACTTAATTTACAGTAATTCGCTGACGGAGTAAGTCCACACTTAATTTACAGTAATTCGCTGACTGAGTAAGTCCACACTTAATTTACAGTAATTCGCTGACGGAGTAAGTCCACACTTAATTTACAGTAATTCGCTGACGGAGTAAGTCCACACTTAATTTACAGTAATTCGCTTACAGAGTAAGCCCACAATTAATTTACAGTAATTCGCTGACTGAGTAAGTCCACACTTAATTTACAGTAATTCGTTGACGGAGTAAGTCCACACTTAATTTACAGTAATTCGCTGACGGAGTAAGTCCACACTTAATTTACAGTAATTCGCTGACGGAGTAAGTCCACACTTAATTTACAGTAATTCGCTTACGGAGTAAGCCCACAATTAATTTACAGTAATTCGCCGACTGAGTAAGTCCACACTTAATTTACAGTAATTCGTTGACGGAGTAAGTCCACACTTAATTTACAGTAATTCGCTGACGGAGTAAGTCCACACTTAATTTACAGTAATTCGCTGACGGAGTAAGTCCACACTTAATTTACAGTAATTCGCTTACGGAGTAAGCCCACAATTAATTTACAGTAATTCGCCGACTGAGTAAGTCCTCACTTAATTTACAGTAATTCGCTTACAGAGTAAGTCCACATTTAATTTACAGTAATTCGCTTACAGAGTAAGCCCACATTTAATTTACAGTAATTCGCTTACAGAGTAAGCCCACATTTAATTTACAGTAATTCGCTTACAGAGTAAGCCCACATTTAATTTACAGTAATTCGCTTACAGAGTAAGCCCACATTTAATTTACAGTAATTCGCTTACAGAGTAAGCCCACATTTAATTTACAGTAATTCGCTTACAGAGTAAGCCCACATTTAATTTACAGTAATTCGCTGACATCTTATGTCCACCCTTATTATACTGACAGAGTAAGTCCACACTTTATTTACAGTTATTCGCTGACATCTTATGTCCACCCTTATTATACTGACAGAGTAAGCCCACACTTTATTTACAGTAATTCGCTGACATCTTATGTCCACCCTTATTATACTGACAGAGTAAGCCCACACTTTATTTACAGTAATTCGCTGACATCTTATGTCCACCCTTATTATACTGACTGAGTAAGCCCACACTTTATTTACAGTAATTCGCTGACATCTTATGTCCACCCTTATTTTACTGACAGAGTAAGTCCACCCTTAAGTATCCTCCCATTGCTCACCGACATCTATTATTTTGTAAATCAAAATATTTATTTCCCGATAGTTTCCCCCTAGGAAAGCGTCACCCTGACAGCTACAACCACAGATTATCAGTTGCGTTTATAATGCAACCTTGTTGTCTTGTCAGTCACGCAGCTACTGCTGAGAGATTCAGGTATGCACCTGAATGTTGGGAATCTCTGTGGTACAGAGATGTCATTGTTCTAGCGCGCTGAAGGTGCACAACCAAGTCTGCTTTCTGATCAGACTTTGGCTTACTTTCTGATCAGACTTGTCTCACTTTCTGATCAGACTTGTCTCACTTTCTGATCAGACTTGTCTCACTTTCTGATCAGACTTGTCTTACTTTCTGATCAGACTTGTCTCACTTTCTGATCAGACTTGTCTTACTTTCTGATCAGACTTGTCTCACTTTCTGATCAGACTTGTCTCACTTTCTGATCAGACTTGTCTTAGTCTTACTCGTGGGAAGTCTCCTATTTAGGGAGTTTTGTTTTGGTGATGGCACATTAGATTTTCGTTGTGGGAGAATATTGTTGGTGGGTTTGGGAGAATATTGTTGGTGGGTTTGGGAGAATATTGTTGGTGGGTTTGGGAGAATATTGTTGGTGGGTTTGGGAGAATATTGTTGGTGGGTTTGGGAGAATATTGTTGGTGGGTTTGGGAGAATGGGACTTCAGTGAAGTCGAGACTTTCGATTCTTGGTGGCCTAGGGCCGGTGATGTTGTTATGACCTTGTCTAGAACTACAGAGAAGCCAATATGTTGAATTCAGGATTACGAGATAAATATGATTCGTTATAATGGAGACAAAAAGACTAAAACTGTGGTAATAAACAAAGATAATACTCAAAACCTACAAGTGGATATCAAAGTTGAAGGAATAAACATGGAGATGGTTCAGAATTACAACTACCTTGGATATACTATAACCAGTGATGGTAAATGTAGAATTGAAATAAACAAAAGAATATGAATATAACACCAAGGCTGAAACTAAGAATAAAAAAATGTTATATCTTCTCGACATTCCTGTATGGTGCAGAAACATGGACATTGGACAAGAAAACAGAACTCGAAATTGAAGTCTTTGAAATGTGGATTTATAGAAGAATATGAAGAATTGGATGGAAAGAAAAGAAAACAATTGATGGAGTCTTAAAACAAATAAAAATGAAAAGAGAACTATTAAACACAGTTCAAACAAGACAAATAAGATTTTTAGGGCATGTTAAAAGACACAACAGCCTACTAAAAGTAATCTTGGAAAAGAAAATACAAGGGTAAATGTGGCAGAGGTAGACCAAGACTAACATGACGAGTAAGAAAAGATGGACAAGTCAGCCTATGACAACCTTCACCATCAGCGCAAGAGACAGAGCAGAATGGCACTCCATGGTAGTCAGCCTTCGATGCGGAAACGGCACTCGATGATGATAAGTGGAGACAGATAATAATAAATGAATATTATCATGAAGTGGAAACTTCATAGGCAACAGATCTGCCAATCATTCCAGGGGAACAGGTTTGTTTACATTTACTCGGGGGAAAAAAATCACAAATAATCAATAGAAAAAAAAATAGACAGCCTGAAGAAGGATCGAACGCAGCGCTTTCTCATCGAGGTTGCTTAGTTGGCTGTGTGTTCTAGGGTTTTTTTTTTTTCAGTGACAAGCCGCTGTATTGAGGAGTATAGTTTCGATCCTGCTTCGTGCTGCCTATTGTTGCTTTTTTTGTTTTCATTTATTTGTGAATTTTTCTTCGTGTGTTATGAATATACCTCTTCCTCTGAAATGTTTCACATATAAATTTATAGCCATGTCTACATTTTGATAAATATTATCATGCAGTGACATAGACAGACTGATTCTCAGCTTTGAAGTTAAGACAAGCTAAACAAACCAGCATTCCGACTATAAAATTTAAAAAAATGTGTTCAGTGGTACAATAACAGTACCATAGAACAATGGGATGTGAAGATCCGTGAAGTGAATCACAGAAGTGCCGGAAGCTTGATACATCGTTCTTCTATGAGGAAGTAGCGCTAGTAAATTCGCCAATAAAATAACAATTATGTTGTTATATTATATTATTTTAGGATCATTATCACTACACACCGGACTAACCCATAGGTGACGGATTTTCTCCTCGAGACGCTTGCTTGCGTTCGCCCGATGACTAAAGTACACCTCTTCATCATCCGCTCTTAAAAGGACGTTAAGTGGGCGTGTCTGTGTTGTGTTGTGGTTTGCAGTATAACTATGATATTTGCGCTTTTTGGCCCGGCATTTCCGACTTCAGCACGATATTTTTGAGTACCGGGTTGTCTTCCCTCTTCGATCCCTGCTCGTTTGACCAGACTAGACAGGTTAGTCTGTTACCGGAGGCACCACGGAGAGGTGGAGTATGGTCTGGATGGTTCTGGTTCACCGATCCTGGCGCAAGCCATCAGCTGTGGTCACTGACAACTTCCAGCTCCTCTGCTGTGAGGTGCGCCTTCGACTCCAGCTTTCCTCGATATAACCCTGACCCTGTGCACGAACTCCGTGACACAGCCCGTGATCCACGGTGTGGGTAGGTTTCTGCTGACAGTTTTGCCCGGACAGTTGCCATATTTGTGGCCTACTCTTTTCGATTTTAACTACCAAGGGATCTTGAACGTGCGCGAGTGCACACGGGACTTCCTATTTTTTGCCGTTATCCGAGAGGGCTAGACACTTGGACCTCACTACCCAAGAGTTCAGGGGAGAGTAACATCATAAAGAAACCTGGGATTGTTTCCCATTTTTGACAAATCACAGCCGCTTCACGTGAGATTTGAACCCAGGTCTTTCCTCTCCTGAAGTCGATGGTGTACTACCAATCCCCTAAAAAAAACTATATTGACACATATTCCCGCTACTGCAATCTGCTGACGGGACTTATAGAACCGGAGAATAAAGGCCGCTGCCCAGTGCAGTCGCTGCGAGGTGTTCGAGTCTGAGTTTTTATTTCACTCCCAATAGAAAAAAAAACAACTTTTAAGTGCTGGGATTCGAACTCGCGTTCTCTTGGTTTGGAGCCCAACAAGTTATCGATTCGTCCACCTCTATACCGATACTTAAATAATAATTCTGTAACTTTCCTACAAGCCTGCATGACTGCTTGGAACTTTCACAAGATATAGGACTCTCCCTTCATTTTCTTCATGTGAAAGGCATGCACCATTTTAAATTCACACACCGGATATTAAAACCCTAACGTAGAATTATGGGAAAGTACCAGTCAAACACCAGTGGACAAGGATATACAACGACGATGATGGCGCTGGATAGACACATATCAAAAGCCAACTGAGAGAGTTATACAAGAAACCCTTTTTGGAATGCCCATGAGAGGAGACAAAGAGGACGACTAAAAATGCACTTGCAGAAAACAGATGGAGGCAGAATATGAAGATTATGGGGAAAACATGGAATGATCGTAAAAGAATGACAAGAAACAAGACGGCTTGGAAAGTGTTTGTTGCTGACCTATACTGGACAGGGAGCTGAAAGGAAAAAGAAGACAGGAGATTGATTTTCTTATTTGAACATGAGACGGGAGGTGTGTTTTATTACTGCCCCGTACTTCTTCCTGTAGTACAACTTGCGTTGTGTTCAACAAACCAAATATAGAAAACAATAATTGTTTTTGTATTCGGTTAATATAAAAACAAGGAATACTAATTTTGTAAACCTTCTATTTATGAATGCCGTGGGAGCTCTGGGTACCACCAGTCAACTCTGACAGTTTGAACGTCACCAGTAACACAATGAGCGGATCATTACTATTGTCTGTGGGTTAATATATTCGGTTAATATAAAAACTAGGAATACCAATCTTGAAAACAAAACCTTCTATTCATGAAGGCCGTGGGAGCTCTGTATACCAGTCATCTCTGACAGTATTAACGTCACTTCTACCCAGTGACACAATGAGCGGATCATTGTCTGTGGGTGTTTGCCATTAGAACAAGGGCAAAGATTGTGTAGATCACACTGGGGAGTGTGGATTTCCAGCCCACCCAGGAATGTGTAATATTCCTACCGTAAAGGACTCATCAACTAATAATAGAAACAACAAAGTTGTTATCAGCTCATTTGAAATCGCAGTTGCCCCCTATCCGTCACGTAGTAATACTTCTCGACTATCTTGATACTTGTGCGTTTGTGTGTGCGTGTATTCGCCTCTAATCCACGGAGAGCAAGACTCGGATAAGTTACTGAGACGTAGCAGATGTCCGAACCGTTGGCTACGATAGCGCGAGACGCTAACAGGTAAGATACCGTCGAAATTTAGGTCAGATTTGGGCGCGTTTAACAAAGGGCAGGATGTTGAATCGGTAGTTGTGTTCTTGGTGGTATTTCCGGCCTGGCATTTTGTGTGGATGTTACTCTGTCAGCAAGTGTGGTGGTATCTTCGCTATTTCGTCAAATAATAACAAATAATTGTTATGGGAAACTCAAAGACCAAGCAGAAGTTAAAAGTATCGGGAGTTTGTTTCTAGATTTATTGGCAACACTTTGTGGTAAACATCGCGTCACTGGAACAAGTAATTGTAATTTGTTTATGAATTTTTAAAAAGTAATATTTTTTTTAAACCATTGGGTATGGTTGTGTAGAGAAACGAAACAAGTGATTGCCTGGTATGGGAAATATTCGGTAAAAGGATCCGGTGTGAGCATGCAGCACCAAATAGCTGGGATATTTCTCTTGGATTGTTTACAAGATCAGATTTCAGGTTCTGCCCGGAGTTGGTTTAACTAACAGATGACAGAAGATACAGTAAGTGTTGTTGATAAGCTTGATATCACTTCCATATCACCGATACTGCTCTTCCTTATTCGGTTCTCGTATACTCTCCTCTCTCCTGTTCTGTAGGGAGTCCAGGGAGAAACAATTACACCGTTTTAACTGCCGCCATAGCCGTGCGACGTCATAGCCGTGTGACGTCATTTTTGTGTGCCGTCATAGCCGTGTGACGTCATTGTTGTGTGCCGTCATAGCCGTGTGACGTCATTGGTGTGTGCCGTCATAGCCGTGTGACATCATTGTTGTGTGCCGTCATAGCCGTGTGACGTCATTGTTGCGTGCCGTCATAGCAGTGCGATGTCATTGTTGTGTGCCGTCATAGACATGTGACGTCATTGTTGTGTGATGTCATTGTTGTATGCCGTCATAGCCGTGTGACGTCATTGTTGTGTGCCGTCATAGCTGTGTGACGTCATTGTTGTGTGCCGTCATAGCCGTGTGACGTCATTGTTGCGTGCCGTCATAGCCGTGCGACGTCATTGTTGTATGCCGTCATAACCGTGTGACGTCATTGTCGTGCGATGTCATTGTTGTGTGCCGTCATAGCCGTGTGACGTCATTGGTGTGTGCCGTCATAGCCGTGCGACGTCATTGTTGTGTGCCGTCATAGCCGTGTGACGTCATTGTTGTGTGATGTCATTGTTGTATGCCGTCATAGCCGTGTGACGTCATTGTTGTGTGTTGTCATTGTTGTGTGCCGTCATAGCCGTGTGACGTCATTGGTGTGTGCCGTCATAGCCGTGCGACGTCATTGTTGTGCGACGTCATTGTTGTGTGCCGTCATAGCCGTGTGACGTCATTGTTGTGCGACGTCATAGCCGTGCGACGTCATTGTTGTGCGACGTCATTGTTGTATGCCGTCATAACCGTGTGACGTCATTGTCGTGCGATGTCATTGTTGTGTGCCGTCATAGCCGTGTGACGTCATTGGTGTGTGCCGTCATAGCCGTGCGACGTCATTGTTGTGTGCCGTCATAGCCGTGTGACGTCATTGTTGTGTGATGTCATTGTTGTATGCCGTCATAGCCGTGTGACGTCATTGTTGTGTGTTGTCATTGTTGTGTGCCGTCATAGCCGTGTGACGTCATTGGTGTGTGCCGTCATAGCCGTGCGACGTCATTGTTGTGCGACGTCATTGTTGTGTGCCGTCATAGCCGTGCGACGTCATTGTTGTGCGACGTCATTGTTGTGTGCCGTCATAGCCGTGTGACGTCATTGTTGTGTGCCGTCATAGCCGTGCGATGTCATTGTTGTGTGCCGTCATAGACATGTGACGTCATTGTTGTGTGATGTAATTGTTGTATGCCGTCATAGCCGTGTGACGTCATTGTTGTGTGTTGTCATTGTTGTGTGCCGTCATGGCTGTGTGACGTCATTGTTGTGTGCCGTCATAGCCGTGTGACGTCATTGTTGTGTGCCGTCATAGCCGTGCGACGTCATTGTTGTATGCCGTCATTGTCGTGTGACGTCATTGTCGTGTGACGTCGTTATCGTGTGACGTCATTGTCGTGTGCCGTCGTTATCGTGTGCTATGTTTGGTGGATAGCCCCCTGCATTCGATTTCATTACGTTTGTGTCTCGCTTTTCGTGGTCCAAACCTTTTGATCTGTCCAGATTAGATGATCCCCTGGTAGCATTACTACCACTAGAACAACTCTTGCAGATATGGGAACAAATGCTCCTCACCACTTTGTGGTATAGACATGTAAGATGGGCACATTTGTAGAGGTGCTCTACTGGTAAAGTTTTAATCTATAAAATGTTATAGTATATTTATTGTTTCTTGTTTCTGATATTATATTATAACTTGACAGCACATCACATTTATAGTTGATCACAACAGGTAAATCATGACAGACATCTTTTTCTTTCATTATATAAATCATAATCAGTTTATTGATTTCTATTATTAATCTTGGCCTATGATCCTTCTGTAGTGGATGCACTTATCTTAAATTAATGTTCATTAATTCGGGACTTCTCGGAAGCAATCGCCGATGAATATGATCAGTCCACAAGTGCATATTTTACATTCAACATTAATCAACTTACGTTCATGAGGAATGTGAAACAACTTGAAATACTCTTAAGCACTTTCACAACACTAGGGAGCCGCGATAGCTCAGTGGTTAGTGAACTGGACTACAAACGACAAGAGGTAGGGTTCGATGCCTAAAAGTTGAAGTGGAAATTTCCATGGACCTAAACTCATCATCGTGTCGTCCAGTAATTCTGGACATTACCTCCTTCCCACTTTCTGTGTATCCACTACCCCCTATGGGAACTTCTATTATCCACTAACTTGTCATTCTGGCTGAAAAATGTTCCATACTTAAATTGATGTCCTAACTACTGCTGGTCGCTACTATTTGTTACTGCTATTGTCTATTGAGAAGCGGGTAACAACTAAGTTACCTGCACCCATGCTTCCATTAGCTCACTCTTTAACAAAAACCTCATAGTTATAATTTATTCGAAGGCCCCGGTATCACTGCAAACGAATGGAAATCCATAATTGCTCAACACCCCCCCCCCCCCCCCCCGTGCCAGTGGAATTATCCGAATTAACATCTCATCGAATAGCAAACAAAGAAAAGCAGTTGCAGTCCCCATGGTAGAAAACACAGCACACGTCAAAAGGCATAACACGTATTATCACCGACGGTGAACGCAACTGAACTGTCCTTCGTCATACGATATCATCATTCATGGTAAGCAATCTGAATATAGAAAAACTATCAAGATGAAGCACACAGCTCACGGTCTGCACAGAGCACTAATCTTGGTAGCTCCTACAGCAGGCCGGACTTGTAATACGAGGAAACTGCAACAAGGAACCCTTTCAGGCAGTATCTCAACGGTTCCGTGCCGCCTATCCGCCATATTGACTGGAAGTTTAAAATCTCATTTTATAGTAGAATGGTTTGAGTTATAATGTTGCCTAGTGTCAGATCTGATCGGTTTTGGCTGAGGCCATTGGAATTTTGGCTCATGCCAAAAGTGGTTTTATCGATCACTTTATTTATCTTGGAAGCCATATTGATCGAGAAGAGGATACAAGTAAAGAGATTAGAATCGGAATAGCTAAAGCAGCAATGTCTTTCAGAAGCCTTGAAAAGTTGTGGAAATCAAAACTCATCAGCACAAACACAAAATTTAGACTATTCAAGTCAAATGTACTATCATTTTTTTTTTTTTTGGTGAGAGCTGGAAAACAAGAGACATAGAAACAAAGTTGAACGCATTCGAAAATAAATGTCTAAGGAAAATACTCGGTATAATGTGGAACGAATTCAAAACAAACGAGGAAATTAGAGAAATCGCCAATCAACCACTAATATCTTCAGTAATCAAGTAAAAATGATGGTCATATGTTGGACATGTCATGAAGAGAGATAATAACCGAATAACAAAGCAAGCCCTCATGTGGGAAACAACAGGTAAGAGGAAAGGGGGCCGACCCAGAGCGACACTGAGAAGAACATTGATGAGAGAGACAAGAGCAGCAGGAATCGGCTCCCTCAGTGAGATAGAGCTGCTTGCACAGAACAGAGACAAATGGCGAGATTTGATCAAATATCTTTACAAGGTTTGAGAACTGCTAGAATAAAAATGTAGATAAGAGAAAGAGTATCTGGGTCTATGCCCTATGGGCCGGCTACGGCTATGTAGGTCAATAGATAGATAGAGAGATAGCGACAGACAGCCAGAGGGACAGACAGAGAGAGAGAGAGAGACATACAGACAGATAGACAGTGAGACTGACATACAGAGAGAGAGACAGACATACGGACAGAGAGACAGACAGACAGACAAATATGGTTTGAGTTTGTGACACAGTACACAAAGCGTGCAGTTGTTTAACTAAAGTAAATATTTAATTTATGAATGATATTTTAGTAGCTAATGCAGGTAATGAGGAAGATCAAAGACTGGCAAATCTCATAGTTGGTGGGGTGTGTGTGTGATTCGATGTTCAATTTTTAACGGCAAAAGTTTTACAATTGAAAGATACAGCTTCTTCTAATCTCATCGGATCTACAACAAAAGAAGCGCGTGCGTTTTATTTTTCTGGAAAAAAAAAAAACAAACTCAAAAATGAGCAATTGATTTGCTGATCTAAAGTATCAGTGACAAACAAAAGTGCTAATATTAAATCCTTACCTGGTGACCTCTCACCTGCTTGCTGACACGTGCTCAATAAACCTTAGGGTTACAAAAACAGCTGTTGTTGCTGATAGTGTGCGCTATGAGTGTGCGATGATGGTGTGCGCACCCACTAGCAGAATCAATACAGGAGATATAGTTCCTGCATGTCAATGAAATGTGACATATTTTATTTTGGTGCCAGGTCACAATCACACTACCACATTTGACCCTGATGCATCTCTTGTCAGCGTTTCGAACGTTGATACTCGACCCACATTTCCAAGACCAGTAGGCTACTCGCACCTCAATCTAACACTAAACTCAATTCACCATATTATCCACTTCATTAATGCAGAAAAAAGCTCTAGGTAGATAATAAGCTTCTTCTTCTTCTTCTTCTTCTTCTTCTTCTTCTTCTTCTTCTTCTTCTTCTTCTTCTTCATCTTCTTCTTCTTCTTCTTCTTCTTCTTCTTCTTCTTCCTCTTCTTCTTCTTCTTCTTCTTCTTCATCTTCTTCTTCCTCTTCTTCTTCTTCTTCCTCTTCTTCTTCTTCTTCTTCTTCTTCATCTTCTTCTTCCTCTTCTTCTTCTTCTTCTTCTTCTTCTTCTTCTCTTCTTCTTCTTCTTCTTCTTCTTCCTCTTCTTCTTCTTCTTCTTCTCTTCTTCCTCTTCTTCTTCTTCTTCTTCTTCCTCTTCCTCTTCTTCTTCTTCTTCTTCCTCTTCTTCTTCTTCTTCTTCTTCTTCTTCCTCTTCCTCTTCTTCTTCTTCTTCTTCTTCTTCTTCTTCTTCCTCTTCTTCTTCTTCTTCTTCCTCTTCCTCTTCTTCTTCTTCTTCCTCTTCTTCTTCTTCTTCTTCCTCTTCTTCTTCTTCTTCTTCTTCTTCTTCTTCCTCTTCCTCTTCTTCTTCTTCTTCTTCTTCTTCTTCTTCTTCTTCCTTCTTCTTCTTCCTCTTCTTCTTCTTCCTCTTCCTCTTCTTCTTCTTCTTCCTCTTCTTCTTCTTCTTCTTCCTCTTCTTCTTCTTCTTCTTCCTCTTCTTCTTCTTCTTCTTCTTCCTCTTCTTCCTCTTCCTCTTCTTCTTCTTCTTCTTTCCATCTTCATTTGCATGTTAGTGTCGAGAGGAGATATAATTTCTTCTGTTGGCCTCTCCTTTTTTGTTTTGTTTCTTAGTGTTTCTAATATTTCATCATCAATTCAATTGTATCGTTGTCGGCCCTTGAGTTTGGTGTTCTCATAGCGTTTATTAAAGTCTTGTGTTTTGTTTTTATGTTCTGTCTGTCATATCACGTGACCAAACCATTTTTTTTAATTGCGTTTGCTAGTTTTTACCTCTGACGAAGTCCCGAGAGTCTAGGAACTGAATTTTGCGGTTACTCCGGTTTTCCGTGGCAGCTGTGTGCACAGTGGTTCCTCGCCACACAGGCAGATAACTCAGTCTTCGGAGGTACTCATTTTTTCCGTCATTGATTAACTGATGTTTCAAGCCGGGGCTCGCTGCTGAGACTAGGGTGGATGCCGCAGAAAGAAATCACAAATAAAAATCCCAATTGGTGCAGTCGAGATTTGAACTCACAACCTCTCTGTCTCGAGACCTGCGCCTTGCCTCGAGACCAACCAGTCCCTTCCTCGTTTATTGTTTCTTTATGTACCCTATGGCGGAACTTATCCCTAGCTTTTACTTAGTTCGTCATTTCTGATCTTATCTCTCAGGCTGTTTCCTGCCGTTCGTCTAACACATTTCATCTGGGTGAGAAGTCACTTTAATGTCGATATTTTCTAAGAACATTAAGCGTATATATGTTCTTAAATATACATATTGCAATATATATATATATATATATATATATATATATATATATATATATATATATATATATATATATATATATATATATATATATATATATATATATATAAGTGTTTTAATATGGGTATATCGTAATTAGTATAAGTGGTTTCAAACATGCATATCTTGATTAATACAGACTTCGTGTTTGAACAGGTATGTATGTATATCGTAATTAATAATGTGTTTTAAACATTAGCAGACATATCGTAATTAATGTTACATGTGTTTAAACACTTATATATGTATATAATAATTAATTGTGTTAAACACGAATAGTTATATCGTAATGAATATGTTACATATGTTTAAACACTTATATGTGCATATAATATAATTGTGTTAAACACGAATAGTTATATCGTAATGAATGTGTTTTCAAACATGCATGTCGTATTTAATATGTTATTTCGATATGCCTGTTTAAAACCCCATATGAGTGTTTTCAAGACATAAAGTAAAGTACCCCCGTCACGCCAAGTGGCGTATAGGGAATATGGTGTTAGTGACCATAAATTTTACAGACCTTCAGCGCATGATTTTTAGGGTAATGTGGTCGGTATTACGCCCATGCCGCTTTACTTTCCCAGAAAAAAATCCGGTACACATTAAAGGCTGGGTGAACCGGAAGCCGACGGTTGGGATCGAACTCTTGTCCTTTGTAGTCCAGTTCACTAACCACAGAGCTATCGCGTCTCCCTGTTTTCAAGACATAAATGGGTCTAAATACTTGCATGAGAAAGGGATGTGTGTGTGTGTGTGGGGGGGGGGGGTCTATTGTGATGATCAGATTACCCTCTGTTGCAAAGCTTTACATAAGAAGGTTCCTACTATGTTTTCAAACAGATCCACAACACGATTACATGAGACTCATTTCTGCAACAAATTAAGCACAAAGTTTGAACACGTATGCTATTATTATTGAGAGATTTTTTTCTTAGTGCGTGGTCAGTGCCTATTAGTGCTGTGTTCTTTTCCTTATCTCAAATGGGAATCACCAACACGGCGCACGAACTCCGTAGCCCCGGTGAGATAATTTGCAGAAATGGTGGTTAATATAATTGTCATGGCAGAATATTCGAGAATCTTTTGGCCAGGCCAGCGTAACAATCTCGTTTTTATTTTTCGATTGTCACTGTATTTTGTAACATTGGTCAACTTGAATGCTTTGTCTATCGTCCGTCTGAGGTAGGACTCAATACTTGATGTCACATGCTGTTTGATTAGGGGTCACAACTGGATCGTATAACTGATGAATCAAAGAGGGTATCTTATAGCTCTAAAGGAATCACAGTGTCTCCACGTCACAGCAAGTCACCCTCTCTCACCTCAAGAAAACCTAGATTACGTTACATAGAAAACTGCAACATCAGCAAGCTGGGGCCGTTTGCCTTTCGAACCAGCGCAACTCAGTTATTTCTGTGGATTCTGTTGATTTCTTGTCCTTTTAAATTTCTTGTCCTATCAGAGAGGACTCTGCTTGTCCTCTTAAGTTTCTTGTCCTATCAGAGAGGGCTCTGCTTGTCCTCTTAAGTTTTTTGTCCTATCAGAGAGGGCTCTGCTTGTCCTCTTAAGTTTCTTGTCCTATCAGAGAGGGCTCTGCTTGTCCTCTTAAGTTTCTTGTCCTACCAGAGAGGGCTCTGCTTGTCCTCTTAAGTTTCTTGTCCTACCAGAGAGGGCTCTGCTTGTCCTCTTAAGTTTCTTGTCCTACCAGAGAGGGCTCTGTTTGTCAATTTGCTGTGGAAGTTTCGCATTAAATCGTGTGTTGTTCTAGAGAACGAGGGAACAATCAGACTTTTAAAAAACAATTGATTACTATTTTTTGTAATTTTAAGAGTTTACCTTAAATACGGAGTCTATTTGTTCAATCTCCCATTGGGGCTGAGCCTCTCACATTGACACTGGTCGGGCAGGATATTTGTGTAAATACAGATCGATTACTTCACACAGAAACATGTCTAGGCAATACTATCTATCCCTCTCATTGATTCTATTCTATTCTGTTCTATTCTGTTCTATTCTGTTCTATTCTATTCTATTCTGTTCTATTCTATTCTGTTCTGTTCTATTCTGTTCTATTCTATTCTATTCTGTTCTATTCTGTTCTGTTCTATTCTGTTCTGTTCTATTCTATTCTGTTCTATTCTATTCTATTCTGTTCTATTCTATTCTATTCTATTCTGTTCTATTCTGTTCTGTTCTATTCTGTTCTATTCTATTCTATTCTGTTCTATTCTATTCTGTTCTATTCTGTTCTATTCTATTGTTCTGTTCTATTCTATTCTATTCTATTCTATTCTATTCTATTCTATTCTATTCTATTCTATCCATGCAATCATTTTCGTTAATGTCAGGAAATCCCCATATCCGCCCCATCACTTGTCACAGCATGTCCCAAAATGCGTGGCTTAACTCTACTGACAAGGTCCCTCCGTGCACGTCCTACTCTACTGCACAGGCGGCGATTCCTAACCTCTTTAGTCACCTCTTACGACATGTGTGGGAGGTAACAGTGGCGCTATTCTTGTCTCTCCTCTCCGTGGGCGCCCCGGTAGCTCATGTGATCATGAGTGGGGAATACCATACACTTGGGTAAGGGCAAAACAGTGACCTCAACAGCAGCACAGCGATCTATCCAATGATGAAAGAAATATCACATGTTTATAACTTTGATTCTCGCATCTATATCGGTCACTCTTCTATGCTCCGTAGATTACACACAAATAGAAATTGCTTTCTATATATAAAAAAAATCGCGCCAGCATGAAGGTTTCTCGATTTGTTGTTTTTCTTGAGTGCTAGTTTATGTAAACATGGTAGTCTATGTAAACATGGTAGTCTATGTAAACATGGTAGTCTATGTAAACATGGTAGTCTATGTAAACATGGTAGTCTATGTAAACATGGTAGTCTATGTAAACATGGCAGTCTATGTAAACATGGTAGTCTATGTAAATATGGTAGTCTATGTATACATGGTAGTCTAAGTAAACATGGTAGTCTATGTAAACATGGTAGTCTATGTAAACATGGCAGTCTATGTAAACATGGCAGTCTATGTAAACATGGTAGTCTATGTAAACATGGCAGTCTATGTAAACATGGCAGTCTATGTAAACATGGTAGTCTATGTAAACATGGTAGTCTATGTAAACATGGTAGTCTATGTAAACATGGTAGTCTATGTAATCATGGTAGTCTATGTAAACATGGTAGTCTATGTAAACATGGTAGGCTATGTAAACATGGTAGTCTATGTAAACATGGTAGTCTATGTAAACATGGTAGTCTATGTAAACATGGTAGTCTATGTAAACATGGCAGTCTATGTAAACATGGTAGTCTATGTAAACATGGCAGTCTATGTAAACATGGCAGTCTATGTAAACATGGTAGTCTATGTAAACATGGCAGTCTATGTAAACATGGCAGTCTATGTAAACATGGTAGTCTATGTAAACATGGTAGTCTATGTAAACATGGTAGTCTATGTAAACATGGTAGTCTATGTAATCATGGTAGTCTATGTAAACATGGTAGTCTATGTAAACATGGTAGGCTATGTAAACATGGTAGTCTATGTAAACATGGTAGTCTATGTAAACATGGTAGTCTATGTAAACATGGTAGTCTATGTAAACATGGCAGTCTATGTAAACATGGTAGTCTATGTAAACATGGTAGTTTATGTAAACATGGCAGTCTATGTAAACATGGCAGTCTATGTAAACATGGTAGTCTATGTAAACATGGTAGTCTATGTAAACATGGCAGTCTATGTAAACATGGCAGTCTATGTAAACATGGCAGTCTATGTAAACATGGTAGTCTATGTAAACATGGCAGTCTATGTAAACATGGTAGTCTATGTAAACATGGTAGTTTATGTAAACATGGCAGTCTATGTAAACATGGTAGTTTATGTAAACATGGCAGTCTATGTAAACATGGCAGTCTATGTAAACATGGCAGTCTATGTAAACATGGCAGTCTATGTAAACATGGCAGTCTATGTAAACATGGTAGTCTATGTAAACATGGTAGTTTATGTAAACATGGCAGTCTATGTAAACATGGTAGTCTATGTAAACATGGCAGTCTATGTAAACATGGTAGTCTATGTAAACATGGTAGTCTATGTAAACATGGCAGTCTATGTAAACATGGCAGTCTATGTAAACATGGTAGTCTATGTAAACATGGCAGTCTATGTAAACATGGCAGTCTATGTAAACATGGCAGTCTATGTAAACATGGTAGTCTATGTAAACATGGTAGTCTATGTAAACATGGTAGTCTATGTAAACCTGGTAGTCTATGTAAACGTGGTAGTCTATGTAAACGTGGTAGTAGTCTATGTAAACGTGGTAGTCTATGTAAACGTGGTAGTCTATGTAAACATGGTAGTCTATGTAAACATGGTAGTCTATGTAAACATGGTAGTCTATGTAAACATGGTAGTCTATGCAAACATGGCAGTCTATGTAAACATGGTAGTCTATGTAAACATGGTAGTCTATGTAAACATGGTAGTCTATGTAAACATGGTAGTCTATGTAAACATGGCAGTCTATGTAAACATGGCAGTCTATGTAAACATGGTAGTCTATGTAAACATGGTAGTCTATGTAAACATGGTAGTCTATGTAATCATGGTAGTCTATGTAAACATGGTAGTCTATGTAAACATGGTAGGCTATGTAAACATGGTAGTCTATGTAAACATGGTAGTCTATGTAAACATGGTAGTCTATGTAAACATGGTAGTCTATGTAAACATGGCAGTCTATGTAAACATGGTAGTCTATGTAAACATGGTAGTTTATGTAAACATGGCAGTCTATGTAAACATGGCAGTCTATGTAAACATGGTAGTCTATGTAAACATGGCAGTCTATGTAAACATGGCAGTCTATGTAAACATGGCAGTCTATGTAAACATGGTAGTCTATGTAAACATGGCAGTCTATGTAAACATGGTAGTCTATGTAACATGGTAGTTTATGTAAACATGGTAGTCTATGTAAACATGGTAGTCTATGTAAACATGGTAGTCTATGTAAACATGGTAGTTTATGTAAACATGGCAGTCTATGTAAACATGGTAGTTTATGTAAACATGGCAGTCTATGTAAACATGGCAGTCTATGTAAACATGGCAGTCTATGTAAACATGGCAGTCTATGTAAACATGGCAGTCTATGTAAACATGGTAGTCTATGTAAACATGGTAGTTTATGTAAACATGGCAGTCTATGTAAACATGGTAGTCTATGTAAACATGGTAGTCTATGTAAACATGGCAGTCTATGTAAACATGGTAGTCTATGTAAACATGGTAGTCTATGTAAACGTGGTAGTCTATGTAAACATGGCAGTCTATGTAAACATGGTAGTCTATGTAAACATGGTAGTCTATGTAAACGTGGTAGTCTATGTAAACATGGCAGTCTATGTAAACATGGCAGTCTATGTAAACATGGCAGTCTATGTAAACATGGTGGTCTATGTAAACGTGGTAGTCTATGTAAACGTGGTAGTCTATGTAAACATGGCAGTCTATGTAAACATGGTAGTCGTTATTAACTTCATTGGTTTCAAGGAGGACGCGGTTTCGAATCCCGGAAGGGTCAACATTATTTACTGGGGGGGGGGGGGGGGGGGGGTTGGAATAAAAACTCAGACTGGAACACTTCGTGACGACTGCACTGGAGTAACGGCACTTGTTCTCCAGTCCTACAATTCCCTTCCGCACCTTTTTCCTCGCCCGTCAGACCCCAGAAATGAATGAAAAAATGCTGTAAAGATAGTTATATACATATTTATTTTGTATTTCAATGTAAGGGGGCATTATGAGAATGCAGGAAAAAAAAAAAAAACATAAGCACACACACACGCATACACACAAACACACGTACACTACGAGTAGCATCTGGTAAAAGTCTGCACTATCTAGAGTTAAGTATTAGAAGATTGTAGAACATCCTAATGACGAACATTTTACCACTACATTTGTTATGTTGCCTCTGTCAATCAGTCACAAATATGCACAATTATTGAACTGTCAATCAATCACAAATATGCACAATTATTGATCTGTCAATCAATCACAAATATGCACAATATTGATCTGTCAATCAGTCACAAATATGCACAATTATTGATCTGTCAATCAATTACAAATATGCACAATTATTGATCTGTCAATCAGTCACAAATATAAACAATTATTGATTTGTAATCAGTGCAAATTACGATCAAGAGACCTGGTGCCGCCTGAATATCTAAAAAAATGTATAGAAATGTAGATCGCCTTCACGCGTGCCTGTCAATCAAGAAGTAGTGATCAGGCGCTACAGAAGGGGCTTTCCCCAAAAAGTTTAGGTTTATTTTTAGTGGCTCTTGGCCAATCAGACTAGTACTGACCTAGTGACCCGAATAAATAGAGTTCACAAATATAGGATGTCTGCCTGCTAATGAAAACGTCATGCTCGAAGTATGGTTTCTCCTACACAATTTTTGCTGAGCTCATTTAGCCAATTAATCTTGTATGTATGTGTAGCCAACAGCATCGAATACGTCATTGGTTGGCCTGTACACTAGAAAAATACATCTCTTGTGTTTTCTTAAAGCTGAACGTAGTTTGCCACTGGTTTTTATTTTACATCTTTTTAATCGTTGTTTCTGGACGATTTACTGGATCTACACACGACCAACTGGGATTGGATCCACATTATGTACAGTAGTTCACACACGACCAACTGGCTTGGATCCATATTATGTACAGTAGTTCACACACGACCAACTGGCTTGGATCCACATTATGTACAGTAGTTCACACACGACCAACTGGCTTGGATCAACATTATGTACAGTAGTTCGCACACGACCAACTGGCTTGGATCCACATTATGTACAGTAGTTCACACACGACCAACTGACTTGGATCCACATTATGTACAGTAGTTCACACACGACCAACTGGCTTGGATCCACATTATGTACAGTAGTTCACACACGACCAACTGGCTTGGATCCACATTATGTACATCAGTTCACACACGACTAACGGGCTTGGATCCACATTATGTACAGTAGTTCACACACGAACAACTGACTTGGATCCACATTATGTACAGTAGTTCACACACGACCAACTGACTTGGATCCCCATTATGTGCAGTAGTTCACACACGACCAACTGGCTTTGATCCACATTATGTACATCAGTTCACACACGACCAACTGGCTTGGATCCACATTATGTGCAGTAGTTCACACACGACCAACTGGCTTGGATCCACATTATGTACAGTAGTTCACACACGACCAACTGGCTTGGATCCACATTATGTACAGTAGTTCACACACGACCAACTGGCTTGGATCAACATTATGTACAGTAGTTCACACACGACCAACTGGCTTGGATCCACATTATGTACAGTAGTTCACACACGACCAACTGGCTTGGATCCACAGTATGTACAATAGTTCACACACGACCAACTGGCTTGGATCCACATTATGTACATCAGTTCGCACACGGCCAACTGGCTTGGACCCACATCATGTACAGTATTTCACACACGACCAACTGGCGTGGATCCACATCATGTACAGTACTTCACACACGACCAACTGGCGTGGATCCACATCATGTACAGTACTTCACACACGACCAACTGGCTTGGATCCACATCATGTACAGTACTTCACACACGACAAACTGGCGTGGATCCACATCATGTACAGTACTTCACACACGACCAACTGGCTTGGATCCACATTATGTACATCAGTTCAAACACGACCAACTGGAGTGGATCCACATCATGTACAGTACTTCACACACGACCAACTGGCGTGGATCCACATCATGTACAGTACTTCACACACGACCAACTGGCTTGGATCCACATTATGTACATCAGTTCACACACGACCAACTGGCGTGGATCCACATCATGTACAGTACTTCACACACGACCAACTGGCTTGGATCCACATCATGTACAGTACTTCACACACGACCAACTGGCGTGGATCCACATCATGTACAGTACTTCACACACGACCAACTGGCTTGGATCCACATCATGTACAGTACTTCACACACGACCAACTGGCGTGGATCCACATCATGTACAGTACTTCACACACGACCAACTGGCTTGGATCCACATCATGTACAGTACTTCACACACGACCAACTGGCTTGGATCCACATCATGTACAGTACTTCACACACGACCAACTGGCTTGGATCCACATCATGTACAGTACTTCACACACGACCAACTGGCTTGGATCCACATTATGTACATCAGTTTACACACGACCAACTGGAGTGGATCCACATCATGTACAGTACTTCACACACGACCAACTGGCGTGGATCCACATCATGTACAGTACTTCACACACGACCAACTGGAGTTGATCCACATCATGTACAGTACTTCACACACGACCAACTGGCGTGGATCCACATCATGTACAGTACTTCACACACGACCAACTGGCTTGGATCCACATTATGTACATCAGTTCACACACGACCAACTGGCGTGGATCCACATCATGTACAGTACTTCACACACGACCAACTGGCTTGGATCCACATCATGTACAGTACTTCACACACGACCAACTGGCGTGGATCCACATCATGTACAGTACTTCACACACGACCAACTGGCTTGGATCCACATTATGTACATCAGTTCACACACGACCAACTGGCGTGGATCCACATCATGTACAGTACTTCACACAAGACCAACTGGCTTGGATCCACATTATGTACATCAGTTCACACACGACCAACTGGCGTGGATCCACATCATGTACAGTACTTCACACACGACCAACTGGCGTGGATCCACATCATGTACAGTACTTCACACACGACCAACTGGCTTGGATCCACATTATGTACAGTACTTCACACACGACCAACTGGAGTGGATCCACATTATGTACAGTACTTCACACACGACCAACTGGCGTGGATCCACATCATGTACAGTACTTCACACACGACCAACTGGCGTGGATCCACATCATGTACAGTACTTCACACACGACCAACAGGCTTGGATCCACATTATGTACATCAGTTCACACACGACCAACTGGCGTGGATCCACATCATGTACAGTACTTCACACACGACCAACTGGCTTGGATCCACATTATGTACATCAGTTCACACACGACCAACTGGCGTGGATCCACATTATGTACATCAGTTCACACACGACCAACTGGCTTGGATCCACATCATGTACAGTACTTCACACACGACCAACTGGCTTGGATCCACATTATGTACATCATTTCACACACGACCAACTGGCGTGGATCCACATCATGTACAGTACTTCACACACGACCAACTGGCTTGGATCCACATTATGTACATCAGTTCACACACGACCAACTGGCGTGGATCCACATTATGTACATCAGTTCACACACGACCAACTGGCGTGGATCCACATCATGTACAGTACTTCACACACGACCAACTGGCTTGGATCCACATTATGTACATCAGTTCACACACGACCAACTGGCGTGGATCCACATCATGTACAGTACTTCACACACGACCAACTGGCTTGGATCCACATTATGTACATCAGTTCACACACGACCAACTGGCGTGGATCCACATCATGTACAGTACTTCACACACGACCAACTGGCTTGGATCCACATTATGTACATCATTTCACACACGACCAACTGGAGTGGATCCACATCATATATAATAATTCACACACGACCAACTGGCTTGGATCCACATTATGTACATCAGTTCACACACGACCAACTGGCGTGGATCCACATTATGTACATCAGTTCACACACGACCAACTGGCGTGGATCCACATTATGTACATCAGTTCACACACGACCAACTGGAGTGGATCCACATCATATATAATAATTCACACACGACCAACTGGCGTGGATCCACATCATGTACAGTACTTCACACACGACCAACTGGCTTGGATTCACATTATGTACATCAGTTCACACACGACCAACTGGCGTGGATCCACATCATGTACATCAGTTCACACACGACCAACTGGAGTGGATCCACATCATATATAATAATTCACATACGACCAACTGGCGTGGATCCACATCATGTACAGTACTTCACACACGACCAACTGGCTTGGATCCACATTATGTACATCAGTTCACACACGACCAACTGGCTTGGATCCACATCATGTACAGTACTTCACACACGACCAACTGGCTTGGATCCACATCATGTACAGTACTTCACACACGACCAACTGGCTTGGATCCACATCATGTACAGTACTTCACACACGACCAACTGGCTTGGATCCACATCATGTACAGTACTTCACACACGACCAACTGGCTTGGATCCACATCATGTACAGTACTTCACACACGACCAACTGGCTTGGATCCACATCATGTACAGTACTTCACACACGACCAACTGGCTTGGATCCACATCATGTACAGTACTTCACACACGACCAACTGGCTTGGATCCACATCATGTACAGTACTTCACACACGACCAACTGGCTTGGATCCACATCATGTACAGTACTTCACACACGACCAACTGGCTTGGATCCACATCATGTACAGTAGTTCACACACGACCAACTGGCTTGGATCCACATCATGTACAGTACTTCACACACGACCAACTGGCTTGGATCCACATCATGTACAGTAGTTCACACACGACCAACTGGCTTGGATCCACATCATGTACAGTACTTCACACACGACCAACTGGCTTGGATCCACATCATGTACAGTACTTCACACACGACCAACTGGCTTGGATCCACATCATGTACAGTACTTCACACACGACCAACTGGCTTGGATCCACATCATGTACAGTAGTTCACACACGACCAACTGGCTTGGATCCACATCATGTACAGTACTTCACACACGACCAACTGGCTTGGATCCACATCATGTACAGTACTTCACACACGACCAACTGGCGTGGATCCACATCATGTACAGTACTTCACACACGACCAACTGGCTTGGATCCACATCATGTACAGTACTTCACACACGACCAACTGGCGTGGATCCACATCATGTACAGTACTTCACACACGACCAACTGGCTTGGATCCACATCATGTACAGTACTTCACACACGACCAACTGGCTTGGATCCACATCATGTACAGTACTTCACACACGACCAACTGGCTTGGATCCACATCATGTACAGTACTTCACACACGACCAACTGGCTTGGATCCACATCATGTACAGTACTTCACACACGACCAACTGGCTTGGATCCACATCATGTACAGTAGTTCAATATATTTTCTTTATTATCTCCATCTCCTTTTACCCTATGGGTTCCAGAGAACACTCAATTTAGTTATTGTATTATTGTATGTATTATTGTAATAATATTGTTTAGTATTTTCTAAATGTAAAAATATATTACTAAGTTGTTTATGATCTCTACTACCAGTTGTTGTTTAATTTAAAAATACCGAAACGCGCTCCTAGAACAAAACCCAACGTAACAAGAAGAGACAAGATCAGGGGCGGAGATTTGATACACATGAGTGGGTATAATGTTAATAGTGAGACACGCTCAGAAAACAATAAATTAAATGACTTGGGGATATAGGAGTCATATCATCTGTTATAACACGAGACACAACATCAGTTATAACACGAGACACAACATCAGTTGTAACACGAGACACAGCACCAGTTATAACGCGAGACATAACATCAGTTATAACACGAGACACAACACCAGTTGTAACCCGCGGAGACACAACATCAGTTATAACACGAGACACAACACCAGTTATAACGCGAGACACAACATCAGTTATAACACGAGACACAACACCAGTTATAACGCGAGACACAACATCAGTTGTAACACGAGACACATCAGTTGTAACACGAGACACAATATCAGTTGTAACACGAGACACAGCACCAGTTATAACGCGAGACATAACATCAGTTATAACACGAGACACAACACCAGTTGTAACCCGCGGAGACACAACATTAGTTATAACACGAGACACAACACCAGTTATAACGCGAGACACAACATCAGTTATAACACGAGACACAACACCAGTTATAACGCGAGACACAACATCAGTTGTAATACGAGACACAACATCAGTTATAACGCGAGACACAACATCAGTTGTAACACGAGACACAACATCAGTTGTAATACGAGACACAACATCAGTTATAACACGAGACACAACACCAGTTGTAACACGAGACACAACACCAGTTTTAACACGAGACACAACATCAGTTGTAACACGAGACACAGCACCAGTTATAACGCGAGACATAACATCAGTTATAACACGAGACACAACACCAGTTGTAACCCGCGGAGACACAACATCAGTTATAACACGAGACACAACACCAGTTATAACGCGAGACACAACATCAGTTATAACACGAGACACAACACCAGTTATAACGCGAGACACAACATCAGTTGTAACACGAGACACATCAGTTGTAACACGAGACACAATATCAGTTGTAACACGAGACACAGCACCAGTTATAACGCGAGACATAACATCAGTTATAACACGAGACACAACACCAGTTGTAACCCGCGGAGACACAACATTAGTTATAACACGAGACACAACACCAGTTATAACGCGAGACACAACATCAGTTATAACACGAGACACAACACCAGTTATAACGCGAGACACAACATCAGTTGTAATACGAGACACAACATCAGTTATAACGCGAGACACAACATCAGTTGTAACACGAGACACAACATCAGTTGTAATACGAGACACAACATCAGTTATAACACGAGACACAACACCAGTTGTAACACGAGACACAACACCAGTTTTAACACGAGACACAACACCAGTTTTAACACGAGACACATCAGTTGTAACGCGAGACACAACATGAGTTGTAACACGAGACACAACATCAGTTATAACACGAGACACAACACCAGTTATAACACGAGACACAACACCACTTGTATCACAGACACAACATCAGTTATAACACGAGACACAACACCAGTTATAACACTAGACACAACACCAGTTATAACACGAGACACAACACCAGTTATAACACGAGACACAACACCAGTTATAACACGAGACACAACACCAGTTATAACACGAGACACACCACCAGTTATAACACGAGACACAACACCAGTTATAACACGTGACGCAAGTTATAACACGAGACACAACACAAGTTATAACGCGAGCCTCTCACAAACAACAGTCCACACATTGGACACATGAATACAACGAAAACCATCCGGACACAAATGAATTAATCAAACATCAATTAATGATAGAAGCAAACAGTCAAGGTGTGGCAAGAACATATTTTCTCTCGACGCTGTAATTCCGAAGACGACAGAAAATAAAATAAAACAGTTAACAAATGCGATGATATTGTTCAATTTATTATCGTAATTGCTGTTGGCATTACCGTTAAGTGATGACGCCATTGAATTACGGAGTTAAAACGTGAACTAATTTACATATAACAAAAAATATTCTCATTCAACATAAGTTGTAGGAAGTTGTCAGTAACTTTGAGATAACGAGCCTTTTATTTTGCTATTAGTCGGGGTTAATGTCTGATAATACAAACAGATAACCCGATAGTATGTACTTGTATAAGCTTGCAGGTGACAGCACGTGGCTGATGTGCTAGCTAGATCACCACAATGACGAGTTACTCTTGATATGTGTAAGGGAGACAATCTATGGCCAGCCAGGGATTATTACCTGAAAGATAACACGGTAAAGATGAAACTACAAACAGGGGACGAAATTTGAAATCAAGATTGGCACGAGTAGAGTAGAAGCAGTAGTGGAGAAAGGGTATGTGTTTGTTTAACAAACGAGTGCCATAAACATTAGGACAGACATGTTAGACTTGTTTTAAAAATAAAAAGGGGGGGGGGGCTTGCTTCTATTCGGCTCAAGCATCCATTAACGAAGACCTGTATCTTCGTGATTGTCATTTTTTTTGTTTTTCTCCATGTTTCACAGCCATATAATAGGACTAATTTAACATTGGAGTTGAGAATTTTTATTTTGATATTTAACCTAATTTCTTCGAAATACTGTACGTTTTCTAGTGCAACGAAGGTTTCTCTTGATTTTTGTATTCACTTGTACATTATGGTTCAGTTTTATTTTCGCCAAAATTATCATTTTGCGCTTTTTATTTAAAAACTAAATCTCGATATTCAATTGGCTTTAGAAAACAACAGACGTGCATACAAAATCAGCTATTTAGCCTCGATGGTTTGTCTATAACAAAATATAAAAGGAAAAGATCTGTGATTAAAGCAAATGAACCATATAGCAACCAATGTAAAAGGTACAAACAGCGAAAGTCTCGTATATACATTACGTGTACCCTGCCCACGTGGTCTTATTTACACAGTTCAACCTGAATTGTCAACCGGTTAGGAATGTGTCGTGTGTTTGTTTAACACAGTCTATGGGACGAATCAAACGTCGGGTGCAAATATTCAGCCAGTTCGCATAGCTGCAGTTGTGTGCCCTGTATCGTTCTTCAAAGACAGAGATAGGTTGACATCAAACAGGGGATGTTATTCAAAGTGGGAAAGTTTCGTCATTTCAAATGTTACTGTAATGTTGTGGTTGGGGGGGGGGGGGGGGGCACAATAAAAATGTTATGGTTGTAGCTTTACGTGGGCGAGTGACAACACAAAATCAAAACGACGTTGCGGCATTTTTTATAATCTCTCTCTCTCTCTCTCTCTCTCTCTCTCTCTCTCTCTCTCTCTCTGCGATCAGGACTCAATAAGAGTAGGATTCCAGACTCTCATATGAAGTCAGCTGTCAGGTTAAGTGTGTTGATCGCCCCCACAGACAGAACATCACAATTAGAGTCTGCCAGATCCACTCTGATTGAACACCCGTTAAAACATTGCACTGTGTTCTGCGCCAGTGGCCCAGTGCATCCGATTTCAGCCAGCATTTTTATTCAGGTTTGCTTTCCTTAGCCTTTGATTGTCCCCAATCTTCCTGCAAGGCAGCAGATTGTCTGTTCTGTAGGGGGATTCTGCCCTTAGATGGTCGGCCCTCCCAGGTTTACGAGCACCATCTGCCCGAGTCACTAGAGGTGACTAACACAGACATGCACACACAAAGATGTGAGATGTGACTAACACAGACATGCACACAGCGATACGAGGCATGACTAACACTGATACACATCAAGATATGAGATATGACTAACACAGACATACACGCAAAGATATGACACATGACTAACATAGACATGCACACAAAGATATGAGCTATGACTAACATAGATATGCACACACATAGATATGACACATGACTAACATAGACATGCACACAAAGATATGAAATATGACTGACATAGACATGCACACACAAAGAAATGAGATATGACTGACATAGACATGCACACACAAAGATATGAGATATGACTGACATAGACATGCACACACAAAGATATGAGATATGACTGACATAGACATGCACACACAAAGATATGACACATGTCTAACATAGACATGCACACAAAGATGACAAACACAGACATGCACACACAAAGATATGAGATATGACTAACATAAACAGGCACACAAAGATATGAGATATGACTAACATAAACATGCACACAAAGATATGAGATATCACTAACCCAGACATGCACACACAAAGATATAACACATGACTAACACAGATACACACTAAGATATGACTAAACACAGACACACATAAAGATATGAGACATGATTAACACGGACACACGAAGATATGAGATATGATTAACATGACACACACCAAGATATGAGCCATGGCTAGCACACACACACACACACACACAAGCTAAGATATGAGCCATGGCTAGCACAGAAACACACTAAGATATGAGCCATGGCTAGCACAGAAATACATTAAGATATAAGCCATGGCTTCACGGAAACACACCAAGATATGAACCATGTCTAACACAGAAACACATTAAGATACGAGCCATGGCTAGCACGGAAATTCACTAAGATATGAACCATGGCCAGCACAGACACACACTAAGATATGAACCCTGGTCAGCACAGACACCCACCAAGATATGAGCCATGGCTAGTACGGATATACACTAAGATATGAACCATGGCCAGCACAGACACACACTAAGATATGAATCATGGTCAGCCCAGACACACACTAAGATATGAGCCATGGCCAGCACATACACCCACTAAGATATCAGCCATGGAAGTAGAACATCCATTTGGAAGTAGAATATGCACGTGACAGTATAACATCCATGGACAATAGAACATCCATGTGACAGTAGAACATCCATGTGAAAGTACATGTTAAAGCACAACTCAAGATCCATGTTAATGTGCAGCAAGCACTCTTGTGAAAATACCACATCGATATGAAAGTGCAATAATTTTGTGAAAGTGCATTGCTCATGTGAATGTACATAAACCATGTGAAAGTATTATAATTATGTAACAGTACAATAATTATGTAACCGTACAATAATTTTGTGAAAGTACAGCACCCTAATGAAAGTACAATAATTTTGTGAAAGTACAGCACCCTAATGAAAGTACAATAATTTTGTGAAAGTACAGCACCCTAATGAAAGTACAATAATTTTGTGAAAGTTCAGCACCCATATGAAAGTACAGTACTCATGTGAATGTACAGCATCATTGTGAAAGTTCAGCACCCATATGAAAGAACAATAATTTTGTGAAAGTACAGCACCCTAATGAAAGTACAATAATTTTGTGAAAGTTCAGCACCCATATGAAAGTACAGTACTCATGTGAATGTACAGCATCTTTGTGAAAGTTCAGCACCCATATGAAAGTACAATAATTTTGTGAAAGTAAAGCACCCATATGAAAGTACAATAATTTTGTGAAAGGTCAGCACCCATGTGAAAGTACTGTACCCACGTGAAAGTACAATAATTTTGTGAAAGTTCAGCACCCATTTGATAGTACAGTACTCGTGTGAAAGTACAGCATATATATGAAAGTACATTAATTTTGTGAAAGCAGCAACACCTAAACAAAAGTACAGCATGTGGAAGTTGTAATGCATCCATGTTGTAATGTTAACGGCCTGTATCTCCAACTAGAGGTTGGCCATAACAACCCGTCAACCTTGTTGCAACCCAACCAATCGTAAGCTATCTCTCTAAGCGCCTCGTCTGTTGCTTTCATAACCTCAGATACTGCACTAATTTACTTAGAATTTCGCCAGCAGAACAGAAGATTTCAGGTTTAAATGTCTACAACCTCGCAGTTAAGAGAGATCGCCAGTATCGTAGCTACTATGAGATCATAGGAGGAAGAGGTATGTTTTGCAGCATTCAGAAAAAATGACAAATAAACAACAGAAAAAAACACAGAAAAATATACGGTGCAAAGCAGGATCGAACCCGTACTCCTTGGCACTGCGGCTTGCCACGAGAAGCCGAAAGTAGTTGTTAGCTTGGTCGACATGGCGATAAGTTGCATTTATTTTAAAGGGAATAAATGTTCACGGAAAAATTGTGGTTAGTTTTCTGAAGACACTTTATAAAGTGTATTTCTTTTCTTTTTGTTTTTTGTTTTGAGCTTAATTCCAATCGTGTTAGTAAAAAAAAAAAAAGAATAACAGGGTAGGTAAAGAATACTTTCAGGATCATGAAATATGTTGAAACATCGACATTAAATCTAATCTAAGAATAGTAAAATTCTATGTTTACTGAACACTGCTACATGTGATAACAAACATGGAGTATGTAGAAGACACGACCGAAAGATTGAAGTTGTAGAATTGCGATTTACGATAAGAATAAAGCGTTTCTTGGACGGAGAAGAAAACAAATAATGAATTTCTGTAGCAGATGAAGGGGAAAATACAAGGTAAAAGAGGCAGAGGCAGACCAAGATTAACATGGACCAGTAACATCAAAAGATGGACAAATCAACCGATGACAACCTGCACCATCAAAGCAAGAGATAGAGCAGAATGGCGATCCATGGTAGCCAACCTTCGTTGCGGAGACGGCACTCAATGATGATGATGAGCAGATGAAAATAAATACAGAATTACTGAGTACAATCTGCCAAGACAAATAAAATAACGTGAACATATAACAAGGCATAGCACAAACTGAAAGTCGTTGTAGAAAGAAGCAAATACTGGGAACTGGGATACAAGCAGGTAAAGATTGATATGGGCTGACAATATCAAGTGGAGGACGGGAAATCAGATCGAATGAGAAAGATGGAAGTTAAAATGGGCGCAGCCAGAAACGAAAGACGTAGTGAGCACATATGAAGACTTATCAACCAACACATAACTGGAGTCGTCTGCCCCTCGACGCTGCGGGACATATTGAGGGGGGGGGGTCTGAGTATCTATGGATATGTTTAGAGTGCAACGATAACAACCCACAAATAACTCAATAGGCAAATAAATACAAATAAATACAAAATAATGCAAATAAATGCATAAAGACGTGCAGTAGAGGAAAGTGAAAGAGAAATGAAAAAAAAAGAAAGAAAAATAATATGGTAAAAGCTTTACAAAATTGGTGGACGACACAAATTTGAACGACGTTTCGTCTCATTAGGCTTTCAGCAGGCAGAAAGAAGCAACAAACACACACACAGACATGTAAATAAAGCTTGCCCAACATTGCTAACTAATTATGAAACATCTATCGAACTAGTACGAGAAACAAAAATAAAAATGTCTGCCCTGTAAACTGCACCATGGTCAGAAGAAAAATGAACGAGTGGTGCAGGATACGCGATGTAAGTTAACCAGTCGATGAGAGAATCAAAAACAGGCCCAGCCGATGGGAGGGTCAAAAACAGGTCGTGCCGATAGGAGGGTCAAAAACAGGTCCAGCCGATGAGAGAGTCAAAAAAGGTCCAGTCGACGAGAGGGTCAGAAACAGGTCAGCCGATGGGAGGGCCAAAAACAGGTCCAGCCTATGGGAGGGTCAAAAACAGGTCCAGCCGATGAGAGAGTCAAAAAAGGTCCAGTCGATGAGAGGGTCAAAAACAGGTCTAGTCGATGAGAGGGTCAGAAGCACGTCCAGCCAATGGGAGGGTTAAAAACAGGTCCAGCCGATGAGAGAGTCAAAAAAGGTCCAGTCGATGAGAGGGTCAAAAACAGGTCCAGCCGATGAGAGGGTCAAAAACAGGTCCAGTCAATGAGAGGGTCAAAAACAGGTCCAGTCAATGAGAGGGTCAAAATCAAGTATCCTGCGTCACTCGTTCATTTTCCTTCTGGCTACGGCGCAGTTTACAGGGAAGATATGTTTATTTTTGTTCCTTGTACTAGTTCCATATTATTTTGTTTTGAATGCTTCTTGATTAGTTAGCTTTAGTTAGCTTTAGTTAGCTATGTGGGACAAGCTTTATTTACTGACATATCTGTGTGTGCTGTTTGTTTGTGCCTGCTGAAAGTCGAAACGTCCTTCAAATTTGTGTCGTCCATCAAATACATAAAGCTTATGTTGATTTAACCAGATCAATACCTCCGAGTTTACCACCAAGACAAGAGAAGAATGGTGTTCCATAGTAGGCCAAACTTCGTAGCGGAGGCGGTACTGGAAGCTTTACTCTAATGACACGAGAGATGAGTCCAATGCGATATAATTTAAACATCTCAGACAGAAGATCTTGCTATGGATTATGGGATATAATAATTATCCGAAACAATGAACCTAATAAAGGTGTATTTGATATCCCAGTATTTTTGTTGTTGTTGGGAATACCTGCTCGAGAATTGTGCAATTGTTTATCTGTGGTCGATACTCTGAGACCGTTGTGTTGTTGTTGTCCAATTGTCAATCTCTAGTCGATACCTTGATACCGTTGTGTTGTTGTTGTCCAATTGTCTATCTCTAGTTGATACCCTGAGACCGTTGTGTTGTTGTTGTCCAGTTGTTTATCTGTAGTCGATACCCTGAGACCGTTGTGTTGTTGTTGTCCAATTGTTTATCTATAGTCGATACCCTGAGACCGTTGTGTTGTTGTTGTCCAATTGTTTATCTGTAGTCGATACCCTGAGACCGTTGTGTTGTTGTTGTCCAATTGTCTATCTCTAGTTGATACCCTGAGACCGTTGTGTTGTTGTTGTCCAATTGTTTATCTGTAGTCGATACCCTGAGACCGTTGTGTTGTTGTTGTCCAATTGTCTATCTCTAGTTGATACCCTGAGACCGTTGTGTTGTTGTTGTCCAATTGTTTATCTGTAGTCGATACCCTGAGACCGTTGTGTTGTTGTTGTCCAATTGTTTATCTGTAGTCGATACCTCGAGACCGTTGTGTTGTTGTTGTCCAATTGTTTATCTGTAGTCGATACCTCGAGACCGTTGTGTTGTTGTTGTCCAATTGTTTATTTGTAGTCGATACCTCGAGACCGTTGTGTTGTTGTTGTCCAATTGTTTATCTGTAGTCGATACCTCGAGACCGTTGTGTTGTTGTTGTCCAATTGTTTATCTGTAGTCGATACCCTGGTACCGTTGTGTTGTTGTTGTCCAATTGTTTATCTGAACTCGATACCTTGAGACCGTTGTGTTGTTGTTGTCCAATTGTTTATCTGAACTCGATACCTTGAGACCGTTGTTTTGTTGTTGTCCTATTGTTTATCTGTAGTCGATACAATGACAGCATTATTAATTATCTTTTTTTCACTTTCAGAGGAGGCTTGTAATTTCTAAGCGCCCACATGGAGCGACAGAAGGTGCTTTACGTGGCAAGAACAAAGACGGCCAAGGTCATACGGCCTACATCGTTGAAGCATCCCTTACCACTGCCGTACTCGTCACATCCAGAGACCGAAACAGACTATGCCCCTTTAGCGTCTGTTGAACCAGAATTTGTTGTTGCAACAAGGAAAGCATTTGAAAGAAATCAATGGCTACGTGGACAAGTACGCAGGCCAGCATCAATGACTAATGTGCTACTCAGCGATCAAGTGTCACGCACTGATTCTGGGACATTTAGACGAGAAAGTGCCAACAAAGACCACACACCTCCCCGCACGTACGTCAAACCGCGGGCCACAAATACTAACGGTAATCACACAGGGAATTCACATATTTCTGATAATCACATAGAAAATTCATATATTTCAAGAAATCAGAAACTAAATAAAGTGAGGCCTGGTCAATTTCTTTCCTGTGGTGTGTTGCCGTCAGATTCGCAGTCACAGGCAGACAATGATTTAACATCTTACGATCACTCGTTACCAATCCTGCCATCACAAAATGTCTCAGCAGACGAGGATAACCGGAAGTGGACAAACAGTTCGCACGGTGTTCGAAGAGTGGACAAGAGAACACAACGAACTAATCAGCATAGCTTTCCTACAATGACGAGCAGAAACAACGTTTTCCCAGCAGAACTCAACAGTTTTACAAAACCTCCACCCCCAGTTGCCCCTAAACCAAAGATCTCTACAAAGCCTGTAGCTGTAGCTGACTCAAAACCAGGTGTACCACATTCTGAACATGACTCACGCAACTCTAAGTCAAACTTTTGTCCTGCACAAAATGTCCACGACAACGGATATCTGGCTTCGAAAGAGAATTACATCGAATCTTCACAGTCATCGCAAAACAATATTTTAGGATCAACACAAACGAGCACAGAAAATGTACACTCTGTGTGTAAACCAGAACGGCATAGTTCTCAATCGCCGGATCAACTGTTAAAGTCAACACAGACAGAAATACATCAAGAAGTCACACTAAAGTTTGATAACTCAGGCAGAGCCAGCAATCCCACATTGCCACCAGAGATGATTATACCAGTGAAGTCCATGTTTCAGGGCAGACACCCGTTACCAGAAATGTATAGGTTCTCACCCTCGGTGAATACAACAGACATCCGTCCTAAGACAGCACACAAACCTGTCCCACGTGCCAGCCATATTTCTCAGTTCAGAAATGGTCCAAGGAAGCCACTAGTTGCCATCGACACAAGTTTTAACATGCCAGAGAACAGTAAAGAAGAACAGAGAGTAAACGCGCGACTGACTGGCCAAAACACCAGCGAGAGACAATTCCCTTCCGACAGTAGTTGCCAGGTTGCACAGATTATCGTCCCCAACAGAAGACAATCGATGGATCAAGATTTCACAGGTATCCCTCAACTAGGCTCAGTCCCTTCGGAGAACCTGGATCTATTTTTTCCAGAAGCAGAGTTTAAGAAAAGCTGGAAACGAAACTCAATGAGGCTTGCAACCCAGGGCTACACGAGCATGTCAGACCTGACAAACTCTCTAGAATGTCTTGCCGACAATCAAGCAGAAGCCGTTACAAATAGGTCCTCCCCCAATGAACTTGTGAACAATCCTCAGATACAAACAACAGGGCTAAGTGCTGAAATATCATTTTCAAACATGGGAGAGTCCGAAAATTGTGACAGTGTTTCGGTGGAAAGTAAAAGCGAGTTGTCGAGATACCATGATGTTGTTTACGAGAGCGATACTGAAACTATTGGACCGGCTACAGATCACGAACCATTAAATGGAAACAGTTCCCAAGAGGAGCCAGTAATTCTGCTTCAAAGAAGTGGAATTACTCGTCTTTCCTACAGGATGGCGACTTCTACAAGTCTAACGGACATTTCATTACTGGAAGAGAGTATGGGGAAACTTCCAGACAACAGTAACCAGGTGTATGTCGTGGTTAAAAATAACAAGAACAGAAGCTCAGATGCTTCCAGTCGTTTGAGGGGAGTTGGAGAAATGAAACATTCACAGATCAACAGGGTAGCAAGGCATGATACACCTGCAGCTGACGTTTTAACACCGGAGATGTTGGCCCCACTCGGACAAGAAGAACAAGGCAACAAGCTTAAGAGGCTGTCATTTACACTAGCAACGTGCAGCATTTCTGACTTAACGTTTCCACCGTATGTTAACTACGACAATACAATTTTCTCTTTCATTCCAAATAGCTCAGCCAAGCAGAGGCCAAGTGATACAGACAGCACAATCAAGTCGACGGGCAATGGTGGTTATCAAACACCAGATTCCCCACATCAAGAGGGCAGCAGTTACAGCAGTGGGCGTCACTCTTCCTTTGGGAGTGTCTATTCATTCCGAAGTCTCGACACTGGAAGAGCTAAGCATTCTCAGGATCAGTCTGTGTTTTGCGATAAACAATGGTCATGCTACAGCACAAATCACAAAGATACTCAATTGCCTGATGCCCCGCATATTGCAGGCGATTCCTCAGACTCTGATGGTAGTGCATCAGGCGATACAACATTTTATTACACTGCTTCCTCTGATACGAGCTTTATCACGACAAACGGCGATGCTTTCAGCTGCCAACATTTAAGTGGGACCACACATCGATCACCTACACTATCTTCGAGCGAGCAAAACAAGAGCTTACATACGTTACGGTCACCTACACTATCTCCGAGCGAGCAAAACAAGAGCTTACATACGTTACGGTCACCTACACTATCTTCAAGCGAGCAAAACAAGAGCTTACATACGTTACGGTCACCTACACTATCTCCGAGAGAGCAGAAGAACTTACATACCCTACCACGACAAGACCAAACATCACCCAGGTCGCCTTCAAAAAACCAAAGGCCCGTTAATAAAACACCACAAGATAGGTGGTTGCCTAGGCTACCAGCAAATGGCAGAAAATCGCCTAGAGTATCATCACGTGATCAGAGGTCGCCAAGCTTGTTATCACAAGGCCAAAGTTCACAGAATCTGCCGGTTGAGGATCACAAACAAGAATTCTTGAACTGTCACCGTCAAGAATTTTCAAACCCAAATCTTGACAGTTCCAACAACACAACAAATTCTCTGACATTTCATCAAACAGCATTTAAACGGTCCAGCCCAGTGAACAACGCACTGCAGTGCTATGGCAACAGCTTGAGCGATGGGCACAGTGTCCCGAACCCCTTGACTAGAAACAACTCCAGCAAGAAGACATCAATCGTTAATCGAACTGTAGAGAAAAATGAACGTTCCATCGATGACCTCAGGGGAAATAATTCCAATTATTCAACTGAATATGTTCATGTCAGATACTCTGATGGCTCACAGAGGCATTTACCAGTTCAAGCTCTGGCACTCAAAGAAACTGACGTCATGCCCACTGCCAGTCTTGCAAGCAGCTCCAGCTTCTGTTCTCTAGACTCTTCCGAACAGGAGTTCCCATGGGAAGAAACTCCGAGATTTCCACCATCTTTGGGAAAACCACGACGGAAGCTGTACGCTGGGTTCGATAGTCAGCCTCTTCCTATGGGCAGCTTCATTAGCGACTCATCCAGCATGTACAGCGTCGAGACGTGCGGCTCGTGGGGAGCTAGCCGGTCAGCAGAAGTAGAGAGCTGTTCAAGAGCAGTTCACATGCCTCCAAATATTCGAGCCGTCTCGAGCATCGTTTCCAGCACGTGTGCCCCAGTTCGGTGCATCTCTCAGGAGGAAATGCTTGATCTCTTTAGGTACGCAGACAAAGCGCTCTCTGTTGGTGACAACAGACATAATATTTATGTAAACAACCGCTTCAAAGAAAACTGTTACGATAAAACATTTAGTAGCGAAAGTTTGAAATCAGTCCGCTCCAATGACACAATAGTTGGCGATGACCATCAAGAGCGAGCCGAGGACCAGACCTTGGAGTGTAGAAAATGTAACATGAACGTCGCGGAGCCAGGAATGTATAACAATGCTGGCATTGAGTGGCACGAGAAGACGAGGAACGAAGGACGCCAGCTTGAGAAGCTGAGCAACAGCCGCGGCTTAGATTTTGGGTCCAGGATTGGCAATAACATTTACGTGGGCGGAAATGTCAACAGCAAAGTTCAGTTGAAAACAGTCAAAGGCAAGAAATATGGGCAGCCGTCTTGTATGTGCAGGCAGTCTAGCTTGGAGCGTTTCACTGCCGGCGATGGCAGTGTTTCTGTGGTAATCAGGGACACTGGTCAGTGGGATATCTCGCTGTAGGGGTGATAACTCTTATATTCATCAACTGTACTGGTCAGTGGGATATCTCGCTGTAGGGGTGATAACTCTTATATTCATCAACTTTACTGGTCATTGGGATAACTCGCTGTAGGGGTGATAACTCTTATATTCATCAACTCTACTGGTCAGTGGGATATCTCGCTGTAGGGGTGATAACTCTTATATTCATCAACTCTACTGGTCATTGGGATAACTCGCTGTAGGGGTGATAACTCTTATATTCATCAACACTACTGGTCAGTGGGATATCTCGCTGTAGGGGCGATAACTCTTATATTCATCAACTCTACTGGTCAGTGGGATATCTCGCTGTAGGGGCGATAACTCTTATATTCATCAACTCTACTGGTCAGTGGGATATCTCGCTGTAGGGGCGATAACTCTTATATTCATCAACTCTACTGGTCAGTGGGATATCTCGCTGTAGGGGCGATAACTCTTATATTCATCAACTCTACTGGTCAGTGGGATATCTCGCTGTAGGGGCGATAACTCTTATATTCATCAACTCTACTGGTCAGTGGGATATCTCGCTGTAGGGGCGATAACTCTTATATTCATCAACTCTACTGGTCAGTGGGATATCTCGCTGTAGGGGCGATAACTCTTATATTCATCAACTCTACTGGTCAGTGGGATATCTCGCTGTAGGGGCGATAACTCTTATATTCATCAACTCTACTGGTCAGTGGGATATCTCGCTGTAGGGGCGATAACTCTTATATTCATCAACTCTACTGGTCAGTGGGATATCTCGCTGTAGGGGCGATAACTCTTATATTCATCAACTCTACTGGTCAGTGGGATATCTCGCTGTAGGGGCGATAACTCTTATATTCATCAACTCTACTGGTCAGTGGGATATCTCGCTGTAGGGGCGATAACTCTTATATTCATCAACTCTACTGGTCAGTGGGATATCTCGCTGTAGGGGCGATAACTCTTATATTCATCAACTCTACTGGTCAGTGGGATATCTCGCTGTAGGGGCGATAACTCTTATATTCATCAACTCTACTGGTCAGTGGGATATCTCGCTGTAGGGGCGATAACTCTTATATTCATCAACTCTACTGGTCAGTGGGATATCTCGCTGTAGGGGCGATAACTCTTATATTCATCAACTCTACTGGTCAGTGGGATATCTCGCTGTAGGGGCGATAACTCTTATATTCATCAACTCTACTGGTCAGTGGGATATCTCGCTGTAGGGGCGATAACTCTTATATTCATCAACTCTACTGGTCAGTGGGATATCTCGCTGTAGGGGTGATAACTCTTATATTCATCATCTCTACTGGTCAGTGGGATATCTCGCTGTAGGGGCGATAACTCTTATATTCAACACTTTCACTCAACCTCTAATTGTACGGGATAATTGTTATGGGGAAGAAATACGGCAATGGGGTAGTGCTGATCACTTAGCAAAACAAACGTAATACTATTACCTAAACCCCATGCTGGAAGCTTAGTGGAATTATGTCCTTCTTGTTTCAAGGCGTTATAATGTCATGTTTTTTTAAATAATTTGTTTTCTCATTCACTGACATTTATATCCATAATGTTTTCCTTCATTATTCGTCTCTTCTTTATCACTGACATTTATATCCATAATGTTTTCCTTCACACACTGGTCATATCATGGGATATGAGGGTAAAATCATGTCATATTATATACATAAGTAAAACAGATCAGGGGAAATAAAACTAGAAATTGTTATCAGTTTCATATAAATCCTCCACTAGACTCTGTTACAGTTTCACATAAATCCTTCACTAAACCCTGTTATCAGTTTCACATAAATCCCCCACTAGACTCTGTTATTAGTTTCACATAAATCCTCCACTAGACTTTGTTATCAGTTTCACATAAATCCTCCACTAGACTCTGTTATCAGTTTCACATAAATCCTTCACTAAACCCTGTTATAAAGTTTTACATAAATCCTCCACTAGACTCTGTTATCAGTTTCACATGAAGCATTCAATAGACTCTGTTATCAGTTTCACATGAAGCATTCAATAGACTCTGTTATCAGTTTCACATGAAGCATTCAATAGACTCTGTTATCAGTTTCACATGAAGCATTCTATAGACTCTGTTATCAGTTTCACATGAAGCCTTCACTAGACTCTGTTATCAGTTTCACATAAATCCTCCACTACACCGTGTTATCATTTTCACATGAAGCCTTCACGAAACCTGATATCAGTTTCACATGAAGCCTTCACTAGACTTTGTTATCAGTTTCACATGAAACCTTCACTAAACACTGTTATCAGTTTCACATGAAGCCGTCCCTATACCCTGTTATCAGTTTCACATGAAGCCTTCACTAGACCCAGTTATCAGTTTGACATGAAGCCTTCACGAAACCTGTTATCAGTTTCACATGAAGCCTTCACTATACCAAGTTATCAGTTTCACATGAAGCCTTCTCTAAACCTGTTATCAGTTTCACATGAAGCCTTCACTAGACCCTGTTATCAGTTTCACATCAAACCTTCACTAAACCCTGTTATCAGTTTCACATGAAGCCTTCTCTAAACCCAGTTATCAGTTTCACATGAAGCCTTCACTAGACTTTGTTATCAGTTTCACATGAAACCTTCACTAAACCCTGTTATCAGTTTCACATGAAGCCTTCTCTAAACCCTGTTATCAGTTTCACATGAAGCCTTCACTAGACCCAGTTATCAGTTTCACATGAAGCCTTCACTCTTCACCTTCTGCCTTGTCACGTGGTCAAACCATTTTATCTGTTGTTTCTTTATATATTCTATGGCGGGGATTATTACTAGCTTTTTTCCCCTGTTCCTCATTTCTAATCTTATCTCTCAGGCTGTTTCCTGTCATTCGTCTAACACATTTCATCTCAATAGAGGTTATTCATATTGTTCTTGCATGTAGGGTCCAGGTCTGGCATTGTTAGCACAACGTTGGGATGAAGATTGTAGAGTGCCCACTTTTGCCTCTAGAGTTATTTCCTTGTTGGACACTAGTGGTGATAGCTGTCCAATGATTTGACAAGTTTTGTTTCATCTTGAGTCTTTTTTTCTGATGTTTGTCGCTAGACTATCTAGGTATTTACATTCCTCAACCTGTTTTAGTTGTCTACCTAGTTATGCTGATGTTCATCTTGTTAATGTCTACACTAATTCTAGTAATAATGTTCACACACACACGTCATGTTGTGAACTGCAACTAAATACGCTGCCCAAACTTTCAATATAACATTGGTCTTGTTTTAACATCTTATCTATCTACACCAATTGACGGTGTCTGTTCTCTCTCTCTCTCTCTCTATTTATATATAAATATATAATGGCCGCCCATTGCCACCCACATGTTAACGTATCTTATTAACCTATTTCTTTTGTTTTCACCCACGTTTTCCTGTGGACATTCCTTGCTGACCTCGTCTACGTGTCTAGCAGCCAACACTGTCTGGTCATATAACATTGACCTATTTTGCTGTGAACTTATTGTAAGTCCAATGAAAACTTATTTTTTTTATTTGGTCAACTGCACTGAAGCCTTATTAAACCCTGTGATCAGCCTCACCTGAAGTCTTCATTAAACCCTGTGATCAGCCTCACCTGAAGCCTTCATTAAACCCTGTGATCAGCCTCACCTGAAGCCTTCATTAAACCCTGTGATCAGCCTCACCTGAAGCCTTCATTAAACCCTGTGATCAGCCTCACCTGAAGCCCTCACTAAATCCTGTGATCAGCCTCACCTGAAGCCCTCATTAAATCCGGTGATCAGCCTCACCTGAAGCCCTCATTAAACCCTGTGATCAGCCTCACCTGAAGCCCTCATTAAATCCTGTGATCAGCCTCACTTGAAGCCCTCATTAAACCCTGTGATCAGCCTCACCTGAAGCCCTCATTAAATCCTGTGATCAGCCTCACCTGAAGCCCTCATTAAATCCTGTGATCAGCCTCACCTGAAGCCCTCATTAAACCCTGTGATCAGCCTCACCTGAAGCCCTCATTAAATCCTGTGATTAGCCTCACCTGAAGCCCTCATTAAACACTGTGATCAGCCTCACCTGAAGCCCTCATTAAACCCAGTGATCAGCCTCACCTGAAGCCCTCATTAAACCCTGTAATCAGCCTCACCTGAAGCCCTCATTAAACCTGTGACTAGCCCCACCTGAAGCCCTATTAAACCCTGTGACCAGCCCCACCTGAAGCCCTATTAAACCCTGTGACCAGCCCCACCTGAAGCCCTATTAAACCCTGTGACCAGCCCCCACCTGAAACCCTCATTAAATCATGTGACCAGCGCCACCTGAAGCCATATTAAACCCTGTGACCAGCCCCACCTGAAACCCTCATTAAACCCTGTGACCAGCCCCACCTGAAGCCCTCATTAAACCCTGTGACCAGCACCACCCGAAGCCCTATTAAACCCTGTGACCAGCCCCACCTGAAGCCCTCATTAAATCATGTGACCAGCCCCCACCTGAAGCCCTATTAAACCCTGTGACCAGCCCCACCTGAAACCCTCATTAAACCCTGTGACCAGCCCCACCTGAAGCCCTCATTAAACCCTGTGACCAGCCCCACCTGAAGCCCTATTAAACCCTGTGACCAGCCCCACCTGAAGCCCTATTAAACCCTGTGACCAGCCCCACCTGAAGCCCTATTAAACTCTGTGATCAGTTTCCTATCTTCTAAATACCATTTAACTATTTCATATTGGTTTCTCTAGCGTTGTTTCACGGCTCCGAGACCCGTCAGCTCACTCACCATAGATATAATTTACAGTGTTCTCCACAAACTTACAAACTGCATCCGACTTTCAACTCTTGAAGTAACAAAACTACCAATGTGAAAGTATAAGAGTATGAGATCGCTCTTTCAGTAACTCGTTATTTCTGTTGTTTTTTTTAAATATACCATAACAAATGATGATTATGTATCGGACGGTTTTTGTGTAAAATAACTGATGATACAGATTTCGAAGAATTTTATGTAAAATTACAACCATATGATACATAGTGTGAAAAAGTATTTTGAAGTGAAGATGAAATGTTCAAGAAATTGAATTTTGAAATGGCGACCATTACATTGATCAATGTATGAAATATCAAGGAAAAGACGAGCATCTCTTGTTACATTCTTATTTCTATATATTTTCTCTTAAATCACCTAAGTGTTACATCCAACTGCTCAAAGAAATATATGATTATGTTTCTTCATAAACTTTCTTTCTTAACTTCAATGTTATTTTTCTTTTCTTTTAATCTTTTTCTTTCCTTCTTCATTTCCCTTTCATCGTCGAGGGGAGATACATTGTGTTGTCCTTTGTTTGCCTCTGTTGCTGTTATGTATCTCAGTGTTTCTAATATTTCGTCAATCCATCTTTTTCTTTATCGACCCTTGGGTCTGATGTTCTCGCAACGTTTATTGAGGTTCGTTGTGTTGTGTTTTGATCACTCTGCCTTGTCTCGTGACAAAACAATTTTATCTGTTGTTTCTTTATATATTTTATGGCGGGGGTTATTCCTAACTTTTTTCTCAGTTCTTCCTTTATGATCTTATTTCTCAGGCTGTTTCCTGTCATTCACCTAACACATTTAATCTCAGAATAGGTTTATTTTTCTTGCATCTAGGGTCTAGGTCTGGCATTGATAGCACATCATTGGGATGAAGATTGTATTGTAGAGTGCCTATTTTTGCCTCTAGAGTTATTTCTTTGTTGGACAATAGTGCTGATTGCTGTCCAATGATTTGACAAACTTTGTTGCATCTCGAATCTATTTCTGCTGTTTGTGAATTGTCGTTTGTCATTAGACTTCCTTTGTTTCTTAAATTCCTCTACTTGTTTTAGTTGTCTGCCTTCTATAATTATATTGATGCTGTGTTTCTCTTTTGCGATATTCATGACTTTTGTTTTGTTGATGTTCATTTATTTTATTGTTATTAAAATACTAATGTACCGCTAATGATTTCATTCGTTTGACTTCACATTCCCTCCCTTTGATTACCACAGATCTGTTCTGTAATTATTTCCCTTCACTCAGTTATAGTAGCTATATTTCAATATTTCTTAGCAATTAAGAGTATTTTACATATAAGTAATATGAAAGGGTATTATTTACAATTGTACAACGTGGTACACTAAAGAGGTTATATTTGAATGAATACACTTTTTAATGGAATGGCCCACAGGAAAAAGACTGAATTTTGTACTTATTGATACTTCGTGCACACATTTTACTAGCTGATGTGTTTATTGCAGTTATTACAGGATTGTTTTTTGTTATGGTGACATCGTTAACTTATTGATGACTTTTGTACACCAGGAATGTGTGTGGAAGGTGTTTACACAGCTGGGATGTGTGTGGAAAGTGTTTATAGAGCTGGACTGTGTGTGGAAGGTGTTTACACAGCTGGATTGTGTGTGGAAGGTGTTTACACAGCTGGATTGTGAGTGGAAAGTGTTTATAGAGCTGGACTGTGTGTGGAAGGTGTTTACACAGCTCGATTGTGTGTGGAAGGTGTTTGCACAGCTGAAATATGTGTGAAATGTAATTACACAGCTGGATTGTGTGTGGAAGGTGTTTGCACAGCTGAAATATGTGTGGAATGCTTACACAGCTGGATTGTGTGTGGAATGTGTTTACACAGCTGGATTATGTGAGGAAAGTGTTTATGAACCTTCTTGCAAGAATTTTACTAGCTGATGTGTTTATTGCAGTTATTACAGGATTTGTTTTTTGTTATTGTGACAACGTTAACTTATTGATGACTTTTGTACACCAGGAATATGTGTGGAAGGTGTTTACACAGCTGGGCTGTGTGTGGGAGGTGTTTACACAGCTGGGATGTGTGTGGGAGGTGTTTACACAGCTGGGATGTGTATGGGAGGTGTTTACACAGCTAGGATGTGTGTGGGAGGTGTTTACACGGCTAGGATGTGTGTGGGAGGTGTTTACACAGCTGGGATGTGTGTGGGAGGTGTTTACACGGCTAGGATGTGTGTGGGAGGTGTTTACACAGCTGGGATGTGTGTGGGAGGTGTTTACACGGCTAGGATGTGTATGGGAGGTGTTTACACAGCTGGGATGTGTGTGGGAGGTGTTTACACGGCTAGGATGTGTGTGGGAGGTGTTTACACAGCTGGGATGTGTGTGGGAGGTGTTTACACAGCTGGGATGTGTGTGGGAGGTGTTTACACAGCCGGGATGTGTGTGGGAGGTGTTTACACACCCGGGATGTGTGTGGGAGGTGTTTACACAGCTGGGATGTGTGTGGGAGGTGTTTACACAGCTGGGATGTGTATGGAATGTGTTTACACATCTGGAATGTGTATGGAAGGTGTTTACACGGCTGGAATGTGTGTGGAAGCTGTTTTCATGGCTGGGATATGCGTGGGAGGTGTTTACACGGCTGGAATGTGCGTGGAAGCTGTTTTTAGGGCTGGGATGTGTGTGAGAGGTGTTTACACGGCTTAAATGTGTATGGCAAGTGTTTACACATCTGGAATGTGTGTGGAAGGTGTTTACATGGTTCAAATGTGTATGGAAGGTGTTTACACGGCTGGGATGTGTGGAAGGTGTTTACACGGCTGGAATGTGTGTGGAATGTGTTTACACGGCTGGAATGTGTGTGGAAGGTGTTTACATAGCTGAAATATGTATGGAAGGTGTTTACACAGCTGGAATGTGTGTGGAAGGTGTTAACACGGCTCAAATGTGTATGGAAGGTGTTTACACAGTTGAGATGTGTGTGGAAGGTGTTTACACAGCTGGATTGTATTTGAAAAGTGTTTACACAGCTGGATTGTATTTGAAAGATGTTTACACAGTTGGATTGTTCGTGGAAGGGTGTTTAGAGGGGAGGAGTATATTGAGGACCACGTTCCCCTTGCGTCTATGTGTATGGCACGTAGTGATGATAACTATTTGATAAATCAGTAGAGTGGTGCGGCAGAGAAGGGACGTGAGCGATGACAATGCAGGCAGGCGGGCAGAAAATAAAACCGGAAAACCCCCAAACTAGTGTGTCGTTATCAGCTATAGCAGATATATACGCCTGACGTCATTCTATTAATAACCACCCCTGCTGACAAAGCTAAAAACGTCGTTAGTTGGAGGTTTTCCGGGATTCCTATCGGCCGGTATGCCGTTGTAACTCTATAGATGGCTATGGCTTGATTATGTAGAGAAACGAAGGTTTTTCCTGTATGTGTAGAATAAATATTTCTGGATTTTGACATGTGACCATATATGTAAATATTGTAATAATATATTTGCAAGTCATATATTTACGTATATGACTATAATTTATTATTTTCTGTTCGTGCAATAACATTTCTACAGCACAATGGTTTGCTTTGTGCGACTTATCTTGTGCCTTTGTGTGTATACTGTAATAACACTTCTGTTTGTCGTTCAAATAAACGATTTGCTAACTTGGCGATGAAGTATTATAATGGCGTTCAGTGTTGGATATAATGTTGATGAAGTTTATGTCTAAGATGTATGTTGTTGTAATGTTGATGTTCTTTTGATGTTTGCAATATTTGGATTGTAGTGTGGGTGTGTGGTAGTGTGTGGTTTGTTATGGTAGTGGGGTGGGTATGTGGTAGTCAGTGGTTATTGGTTTTCTGGTCTGGCTGCAGCTAATTTTAAGGAGGCCTTCGCTCGCAACCCTACTAGCATGACATCATTGGTCAAGGTTCACTTTTGCGAACTAAAGATGGCTGACATATTCTACACAATACCTGATGGTCATCGTTTGACAAGCTTATGGTGAATATTTTACAAGCTGATGGTGACTGTTTTACAAGATGATAGTGAATGTTTCACAAACTGATGGTGAATGTTTCAGTAGATGATGACGAATGTTTCACAAACTGATGGTGAATGTTTCGTCAAGATGATGGTGAATGTTTTACAAGATGATGACGAATGTTTCACAAACTGATGGTGAATGTTTTACAAGATGATGGTGAATGTTTCAGAAACTGATGGTGAATATTTTACAAGATGATGGTGAATGTTTCACAAACTGATGGTGAATGTTTCACAAACTGATGGTGAATGTTTTACAAACTGATGGTGAATGTTTTACAAGATGATGGTGAATGTTTCACAACCTGATGGTGAATATTTCACAAGGTGATGGTTAACGTTTCACAACCTAATGACGAATGTTCCATAAGCTGATAGTGAATGTTTTACAAACTGATGGTGAATGTTTTACAAGATGATGGTGAATGTTTTACAAGATGATGGTGAATGTTTCACAAACTGATGGTGAATGTTTCACAAGGTGATGGTTAACGTTTCACAACCTAATGACGAATGTTCCACAAGCTGATGGTAGAATCGCAGTGCTCATCCTACAGATCTACGTCATCCCTTCTTATAAACCCCGCCCCCCCCCCACCAAATAAAAAAAATGTTCAATTTGTAGACATCACCATCATGTATCATATTTGCAGGTGTAACAATTATATACTTCCACAACTTTCTACGTTCACTATATTTTTATTATTTTCTGCTATTGGCTTCCTGCCAAACTTTTCTCTTCAAATGTCTGTTATTTTTTCCGATTTTCTCCCTGGGATTTTACCTGACGTCACAATATTTCAGCTGTTTCCCAATCATCACGTGACCATTTTATTGTTCAGGATCTTTGTGCTCACGTGAACGTGATTCTTTGTCCTGTTTCATGATGGTGGGGTAAGGACATCATGACACGCGATGAGCTGGTCGCATGGTCAGTACTCATATATGGAGTGGTAATGACAACATGACACGCGATGAGCCGATCACTTGGTCAGTACTCCTATATGGAGTGGTAAGGACAACATCATGACACACGATGAGCCGATCACTTGGTCAGTACTCCTATATAGAGTGGTAAGGATAACATGACACACGATGAACCGATCACTTGGTCAGTACTCCTATATAGAGTGGTAAGGATAACATGACACACGATGAACCGATCACTTGGTCAGTACTCCTATATAGAGTGGTAAGGATAACATGACACACGATGAGCCGATCACTTGGTCAGTACTCCTATATAGAGTGGTAAGGATAACATCATGACACACGATGAGCTGATGACATGGTCAGTACTTCTATATAGAGTGGTAAGGATAACATCATGACACGCGATGAGCTGATAACATGGTCAGTACTCGTATATGGAGTGGTAAGGACAACATCATGACACACGATGAGCTGATAACATGGTCAGTACTTCTATATAGAGTGGTAAGGACAACATCATGACACACGATGAGCTGATAACATGGTCAGTACTCGTATATGGAGTGGTAAGGACAACATCATGACACACGATGAGCTGATGACATGGTCAGTACTTCTATATAGAGTGGTAAGGATAACATCATGACACGCGATGAGCTGATAACATGGTCAGTACTTCTATATAGAGTGGTAAGGACAACATCATGACACACGATGAGCAAATCACGTGGTCAGTACTCGTATGCGCGTGTGTGTCCTGATCTCTGCCCTAAACCTGCGCCGTGGCTGACACACTCCGTCGTCGACAGGCTGGATCTTGGTTTAGCGTAGGAGTTTATTACGTCACCAAAATAGGACGATGATTTCTGCCAAATGTTGTCACTTTCCATGCTTTGGTTACTTTTAACATATTTGGACCTCTTCTAGAGGCACCATAATCTCCCCCTCCCCCCTCAACCACGTAATGGAGGTCGTTGTCATGACAACTCATCTTTGTTCCATGAAGATTTTTTCTTCCGCTCCAAAAGCCATCAGCAAAGGAAAGATAATCACCGTGTAACCAATGTCATATTCTGTACAATTACTCAATGAGGAAAAGTTAACTCTGTAAGCGGTCTAACAAATAAATAAAAATCACTACAAACTTGATGCATTTATAGCAGCGTCAGGAGAGCAAATACGTCCGCAAACAAGCTGTGGGGAGACTCAAGTCGATAACTGGAAGATTTCGTTGGTTAACCGCTCATGTCCCAGCTTCGTCTTGTGTGCTAGTGATGATTACTTTGAAGTTCAGATGTTGAATACATGGTTATGGCTAACTAAAGGAGACCTCGACCAATGTGGGGAAATAATGAAACTCAGTCAGAAAACCAGAGCTTTTAAATCGAGAAGTAACAATGATGGGGATGTTCAAACATCATCAGTGCTTTCTTCCTCTTTATTATGTGTGTGCTTGGCTTTATAACTATTATCTATTTGTTATATGATGTTTGCAGGGCTTCCTTGAGGACGTTCCCTATCAGTGACAGAAGCTGGAATGATCTGGTTACATATCGTAGCACTTGGGCACACAAATAAGCAAGTGGCACAGCAACTTTCGAGGGAGCCGCGATAGCTCAGTGGTTAGTGAACTGGACTACAAAGGACTAGGGGTAGGGTTCGATCCCAACCGACGGCTTCCGGGTTCACCCAGCCTTAAATGGGTACTAAATTTTTTTCTGGGAAAGTAAAGCAGCACGGGCATAATACCGACCACATTACCCCAAAAATCACGTGCTGGAGGTCTATAAACATTATGATCACCAACATCATATTCCTTATACACTACTTGGCGTGACGGGGCTCTTTAATTTTGAAATACATGTACTTGTTTATGTAGGGATCAGCTAGAATATAGTGTAGCAGCTGGGAAAATGCATGGCAAGTAGTGTTAGGGAGAAAAAAAGAAAATGTAACAGAGTTTAAGATTGTGGTAGGAATTAAAGAGCATAAATGATAAATATGTGTAGCTATAGAAACTTATGGAGAGTATGGTCACCAATGCTAGCAGGTACGACACTTTGATGAAGAAATTAACTAAAGGAGAAGAAGAAGAGGTTTAAGAAGAAAAGAAAGTTTAAGAACAATACGTAGAAGATTATTATTTTTATTAAGAGGAAGAAGACAACGAGGATAAGAAGAAGAATAATACCTACAATTGTAATACTTCAGGTGAAAACTCAATACATATTGTAAGGTTTAATAAAAAATTATCTTCTATTTTCTGTTATTTCTTTCGACCTGTAAATATTCATTAGAGAAAGTTATTGCTTAAATCTCTCTCTCTCTCTCTGTGTTCTGCGCCAGTGCATCCGATTTCAGCCAGCATTTTATTCGGGTTTGCTTTCCCTAGTCTTTGATTGTCCCCAATCTTCCTGCAAGGCAGCAGGTTGTCTTTTCTGTAGGGGGATTCTGCCCTTAGATGGTCGGCCCTCCCAGGTTTACGAGCACCATCTGCCCGAGTCACTAGAGGTGACTAACACGGACATGCACACACAAAGATGTAAGATGTGACTAACACAGACACGCACGCACAAAGATGTGAGATGTAACTAACACAGACATGCACGCAGCGATACGAGGCATGACTAACACAGACACACATCAAGATATATGACACATGACTAACATAAACATGCACATAAAGATATGAGATATAACTGACATAGACATGCACACAAAGATAAGAGATATGACTAACATAGATATGCACACACAAAGACATGAGATGGGACTAACATAGCCATGCACACACAAGGATATGAGATGTGACAAACACAGACATGCACACACAAAGATATGAGATATGACTGACATAAACATGCACACAAAGATATGAGATATCACTAACCCAGACATGCACACACAAAGATATGACATATGACTAACACTGGTGCACACTAAGATATGAGATATGACTAAACACAGACACACATAAAGATATGAGACATGATTAACACGGACGCACCAAGATATGAGATATGACTAACATGACACACACCAAGATATGAGCCATGGCCAGCACACACAAGCCAGGATATGAGCCATGGCTAACACAGAAACACATTAAAGTGTCCATATGCTTGGGCTTGTTGTAGTCGGCAGACTCTTCTGAACGTGGGAATCACAGGTTTCGTTCAAACAGTTGTCCGGAGATTTGAGAGTGCAGTCTGGCCCATAGAACGTTCTCTTGCATGTACAGTTCCCGATTGACTGTTCACAGGTGTCGGTGAAACAGTTTTCCGGACATTTAAGAGTGCAATCTGACTCGTAGTACGTTTCCTTGCGCGTACAGTCTGCACTTTCCGGGTCACATATGATGTCACAGCCATCAGAACACGTCTGTTCACACTATATCCCAAAATTACCATCGGGACAAGTGTCATTACAGGTATAGCCAGGATGTTTACATTGTATGCATTTTCCGGATTTTTCCTCAAATAAAGGACAGACACTAAGACAAGACCCGGAACAGTCGTATCCATAGATCCCATGTGAACAGTTGCCGTGACACATACCGATGATGGCGTTGCAGCCTTTACTACACCCACTAGACATTGCACAAAACGACCAAGAATGCTCGTCCAGAGAATAGGTGTCTGTATATGTTTGCACCTCACATACCGTCAGTGCACTGTCGGCCTGCGAAATGGTCGGTGAGAACTCAATCTTAATGTGTGCCATTGGCGTTTGTGTGTTGACTACAATAGTGTTCACAGAAATATTAGGGTATGATATATCATTATACTGGAACACTACGCCGCCACTGTCAGAGAAAGCCCTTAGAGTGGCATCCTTTACCCGAATCATATTGCTAGCTCGATGATAGATTCGAATGGTGTGAGTCTTCTGGGGCGTGGCAAAGTTCAGATACCAGTAAACAGAATTGGTTCCACTTCTCCAATGTGTGTGTGTGTGTGTGCAGTCATTGTCATAGAGAATGGTCTTTGTTTTGCCATTAACTGCGGCCTCTGGTCCACATCCGTCTCCTGTATAACAAGCATCAAATGTGTCTATCTGGTTTGTGATCTGTTTGAGAGCCACATTCCGACCCCCGCCAATGTAGATGGAGCAGATATTTGCAACTATCGCCCCTTCAATCCGTAACTTGTTGATCAGACCAGCCCCAGAGCAAAAGACATCAAACTCGTGCGGACTAACTACAAACCTTGATACATTGTTACATGGGGCAGAATCATTCAGATTTTCCGTGAAACTGTCCGTATCTGTTAAGTCATTCACATAAATCCTAAACCAGGAGTGCGGCAAAGATTGATTGAGAGTTGCCTCAACTGATGTAGAAACTGTGTCCGGATTACATGAGGTGTCGTTGTTATCAAACAGGAAAGTAGGTTCAGATTTTTGGGCATATTTGTAAACAAAATCCAAGTACTGACACTGGGGTCTGAAATATTCGTGCTGACAGCTGTCATTGTTTAGGCATGTCCCTGTAGTTTTGTCACAAATTAAGTCATTATAGCAGTGACATTGTAACGTACAATTTTCCCCAGACCAACCTTCGGCACAAGTAAGGTCATTAGCTTCCATGGTCGCGAGCGGCGCCAGCGAATAAAGACTTGATCTACAGCGATGGTTGACGAACTGTGTACAAACATTTATTATCAACCAACCATTTACATTTTTAAAAATCCGCCAACTCGCTGTGATAACAGATAGCATGAAATTCTCTAATAGAATGAGATAAATCGTTGGAGACAAGGAAAGTCAACATTGTTTAGATGGCTTGGACGCAGGTAGCGTCCATCTTGGTGCGTCCCATGACGTCAATCTTAAATATCTATTATGGTAAATATGAATGATCGGCATCAAGTAATGCCCGAGGGGAAATGCAGTATTAAACTTCGTCGGCGGAGCCGTACTGACGTCTAAGTAAGGTAGGCGATGGTCTAGTGCCGTACAAATTCAGGGGGTGGCAGTCGAACATTGTTCTTTTTCTTCTATTTTTTTTCTTCTTCTATCCTTCCTCCAACGCCGTCTGCGATTCTTTGCTCTTCTGTTGGCCTCTTCTGGTGTTATCCCTCCTAGTGACTCTAGTATTCCCTTTATCCATCTCTTTCTCGGTCTTCCTCTTAATCTGGCGTTTTCGTAGCGTTTGTTTATGGCTCTTTGAGTCATTGTTCTTGTTGTCTTGTTATGTGGTCAAACCAATTTATCTGTTTCAACAATGCTCAAGACTGAGAAAGTTTGCCCTTAGTTTCTTGTATATTTGTTAATGTTTTTATTGTATATTTGTTAGTGTTTTTATTGTATATTTGTTAGTGTTTTTATTGTATATTTGTTAATGTTTTTATTGTATATTTGTTAATGTTTTTATTGTATATTTGTTAGTGTATTTATTGTATATTCGTTAGTGTTTTTATTGTATATTTGTTAATGTTTTTATTGTATATTTGTTAGTGTTTTTATTGTATATTTGTTAATGTTTTTATTGTATATTTGTTAATGTTTTTATTGTATATTTGTTAATGTTTTTATTGTATATTTGTTAGTGTTTTTATTGTATATTTGTTAATGTTTTTATTGTATATTTGTTAGTGTTTTTATTGTATATTTGTTAATGTTTTTATTGTATATTTGTTAATGTTTTTATTGTATATTTGTTAGTGTTTTTATTGTATATTTGTTAGTGTTTTTATTGTATATTTGTTAATGTTTTTATTGTATATTTGTTAGTGTTTTTATTGTATATTTGTTAGTGTTCTTATTGTATATTTGTTAATGTTTTTATTGTATATTTGTTAATGTTTTTATTGTATAGCTTTCGCTTGCGCTATATATAGCGCAGTGTTCATTTTCAACATCCTTATTTTCAGAAATTAAAAAATAAACAAATAAACAAAATCTAAAAAAAAGTCGAGTGTACTAAAAATCTGCAGTCCAGTGGACATGCGGATATTCATTTTTCATTCATTCGTTCTTCTCTTGTGCCGAAGACAGGGCAGAAGTCATAGCTCTCCATAGATGACGATTTGCTGATAGTTCATGTAGGTTCTTATACCATAGCCATCTATAGATTTACATGAAATCAAGGAAAACCTCCAACTAGGGTGACGTAACAAGCTTTCCGAGCAGTAGCGGTTGTGGATGACGTCAGCCGTCTATAGCTGCTTTAGCTTATAACGTCACGCTAGTTGTAAGCTTTTACTGTTTTATTTTCTGTCCGCAGGTCTTTGTAAATCTATAGATGAGTGTGGGTAAACCTTCCCTAGTAATTGTTCTGCCTAGCGATTCTCTTGGTCTGCCTTGTTTTCTTTTACCAGATGGTTTCCGCTTGAATCCCTAATGGGGAAGTCTTTCATCATTCATTCTCAGCACATGACCGATGTATTTCCAAAGACTTCATCTAACATAGCTCGATATGTATTCTTGTTTATATGTGTCTCTTATCAATTCGTTTGATGTGTATTCTTGTTTATATTTGTCTCTTATCAATTCGTTTGATGTGTATTCTCTCCAGTTTATGTTTGAGATCCAGCGTAGATAGTTGTTATACATACATCGAGATTAAACAAATAATAACTGCCTACTTTGAACGAAGTTATGTTGTTATATACATTGATGGATCTATAAAACAAAAACAAAAAAAAAAACAAAAAAAAGTAAAATACTCCCGTCACGCCAAGTGGCGTATAGGGAATATGATGTTAATGACCATAAATTTTACAGACCTTCGGCACTTGATTTTGGTGGTAATGTGGTCGGTATTACGCCCGTGCCGCTTTACTTTCCCAGAAAAAAAAAAAAAAAACTCGTATCGGTATCTATCAAAGGCTGGGTGAACCGGAAGCCGTCGGTTGGGATCAAACCCTACCTCTTGTCCTTTGTAGTCCAGTTCACTAACCACTGAGCTATCGCGGCTCCACTGATGGATCTGTGCTAACAGGTAACATGTCGGGATGGGACTCAAGTCAGAGCCAGCATAATCATTATATTTTAGAGCAGAGCTGAAATTAACTCAGCAACAACCTCTTCTTCTTTTTCTTCCTTTCAACTCCCCGTGGAGCATAGGTCTTCAACAAACACTTTCATCTCCCTGTGGAGCATAGGTCTTCAATCAACACTTTCAGCTTCATGTGGAGCATAGGTCTTCAACAAACATTTCCAGCTCCCTGTGGAGCATAGGTCTTCAATCAACACTTTCAGCTTCATGTGGAGCATAGGTCTTCAACAAACACTTTCAGCTTCATGTGGAGCATAGGTCTTCAACAAACACTTCCAGCTACCTGTGGAGCATAGGTCTTCAATCAACACTTTCAGCTTCATGTGGAGCATAGGTCTTCAACAAACACTTCCAGCTCCCTGTGGAGCTCAGGTCTTCAATCAACACTTTCAGCTTCATGTGGAGCATAGGTCTTGAACAAACACTTTCCAAGCCGTTCTGTTTCTTATCATTCTTTTAAGATAATTCCATGTCTTCTCCATCATCTTCATCTCTGGTTCCATCTGTCTTCTCCAAGAATATCTTGGTCTTCCTCTTTCGTCTTTTCCCCTGGGGTTCCAAAATAGCCTGTTGTGTAATACTCTCAGTTGGCTTTCGCTGTGTGTCCTATCCAGGGCCATTGTCTTCGCTGTATCTCTTTATCCACTGGTATTTGACTGGTCATCATCATCAAGTACCAAGCCTACTGGCGTAAGTGATCATGTCTCTTCACAACTTTCGATCACGACAGTTATTTATCATTTCTGTTGTTGACCTTCTTCCAAGCCATTCTCTTAAGCTGTCTGGTATCTTTTCTCTTTGCTTCCCTCTATCTCTTTGTCCATCAATTTTCCCAGTTGTTACAATATATTCCAGCTGTTCTCTTCTCATTACGTGGTCAAAAATTATGATTGTTTCTTTCTAACATTGGAAATTAGCTCTCTTTTTGCTTTAACCTCTTTCAGAACGTTTTCATTACTCTTCCTAGCTGTCCATGGTATTCTCAACATTCTTCTGTAAAACCACATTTCTACAGACTCCAGTGATTTTCTTGTCTGTTGTCCTATTGTCCATGATTCACATCCATATGTTAAGACTGGCACCACATAACATTTAAGAACTCTTTTTCTTGTTTCTATTGTCAAAAATGGATTGCACAGTATCTTCCTCATTTTTTGGAAAGCTGCTTTTGCCTGAGCCATTCTGCATCTCACCTCTATTATACATTTTCCGTCTGAGGTTAACAAAGTTCCCATATATTTAAATTCATTTACCTGTTTTAATATTGTTCCACTTGTCTTTATTTTGCAATGTCTTTTTCTTTGTTGTTACCATTACTTCTGTCTTTTACCATTAAGGATGAGTCCTTTATTTTTGCTTTCTTTCACTATAATTCCACTCCTACTTTTCCATAATTCTAAGTTAGTGATTTTGTCCTGCCATTTCCATCCTTTTATTTTGCGCAGGCATCCATAAATGAAGGTCATTGATGGGTACATGATTTTCTGATAAAGTAGGGCTGTCTGGCGCAATACTGACAAGATTACCCTTAAACTGTGCCATTACTGCACAATGTAGGCAATGACATTCTCCATTCACAGGAGTGGAGGGAAGCTATTACTTTTTAATGTTATAATTGATCATCATGTCAGGTCACATGTCCTTTGCAGAACGTTGCATTCACCACAACCATTCTGAAATAATCTCTGTCTCTAACCAGATCTCCCACAGAACGTTGCATTCACCACAACCAGTCTGAAATAATCTGTCTCTAACCAGATCTCCCACAGAACGTTGCATTCACCACAACCAGTCTGAAATAATCTCTGTCTCTAACCAGATCTCCCACAGAACGTTGCATTCACCACAACCAGTCTGAAATAATCTCTGTCTCTAACCAGATCTCCCACAGAACGTTGCATTCACCACAACCAGTCTGAAATAATCTCTGTCTCTAACCAGATCTCCCACAGAACGTTGCATTCACCACAACCAGTCTGAAATAATCTCTGTCTCTAACCAGATCTATCCAAGGTATCTTAAGGATTTTTCTGTAGCATTTTATTTCGATTTAATCAATTTTCTTCCTTCCTGTTTGCAAGATTGTTCGTGATCCACAACCGTATGTTGCCATCGGAAAGATACATGTTCTTAGTAATTGTATGGTTGCAGTATCATATACATGTATATGTTGGTATTGTTCTACAACTATTATTCTTAGAAGAGGGAAATTGACGCAGAAGGACTAGGAGAAAGCAAAGGGTAACTTGACTTTGCAAACGGTCACCATCGCATTTGATTCCCAATACTGTAAGCTGTCGACGCTATCAGCAAATCCGACCAGCTATGTACACACGAAAGGAGATATCCATTCTTTCTTTCCGTTAGAGCTTTTGTGGCTGTTTAATCAATTCCAGTCCATACATATGACGACGCGCATCGTAAACACCGTATAGCCGAAAACTTATGAAAACTGTTGGACACAAAAAAAAATAAAAAATAGTGCAATGCAATAGTTTGTAACATTCCTGTACTATCGTTATCTATAAAGGCTGTGTCTATACTTGTTTCTTTTTTCTTTACCCCGAAGTAGTTCACTTCAGGGAGTCAACAAACAAGCCACATCCACTGTATTGTTTCGTCGTTTAATCTTGCATTCATTAACGTTTTTAATCAACTCACTTATGGTTACGTAGAAGAAACATTTCGCCGAGTATGTGCTCTCCACTTCTCCTTCCGTGTAAAATCATTCTTTCATTTACTTTACGGTTATGTACTTCAAGTATGAAATAATTTTACGAACTCGATTTCATAAACAAAAATATCCAAAGACCTGCGGAAGTATAGATATTTGTTGCCAAAGTAATGCATCTCATAATTTCTCCTGTGTTTAACACGTCACACAGCTTCGGACTTTGTGGCGGCGCATTCGTTGTCTGCTAAACCAGGCTAAAATAGTGGCCTGGGTGGCTAAAACGAAATCAGTCAATATGATATGCCAGTAGTGGAGAGTAAAGTTTGATTGAGTAAAGGCAGGGGGCTAACTAACTTAAAAGTGAACAGGTAAAGGAGATTTAGTGTATAAGACTTACTTTTTTAAAGTCGTTGTATCTATTAAGTATACCGGTTGGGCCCATTGATTGGGTTGGTTCAAGTTTGCTTGTTGTTAACCGACCCGACTTTAATTTTTTAAACAGTTTACACTCAGTTTACAGTGTGTAATTTACAGTGAGTTACGCGACTTTTAACAGCAGTAAAAGTACAGCGATATTGGATTATATATCCTAATCAATATTTTCAAATTCAAGGCAATAATTGTGTTACTCGTGTCAGTCATCTTGAACTTTTATTATGTAATGTAAAATTAGTGAATTATTCATTATTATTTAAGTTATCTTATATAATAAAAACAAGTATATTATTGTTAAAAAACCCATTAAATTTATGATCACAATGATATCATTGATCATGGTTATTGAATTATTTGTGGATCATCATAATTGCACTCCGAACATCCTACATTCTAACCCTAGTAATTCTTGAAGTTGATATTTCATTTAAGTGGTTTCACTTTGTGACATCACACACAAAACACAATTTTTTTGATATTTCATTTAAGTGGTTTCACTTTGTGACATCACACACAAAACATACAATTTTTTTTTTATTTCATTTAAGTGGTTTCACTTTGTGACATCACACACAAAACATAAAATTTTTAGCTAAAGTCAATGTTGATTATATATGATATTTTAGTAGTTAATGCTCCAAATAAAAAGATTAAGGATTGGCAAATTTGAGATTTTTGGGGGTGGTGATGCAATATTCAATTTGTAACTACAAAAGTTGTTCAATTTTAAGATGTAGCTTCTTCTAATCACTTTGAATGTAAAATAAAAGAAGCAAGTATATTTTATCTTCCTGGAAATATGCAAATGAGCAAATCAACTAAAGTGTCAATGACAAACAGCTGTGGAGTATAATCAAAATAAAGGTACTATATTATGTGTATAATTAGGTTAGGATGACTATCATGAAACATTTTTCCAGTTTCTGGGGTTTGCCAAGGGTTTTCTATCGGACTGCAGAATGAAGGCAGAATGACTGATGCAGTTGTCATGAGGTATTCAGTTCAGAGTTCTTACTTCAATACCAATCGAAAAAACCCTTTTGTTCCTAGATTGATTAATTCCCGTCTCCATCTTATTTGGAGAACAAGTTACCCATTTGGCCAAAAATCATGGGTCAAAATCTAAATGAGTCTAATAACTTTAATCGTCGCCATCAACTTTTTTTTTATTGCCCAAGTAAAGACTAATAACTTAAAATTGAGTCATAACTGTCTGAGTGCTATCCAAGTGACATACTAAGTTGTAATTGTCTAAATTTAATTGACTTAATGAGTTAATAATTATGGAGGACTTAGTTCCATGTAAATGAGAGAGAAGAGGAAATAGAAGGTTGGTGTAGGATGTCATAGATGAGCTGGGATTGACTGCTGCATATCCAGTACATCTCCTGCAGGACAGAGAAAATTTCTGAGTATCTGTCATAGAAGCCAATTTCCGAAAGGGACAAGCGAAATGATATAATGAGTCACTTCTTCTTCTTCAGCTTTCAGTCTCTTGATCATTCGAACTTGACCCTTTGTCTTGTTTCATGATTGAAAGGTAGGGGCAGCATCATAACACACAATAAGCTAGTTGCATGGTCAGTACTCATATGTGCCTGTGTGTCCTGATTTTTCCCTTAAATCTGTGCCATGACCAACATGCTCCATCTTTGACAGACTGGAGTTATAATGAGTCACGACTCTCAACATCATTAAAGGACTGTCTTTAAATTATTCATGACTCAATGGCTAAATCTCAATTAGTTCTCATTGAGACAGTAATATTATGTCTCTTGGCAGTTGAACATCAATGAAGTAGACTATTTGCCACTGTCCTAGTCAGATTTTACAAAAAACTACTTTCTAAAACCCTACTATCTTTGCAATAATTAACTAACATTTCTGAAATTACATTGGTGGAGGAGAGGGAAAAGGGTCATGCACAATACTGAGACCATTCTATTTTTATCTGAAAGGAAATATAATGCTAGTGGAACTTTCCAAGTATAATGAGGAATGATAGTTCTAAAGATAGAGATTCGCTGTTCAAAGATCAGACTTGTGCTGTCTCATATTATATCTATCTTCTTTTCATGTGCCCATGAAATGTGGACCTTAATAAACAAATCTAGTTAAAGTATACAATTGATGCTATAGAAAAACCCGGTACATATTATATTTACATCATGCAATATGGATAAATTCCCGTGTGTTACCGGGGCCTCATTATGAGGGAAGTAAAGAATAGCAACTTTGTGACCTTCCAGGCATGTCGTAAGAGGCGATAAAGGAAGTTGATTGATGGCTTGACAAGCTGTCATTGTAAAAAATGTATTGTTATGGAAACAGAGCCATAGATTTTAGAGCAGTGATCTCTGCAATATGTGCCATTTTGGCATGCAAGGTTTCTGTTTTTGAGATAGTGGTTCTGCCCTATGTGCCGTCTTTGGCTCGGAAGAACAATAGATAGATAGATAGAATATGGATAAAGCCTTGAGAAGATGTGGAAATCAAAACTCATCATCACAAAAACAAAACCTAGACTATTCAGATCAAACGTACTATCAGCCTTTATGTATACTTGCGAGAGCTGGAAAACAACAAGAGACATAGAAACAAAGTTGAATGCATTTGAAAAGAAATGTCTAAGGAAAATACTTGGTATAGCGTGAAATGAATTCAAAACAAATGAGGAAATTATAGAAATCGCCAATCAACCACTAATATCATCAGTAATCAAGAAAAGATGATGGACATGTGATCAGAAAAGATAATACCTGAATATCAAAGCAAGCCATCAAGTGGGAAACAGCAGGTAGTAGGAAAAGAGGTCGACCCAGAGAAATGCCAAAAAGAACATTGACCATAGAGGCAAAGGCAGAAGGAATCGGCTCCCTCATTGAGATTGAAATGCTTGCACAGAACAAAGACAAATAGCAAGATTTGATGAAAGATCTTTGCAAGGATTGAGACTGCTAGGAAGAAAATTTAGAAAAAGAGAAAGAGTATCAGGGTCTATGCCCTACGGGCTGGCTATGGCTTGAAAGGTCAATAGATAGATAGATATAATTACAGCCCCTTTGCTGAGATAGAGTGACTTGCCCAGTAGTACAGGAACGTGTGGTGAGATCCAATGCGGGTCCTGTGCAAGGTCTAACACTTGATAACAAAGATCATTTGATATAGAGTCTAGAATTTCTCCTCTGTGTGCTGTTTTCAGTTTCAGGAAGTTGAGACAGAGGCAGACCAAAAAGAAGGTGATTTCAAGACATCAAAGAGACCTTGAACATGACAACAGAGGAAATCGAAGATCTGATCAGAGATTGTAATTTCTTCAGATGGGCTGAAATGAAAGCAACATTCCACAAATGACCCTCAACCTGATGATGTTGTAATTCAGCCACACATGTGTATCTTTGATACTTTTTTAACACAATTTATCCAGCAATTAATAACAAAAAGTAGAATTTCATGAGAAACATAGTTTTGCAGGTGAATGCTGAAGGGCATTTTGCAAATAAAGAAAATATCACATTAAAGTTGTGTCGTATGGTCAGTTACACTACACAATGATGACTACATGACTAAGATTATGTTAATATTTTATGTGCACATATATTTATGAAATCTTTATTTATATTTTGCAGAGCGAAGTGTCAGAAGTTATAATGCAACATTAGCATTTGAGTGACAGAGACAGACGTCTTTAATGGATGGGTCAGCTATTGTGTCTGGGGCTGCAAAAGCAGCTTCCTACAACATGCTTCTTCAGGTGCAGTGTGTTAATGCTACTTGGTGTATGTGTTAATGCTACTAGGTGTATGTGTTAATGCTACTAGGTGTATGTGTTAATGCTACTAGGTGCATGTGTTAATGCTATTAGGGGCATGTGTTAATGTCACAAGGGGCATGTGTTAATGACACTAGGTGTATATTTCTGCTAATTAATAAAGCTCTAAGTTATTTATTGAGACAGTTAATATCACATCAGCTTGGATGATTGTTAAGCCAATAAACTATGGACCCTTGCTCTTACTTCACTTAATAGATCACTTATATGCAATGTTACACCAACAAAAGCTACTCCATTTTTATTATTTTATGAATTAATCATAGTATGTTATATTTTAAATAATATAACACCTTCAGTCAATATGAAATATTTCAGTTTAGTATTTAAGAGAATTACGTTTAACATTATGGCTTGTGAATCTCAGAAAGAAATGCAATAGATTGCTATACTTTTGGAAAATTTAATGTAGGGAAAAAGGTTTTGTTATTATAGTTTATTAATTGGTGGAGAAATGAAAAAAAAAAACAGTATGGTTAAAGCTTTATGTGATAAGTGGATGACACAAATTAGAACAAATTTTCAGCTCAATAGGCCTTCAGCAGGGACAAACATACAACATACACAATAGGCCTTCAGCAGGAACAAACATACAACATACACAATAGGCCTTCAGCAGGGACAAACATACAACATACACAATAGGCCTTCAGCAGGGACAAACATACAACATACACAATAGGCCTTCAGCAGGAACAAACATACAACATACACAATAGGCCTTCAGCAGGAACAAACATACAACATACACAATAGGCCTTCAGCAGGAACAAACATACAACATACACAATAGGCCTTCAGCAGGAACAAACATACAACATACACAATAGGCCTTCAGCAGGAACAAACATACAACATACTCAAGAGGCCTTCAGCAGGGACAAACATACAACATACACAATAGGCCTTCAGCAGGAACAAACATACAACATACACAATAGGCCTTCAGCAGGAACAAACATACAACATACACAATAGGCCTTCAGCAGGAACAAACATACAACACGCACAATAGGCCTTCAGCAGGAACAAACATACAACATACACAATAGGCCTTCAGCAGGAACAAACATACAACACACACAATAGGTCTTCAGCAGGAACAAACATACAACACACACAATAGGCCTTCAGCAGGAACAAACATACAACACACACAATAGGCCTTCAGCAGGAACAAACATACAACACACACACACACAGATATATGTATTTAAAATAATAAATAATAAAAATAGGAATAATATGACTTCCCTGTAAAAATTGGATTAATTTATTAATTGGACCCCAGTCAGTGAGCTGACATGGAATTGGTGGTTGATAGTTTTGTTTTGTCAGGGACAGTGTACCTGAAATTACCACAACTCCACTCTCAGAGTTGTTCCTGGAAACAGTCAACTCTGCTTAGCTAAAAGGGTATAGACAGACAATGAAAGGACACAAGTTCTGTGATTTAAGCTAAAAGATATAATTGTAACAACGTTCCTGTAAACTACATTATCAACACGTTCACAGTAAACACAAAAGAAGAAATTTTATTTATTGAAAATTTCCTTTTTCATTTATTACTGTTTTGTTCGTTAGTTATAAACACTTTATGAAGCCAGCATTTTATGATCCAATTATACTTCTGGTTTCATTTCCCAGTTTGGTCTGCGAGTCACAACATTTGTGTTGAATGCTTTCATCCTACGATATATTTCTCGGGATCTGCTGGGCATTGTGAATGTGAGGTAACATACTTTTATTTGCAAAAAAAAAAAAAAAAACTTAGAAGGAATTATGGGATGTAATTAGTTTAGTTGTGAAGTTCTTATAAATATTATGTAGTGTACTGTTATTAGTGAGGCACAAATGCTTTTTAAAACAAGTATTAGGATGATATATCATTTGTGAGTCATCAGTACTTACAGCTTGGCAGTCTTATCTCACAATGTCTAATGCCTTTCTGATAAATGTACTTGTTTCTGTTCATCGTCCTATCTGGATTTTCAGACAACATATTTCTCATTTGGTCTTCCTCATCTTCTCTTTGCCTCTCTATTTTCTTAGGTTAGGTTTTCTAAACTCATTCTTCTTTTATATATTATATATATTATATATAATATACACATGCACACATTATATATATATATATATGTTTGGCCTTTGGCGTCTTAACAGATGGTTGGTAGCAAGCAATCATGATAAGTCAGTAGTTTGGTAACAATTTTAGTGTCTTATGCTGGATAACTTTGTTCAACAGCTTCTCTCATGGCTAAAACTCCCAACATTGGATAGACAGATCCGGCCACAGAACGAACAAGATGTATTCATGGTGCCAGGCCTTGTCTCCTTTTTCCTATGCCTTTTGTCTTCTGAATTTGATATCAGCAGTGCCTCAAAAGTTTGCAGCCGCGATAGCTCAGTGGTTAGTGAACTGGACTACAAAGGACAAGAGGTAGGGTTCGATCCCATCCGACGGCTTCTGGTTTACCCAGCCTTTAATGGATACCAGATTTTTTTTCTGGGAAAGTAAAGCGGCACGGACGTAATACCTACCACATTACCCCAAAAATCATGTGCCGAAGATCTGTATAATTTATGGTCACTAACACCATATTCCCTGTACGCCACTTGGCGTGATGGGGGTACTTTTTTTTTTTTTACTGCCTCAAAAGTTGCTGTACCATTTTTTATTTTTGTTCTCCATATAGTGATAGGTTGATTTGATTTATTTGTGCTTGAACATCAAGGGATTGAATGGCAAGGAAAAATGGAAGTGTATGGCAGAGTGTTATTATGTTGGCTGCGACAAAAATGTAAGTTATTTTGCGTCAAATATAATGTCTGAGTTGTAAGACATTTGTCCAAAATTTGTCTGCAGACTGACCCTTCTTTACTCAACCATACTGTTCCTGACCAAAGAAGCTTTTGAGCGTGCATGTCTTAGCAAATCTGGAACCAGAGACTGGAGACAGGTTATCAATTTGTTGTGGTGCACGTAAGTTTTTTTAAATTGCAATGTAACCTCAGACTTTTAGAGAGGTTTATGTGGTTGTGTTCTGACTTCATGATTCAATGTTCATTGGGAAATATGAGTCTCAGGCTTGTATCTGGAGAAGGTTGGGTGGCAAAAAGTCCATGAGACTTGAATTAGCATCTAAGCATGCGAGTTGTCACCCATATGTGCTTGGCTGCCTATCCAGAAGTGTTCTGAGACTTCTGGATAGTGTCACTTCAAGCATCAAAACTCACGATGCGAGACGGCATTCCTCACCTTCCAAGAATACTACTCTGGTACCCATTTTTGTCAGCGGCGAGGTCGACTGCGTGGTTATTTTTTTTCCAACTATGAGTACAATTCACACTGCTTCCAGCAGGAATTGAGCACAGGTTGTCTTTACGTCTGTAGCTTAGTCGGGTGGTTTTCCCAACTAGGCTACCAAGACCCCCAGAAGGTTGGGACTCAAGGCAAATGCAGGAAAGGAAGTGAAGATGGTCAGCAACTCATAGTTGGCCGTTGACATGCGGATCAATGAACCATAGCTGATCAAGGCATTGCTTCACCTCTGTGTGGTACCTCAAAAAAACAAACATATTAGTCTGACCAAGTGAGTCAAGATTGAAGAGGGAAGGCAAAAATTTGTACTAAAAATACCTTGTTATGACCATATGTATAAAAACTTATATGTGCATCAGCGAACAAATTGTGGAAAGAGTAGACATTTTAAAATATCTTGGGTTATTGTTAATGAATGATGGAAAGACTATCAAGGAGATCTAAAGAAAGCTGAAGAAAGCTGTGTATAAAGTCAGACAATTGCACAATATATGGCAGGGAACTCATATAGCGGCAAAACTTAGATTTTTACAGGCCTATATTTTTCTAATAGCAACATATAACTGGGAAACATGGATCATAGGCAGATACGCTGAAAAATATATCACTGCCTTTGAATGAAAGTGTTACAGAAGAGTAATCAGAATACCATGGACAGAGAAAAAAACAAGCATGACAATTTTTAAAGAACTTAAAATTCCAAAAAAATGGTTAGTAAAGAACATAAAAACAAGGAAATTAAAATATTTTGGTCACGTAAAGCGACATTATGACCTAGAGAATGTAAGTATGAAGGACATAGTTCCAGGTAAATGAGGGGTAAGATGACTTAGCCCTAAGTGAGTGCAAGATATCACAGAGAACCTGTGTTTGACTGCTGCAGACACATAGCATCTCACTCGGGATAGAAAAAATTCCAACAGAGGCAAGCAGCTAAATGATGATAAGGTGGGATGTGTTAGACTCAAGGGCACAAATATTGGAGCTCACAGTATACCACAACAAAACACAAATTCTGCACCTTTAATGTCCTTGTCACAAATGCGATTCAAGACAAATGCAATTTTTGGGCCATGTTAAAAGACACAACAGCCTACTAAAAATAATCCTGGAGTGGAAAATACAAGGTAAAAGAGGCAGAGGCAGACCAAGACTAACATGGACGAGTAACATCAAAAGATGGACAAATCAGCCTATGACAACCTGCACCATCAAAGCAAGAGACAGAGCAGAATGGTGCTCCATGGTAGCCAACCTTCATTGCGGAGACGGCACTCGATGATGATGATGAATGTCCTTGTCATGATGGATAAGGCAAAGCAACAATCATCAATGGGAATGTTGAAGAAAAAATTTGTTAGGGGTGTCTTACTCACTAAGTCCAGCATTAAAAAAAATTCCAACACCAACAAAGATATTACAGTGAAATTTGAAAAAAACTATGTTCTCTGTATGAGAAATGTGTGTTATGGTTATGGGATGCCCTGGTATCACTGCAAACGAATTAAAATCCATAATTGCTCAACCGCCAGTGCCAGCGGAATCATCCGAATTACTATCTCATCTCCTAAACAAAGAAAGGTAGGTGTAGTCCCCATCGTAGCAGTCTTAGCACACGCCAAAAGACATAAGGTGAAACCACACAGAAAGTGAACACAACCAACTGTTCCCTGTCATACGATATCATCATTCATCGTAAACAATCAGAATATCGAAACACGATTCAAATGGATGAAACGCACAGCTCACGGTGTGCACAGAGCACTTAACTCAGTAGCTCCTGCAACAAGCCGGACTTGGAATAAGAGGAAACTGCAACAAGGAACACTTTTCAGACATAACCTTGAAATGTGTATGTGGCACCTAAATGTTGGAACACACCTGCCTGATGTTCATTTCTGCTGGTCTCTGTCATTTGGTTGAGGCTGCCTACACAATACTGTTGTTGCTTGTGAGTGTTAGTCTACAGTACCTGAGTTCACACAGGATAGGTAGAAAATATGTTAGTCTACAGTACCTGAGTTCACACAGGATAGGTAGAAAATGTGTTAGTCTACAGTACCTGAGTACACACAGGATAGGTAGAAAATGTATTAGTCTACAGTACATGTGTTCATACAGGATAGGTAGAAAATGTGTTAGTCTACAGTACATGAGTTCACACAGGATAGGTAGAAAATGTGTTAGTCTACAGTACATGAGTTCACACAGGATAGGTAGAAAATGTGTTAGTCTACAGTACATGAGTTCACACAGGATAGGTAGAAAATGTGTTAGTCTACAGTACCTGAATTCACACAGGATAGGTAGAAAATGTGTTAGTCTACAGTACATGAGTTCACACAGGATAGGTAGAAAATGTGTTAGTCTACAGTACCTGAATTCACACAGGATAGGTAGAAAATGTGTTAGTCTACAGTACCTGAATTCACACAGGATAGGTAGAAAATGTGTTAGCCTACAGTACCTGAGTTCACACAGGATAGGTAGAAAATATGTTAGTCTACAGTACCTGAATTCACACAGGATAGGTAGAAAATGTGTTAGTCTACAGTAAATGAGTTCATACAGGATAGGTAGAAAATGTGTTAGTATAATCAAGTGGTGAGAGTTTTAGGTGGTAGAATCATTAAAGAAATGCTTCTGTAGCGAGTGAGACCACCTATAGTTGGCTAAGGCAATAAGGAAGGGCACATTGGCTACCTTACTTAAAGCTATTTTAAAAATGATAACTGTGAGATTAAAATACATCCTATTAATACAACATTTTCTTTTTACATATTGATGATTCTGTTGCTGTAGGTTATTTTTTTCTAAACCATCTTTAATACCAACTAGGAATACAAGAAAGAATGACTTAGCTAACCAGCAGTTTACACAAAATGTATGTTTCAGTGTTGTGTTCAAGAACAGCAGATCTTTTTGAAAATGTTGGCCTGGAAAGTGAAAATCTCCTTGTCCCACAACAAGCAGACTTTAGACAGTGTTACTCTACCGAAGATCAAGCAACCTATCTCTCCCAGGAAATTGAAGATGCGTTTCAAGAAAAGAAACTGGTACTAGCAGCATGGATAGACCTAAAGAAAGCATTTGATAAGGTATGGAAGGAAGGGCTTTTGAAGAAACTGAGAAATTATGGAGTAAATGGCAGGATGTACAAATGGGTCAAAGTATACCTGCATAACAGGAGAGCCAGAGTGCAACTGGATGGTCTTAAGAGTAAGAAGGTCTTATTGCGCCAGGGCGTTCCACAAGGAGGGGTACTATCTCCAACACTTTTTCTGATCTACATCAATGACCTAGTTACTGAACTACCACATGGCATCAAAGTGGCAATGTATGCAGATGACTTGGTAATGTGGTGCACAGAGGAGTATGCAACAGTGGCCTCCAAATTGCTACAAAGAGCTATGAATGCACTGAATTCATGGACAAATAGATGGTGTATCAGCATCAATACAGACAAATGCAGTACTACACTTTTCACACTCTCCCCAAAACAAAAAGCAGGAGCCATCTACATAAACAATGAGCCTGTGAAAGAAGACATACAAGCTACATATCTCGGAGTTACATTTGATAACAAACTATCTTGGAAACAGCAGATAAATAAGGCAACCCAAAAAGCAAGGAGGAAATTGGCTATTCTAAGAAAGTTGTGTGGAACCACATGGGGTGCGAGTGGGAAAATACTCAGTAAAGTTTACCAACAGTGTATACGCCCACATTTAGAATATGGATCATCCGCATGGTGCTCAGCATCAAACACCACATTGCAAGAACTGGATAAAGTACAAAACCAGGCACTTAGGGTCATCACAGGAGCAATGAAATCAACACCAATATTGGAGATGGAGAAATTGTGGAGGATACCAGCACTGAGAGAACGGAGAGACACAAAGGTGCTGATACAGGCAGAAAAATTTTTATGCATGCCGAGACATCCAATGAAGGACAGATTCCAAAATCTTGCATTGGGACGACTTAAGAGAAGCAGCTTTATCCACCAAGCCAAGCGTATTAGTAGACAAACACCAGACATGCCAAGAGTTGTTAAACCCCTTCTGCCCATACCAGAACAGACTCCCTGGACAGATGAATCAGGATTATCAGTTCAAATACGGACAGAAGTGAAAGGAATAGTTGACAAAGAGGAACAAAATAGTCTACAGCGAAAAACAATAGCTCTCAGTTTCCTGGATGAAGAATACCCACAAGACCTATGGATTCGTGTGTACACAGATGGATCAGCACAGAATGCAGTAAAGAATGGGGAGCAGGTGCATATATAGAGTACCCAAATAACACTAGGGATATGAATAAAATAGCAACAGGGAAATATTGTCACAATTATGATGCGGAAATACAAGCAATAAAGTTGGCAATAGAAAAATTGCTGAACAGTAATCTTAGCCCACAGCCTGTAGTGTTTTTGACAGATGCAAGATCAGTACTCCAGGCACTACAATCCAGAAAATTACCACATCTGCAGACCTTATTGACTGAACTCTGCAAGCACCACAGGGTTGCCCTGCAGTGGATCCCGTCTCACTGTGGAATACCAGGAAATGAGAAAGCAGATCAGTTGGCAAAGGAAGGTTCAACAGGCACACAACTAGATACACCAGTTACATACCATCATAAGAAACAGATAATCAAATCAATCAGAGGACCACAAGCCCCAAATCAGGATGCCTTTCATAATATGAATAGATATGAACAAGTTATCATTATACGCCTAAGAACAGGACACAATCGACTCCATAGTCACATGTATACAAAATTCAAGATCGGCACATCAACTACTTGTACATGTGGACAGGTACCCCAGACTGCTGAACACATACTTCAAGACTGCACTGAATATAGTAGACTGAGGAAAATCCATTGGCCCATAGATACAACACTACAGACAAAACTATATGGGCCACTGCAAGAATTACAAAAGACAGTAACATTTATACAGGAAACGACATTGCAGATATAGACAATACTTCAGGCGAACGAAAGATAGATAGATAGAAAATGTTGGCCACCATTTCTTTTATTAACCCTAGATTACAATGCCATCATAACAATTACCTCATCAAAACAAACACTTTACCAAATGTGACAGTTTGACATGGTCATTCCCCAACTTTATTAATTACTACTTCTGGTGATCCTTAGGTGTTGTATTTTTTGCTATAAAATGTAGGATTTTGTGAGATAGATTGTATAATGTGAAAACAATTGCCAATTTAAAAAAAATTGTTTTTTTCTTTTTCTTTTTAAATCCTTGCTATGACCAGGGAAATTTCCTCTGTTGCCGGTTACTCAAGAAACCCAATACAAGTGATAAAGATTTGAATGACATTGACTAATTAGCCCACAGGCTATTGGATTAATAACCAACCAAGAATAGCCAAAGAACATCACAACTTGCAAGAATGTTGAGAATTCCATTAAAAGCTAAAATGATAACAGTGATGTGCCAAAATAATTATGATACTATTTTTTTGTTTTTCTTAATTCATTGTAATTTTATTTCAGTTTCCTTTAGCCATTGTTTGCAGTGGATGTTTAAGCTTTGTGTGGATGTACATTCTGGAAAACCCCTCCAATTCACCCTCAGTATCCGGTTACACCATTGGTGTTGTCTGCTTTGCACTTTCCACTGTAATTGAGATTTTGGCAGAACCGTTGTTTGTTGTGGGACAAGCATTCTTGTTTATCAGACTCAAAGTGAGTAATGAGAGTTCCTCATGGGCAAGACCCCTTCATTGTCAGTGTGGATGAAGTCAGAATCTGAATTTGGTGTAGTATGAACAGTTTTTTTTAAAATGAAGAATGTTATCTGCATTTTTAAAGGAATGGTTTTCCCCTCTTGCAACAACAGGAAGTGTAACATAAACATATAAAATGGTATCAAGCAGCTAAACTAGTAGAGAGACTAGACAAACTTCAACATTTCTGCGAAAGCTTTAATCAGACAGAAAATAAAATATATTAATACAAATGTAAACACGAAAAGCGAGTGCTAATCAAGTTGAATTTCAGATTATATACACGCTTTCGTGTTTGTTGTGATTCAAACTAAGTAAAATAAACAAAAAACAAAACAGAATGTTTTCAACTAAGTCTTCATCAGGATATTGAGCAAAATAAAGATGAACCAAAACAGAACACAGAAATCAATATATACCAAGCAAGCAAACAATCCTCTCATGTGGTGTGATTGATGTTGAGCCTATGAAGCAGTCAGGTGTGTAAATAATGGCTGTAAGTCAACATTTGATAGGGAGTGCTTCTAAACTTAGGACAAGGAATCTGAAACAGATCAATTAGGTGAAAAGGAAGAGTGAGAGGAAGGAAAGAGAAGAAAGGAGGCGAAGGGGATACAGAGGTTCTTAGATAAAGACATACTTATAGGACATTGCTGCGTAAGAGTTAGCTTTAGTTTTTTCCTTTGTTGCTTTAGAACTACAAAGTGACAAGTAAGCAACAAAACCAAATTTAAGGGCAGTATGCTTAATGTTAAAAAATGTGTCCTAAAGTGCTACCTTGATCCTGTTCTATTTGGAAGCAAGTCATAGACGATAAGTAAGACAAAACAAAGAACATTAGAGGCAGCTGAGATGTGATTTATCAGAAGAATGATGCAAATTCCATGGATAACAAAAATTACAAATAAAGAATGTTTAAAACAAGCCAGAGAAACCAGAAACATTATCAAAATCATAAGGGAGAGACAATCTACATTTATTAGACATGTCATGCTTAAAAAAGCATTGCAATTACTATAACAACAGGCAGAATGAATGGAAAGAAAAGCAGAGGAAAACCAAGAGAAAAAATATTGAACAGCTTATCCATATGGCATAAAAGATCACTGATCGAAATTATGACTTGTATGAAGAACTGAGTGATGTGGAGAGACATGATCACCTAATCCAACAGGCATGGCACCTGATCTATCCATCCATCCATACAATCCAGTCCAATCCAATCTAAATCTTACCTTATCTTATCTTATCTATCTTTCTTTCGTTTGCCTGAAGTATTGTCTATATCTACAATGTCGTTTCCTGTATAAATCTTACTGTTTTTTGTCATTCTTGCAGTGACCCATATAGTTTTGTCTGTAGTTATGTATCTATAGGCCAATGGATTTTCCTCAGTCTCCTATATTTTGTGCAGTCTTGAAGTATGTGTTCAGCAGTCTGGGACACCTGTCCACATGTACATGTAGTTGAGGTGTCGATCTTGAATTTAGTATACAAGTGACTGTGGAGTCGATTATGTCCTATTCTGAGGCGTATAATGATAACTTGTTCCCATCTATTCATATTATGAAAAGCATCCTGATTTGGGGCTTGTGGTCTTCTGATTGATTTGATTATCTGTTTCTTATGATGGTATATAACTGGTGCATCTGGTTGTGTGCCTGTTGCACTTTCTTTTGCCAGCTGATCTGCTCTCTTGTTTCCTATGGCACCTGATGACGATGATGCCTTTATTCACAGTTTATTAAAATTCTGTTTTTCTTTCAGGTCATATTACTTGGTGTGTCTCAAGGAATCAAATGTCTTATCATAGTTATTCTAGTGCTGCTGAATCCTGAATTGGGCATTGTCAACTTCTCAATAGCTCAGGTGAGATATGTTTTGATTCCTCTAAATATTTTAACTACATCTTTATTTCATTGTTTTTAAAAACTCTTGATAAATTTAAAGCAGTAAATAGATGAAAAAGGTCAAAGTGATGGTAATCTTAACTCTTTCCAAACGTTTCGCCGTACTGTGCACCAATGCGATTTCGGCAATGTACGTTTCACCGCACTGTGTGCCACGCTCAATTTGATTTGTGTGAACACCATCAAACCATATTCTTTTTACATGTTTTGTATCATCTGGATATTGGTGAAATCTTATACCTTGTTCAATTATCTAAACATTCATATATAATATGTTAAATGTTAGATTAACAAAAATATGTAGATTGATTCTTAAAACCATGAACAATTTTGTCTGTGTCTCTTGTCAATCTCTTCCGTTGGGTCGATAAAAAGCTTCCGTATGGAAAGAGTTAAGGAAAATAGATTTTATAAAGTGTATGAGTCATAGTGGTCAACCTAGAGCAACACTAGGAGGAAAACAGCAAGCATCAGCTTCATTGCTGAGATTGAGAGGCTCTTCCAGAACAGGACATTTATCTAGATACAATGCAGGTCCTGTGCAAGGTCTGATGCCCGATCGTCAGACACAGAGTCTAGAAGTTGTGCTTTATGTTCTGTCTTCGGCTTGAAGGACAATAGATATATAGATAGATAGAAATGTATTTACTACCTCTTTAATTGTTTTTAGGTTTAAAAACTGTTGATAAATTTAAAGCAGTAAAATAGCCAAAAGTGATGGTAATGAAATTAGATTTTATAAAATGAATATGTCATAGTCAGCATAGAACCAGTAAAATATGTGTAATAGTTTAGATACTAATACAACTTTACCCCAAAAACCATGTGCCGAAGGTCTGTAAAATGTATAGTCACTAACACCATATTCCCTATATGCCACTTGGTGTGACGGGGGTACATTACTTTTTTTACTTTAGATACTAATGCTCAGATTACTTCTGGTAATAAATGCAGCTCAAAAATAAAGAATAAAATAGTTCATGCCAAAAAAAAATTGTTTCAGAAAATATAAAACAAAACTGTGTAACACACCATTGTTAATTGTAGTGAGTCAGCTGTTTCTTCATTGTTTAACCAATATTCTTGATAAAAAGAAACAAACAAAAACGATACTGAAGACCACAAAGTTATAGTTTTACTTGAGAATTATGTTTACAGTGAAGATGACTAAGGAAATGTGTGGGTGAGATCAGAGCTAAAGGAAAACTTATTGTCAACAGAATGAGGCAATCAATGTTTATTGGGCTTATGGGAAGGGAAGTATCAGACAACAGGGAAAAAATCATGGGAAAAGATACAGAAGAGCATAAAAGAAATGTAATTCTGGGGATTGTGGGAATCTTGATCCTCCGCACCATCTCACATTTTACATGATGAGATTTTAAATTGTTGAATTATATTAAATATATTAAATGCTCAGTTACTTGAATATAACAGGTGACTAAGAAAGGTGCTTCACATTAAATGGAAGGAATTTAGACTAATGCTGAAATAAGAGAAATGGCCATATAACCATTCATCTTGTCTACTATTAAGAAAAGAAGATGGGCTTATGTCAGGCATGTATTTAGAAGAAGCGACCAGAGAATTACTGCGTAGCTCTCAATGGGAACCATCAGGTCAAAGAACTCTAACAAAAGAGGCAAGGTTGGCAGGCATAAACTCACTCTCTATAATCAAACAGTATAAAAAAAGTAAAGTACCCCCGTCACGCCAAGTGGTGTATAGGTAATATAGTGTTAGTGACCATAAATTTTACAGACCTTCGGCACATGATTTTTGGGGTAATGAGGTCAGTATTACGCATGTGCCGCTTTACTTTCCCAGAAAAAATCCGGCACTCATTAAAGGCTGGGTGAATTTGGAAGCCGTCGGTTGGGATGGAACCCTACCTCTTGTCCTTTGTAGTCCAGTTCACTAACCACTGAGCTATCGCAGCTCCCTACTATAACCAAACAGCTCGCCCAGAATAGAGACAATTGATGGGAGACTCTACAAGCCACATGTGCCATTTAATGGTACTGGAAGAATGAAGAGCTGAATACAATAATGTAGAAAATAATATATAATTTGTTTTAGAAAATCCCTTCACTTTTCATGTCTTATTTTATTATTTTATTTATTTCCTATTAGAGCAGGCTTTTTTTTTCCCTACTGGAAGGAGTTGGTGTGTTTTTATAGTATATAGACTAGGAATAAAATAGATTATAGAATGAGAGATATAGCTCGGGTCAGATATGTTTGTAGTTGCCCATAAACTGAGTAGATGATAGCAGTACCATACATATAAAGCAGTCACATGAATAAAAGAACAGAAGCAAGTTTTGGGTGTGGAAAATTATAGCTGTTATTGGAAAGGTGGAGGGGCAGAATTAAACTTGACTTGACTTTGATGTCACAGGTCCAGAAATTAGTTTAATAAGCAAACTTTGAATTGGAGAAGGGACAGGTTAAGTTTATGAGAAAGAAATGTCACTCTTAGGGTATATGTTAGCATTATTTTTAAAACTCAGTGGTTAACTAAAATGTTAAAATGGAAACTTGTTTTGCAAAATCTGACACAAAAATCACATAACTTGAACTTCATAAACCACCATTGGCAGAGAGATCACTAGACAGTGACTAAGTCAATAAATTATGCAAATAAGATGGGTATTTAACCTCATGCATTAGCAGAATTAGAAAAAATTTAGAAGATCGAGATAGAAAAACATCCAGAAACATTAATTTTAGAGAGAAACATCGAGATAGAGAAACCCCCAGAAAATGTAAAGTAGACGAGCTTAGTCTGGCTTTGGCTGCAGCTTCCTGAATGCAGATGTGAGTTTTGATAGTTATGGACTTCCACACAGTTAGTTAGTTGTTATCAAATAGAGATGTAGAAGGAAGATGCAGAGATAGGTCAGTCAGGAAGACATAGTTTAGTTGAGAAGTGTTTCAAGTTAGATTCAGAAGTTTTGTGCTCCAGAGAACTATAGTAAGTAGGTTAAGTGTCGAATTGAATAAGTCAAGACATAGATATAGAATAGCAAGTGTCAAGCAAGACGAGTTGTAATATTTTAATAGAATGAAAGATAGAATTAGAAATGTCACAGACAATATGTATTAAGGGATGCCTCAATAACCAGCGGTGTTGAGTGCATTCACACCAAGAACATTAGTTGTAGAAGAACTTGTAATTTTAGATGTACTCCACTAGTACCTTCACTTATGTGTAAGCAAAAAGTTCATGGTCAGTGATTATTGAATACATCCATCATGTCAAGACATTGTTAGTGCGCCGTATTGCGATCTATGTGTAATAACCATACAAATATAAAAAAAACTGTATCAGGTGGAGGGTGTTGAATAAGAACTTTGACCTATACACCATATGTTAAAGAATTTAACAAAATTATTGAACCAAGAAAAAGCATTCCTATTTTCAAATTTTTTTTTATAAAGAAAAGGTGGCAGTAAAGAGAATGAAGGAACAATTAATAGGTAATATTGAAGTTTGAAATCAAACGTAATAAATAGTGTTGTTAGAACAAATAATGTACTAAGTAAATGAGAGAATTGTTTACAGTTCACCTGTGTGGCTACCAGGGTTAAGACCTGTGTCAGGGGAGAAAAGAATAGAGCCACTGTCACTTATGTCGTCTGTCACTTGTCACATAGCCACTGTCACTTGCCACGTGTGTCGTAAGAGGCTACTAAAGAGGGTAGAGTCAATGTCTTTGCCCGTGCTATAGAATTCATATATCTGAGTTGAAGCCATCGTCAGTGATTTCACTAGTGTATAGTGGATGTGCTTCATACATGGGAACGTGTCAAGGAGGGAATCTGAGCTCTATGGAGTTGTCCATTATGCAATGAGGATGATCTGTTGACTAAACTAAACTGTGTACTATTACCATTGCTGTCCATTGTACAAGATGTATAGAATAACATCAGAAACAAACCATGAAGATAAAATCATTCCAGATTGATCTCGAGGCAAGACGCCAGCCTCGAGACAGAGAGGTTGTGAGTTCAAATTCTGGCTTTACCAGTTAGAATTTTTATTTGTGATTTCTCTCTGCAGCAACCACCCCTTATCACAGCAGCGAGACCTGGCTTGAAACGTCAATTACTCATCGATGGAAAAAGATATGAGTACCTCCGAAGACAGTTATCTGCCTGTGCGGCAAGGGACCCCTGTGCACACGGCTGCTAGGGAAAAACAGATTAATTCGCAAAATTCAGTTCCTAGTCTCTAGGGACTTCACGAGAAATGAAAGCTGGCGAACGAAAAAGAAAAGTTATGTTTATTAACAATAGCGTCACAAAGTACATTTAAATTATGTATTTTTGTCATGCAGGTCATATCCAGTCTGGCATATGCAGCCATGTATCACATATACTTTGTTCACTATGTGTCTTCTAAAGGAAAGAAAGAGGATGATTTCCCTTTCAAGACTGTTACAGATATGTATCCACAAACGCTGACTGATAAGGTTACACATAGTCTTTTTACTTCACTTGTATAGTTCTGTTGCCGTTTCATATAAATCTGCATGAATGATTGTCATAAGTATGACAATATGAGAGCCAAAATAAACTGTTGATTTTAAAAGCTAATAGATTTTATCAAAGATAATAAATGGTCACAGGTTAAAGCATTGTGGGTAATGCTTTTTTTTTATATCTGAAATATTTGAAAAATTAGATAGTAAACTTTGTAATGTAATTTTAGTCAATAAACTTCATATGTTATTTTAGTTAGTAAACTTTATGTGTAATTTTAGTTAGTAAACTTTATGCGTAAATGTAATTTTAGTTAGTAAACTTTATGTGTAATTTTAGTTAGTAAACTTTATGTGTTTAATTGTAATTTTAGTTAGTAAACTTTATGTGTAATTTTAGTTAGTAAACTTTATGTGTAAATGTAATTTTAGTTAGTATACTTTATATGTATTTTTAGTTAGTAAACTTTATGTGTAATTTTAGTTAGTAAACTTTATGTGTAATTTTAGTTAGTAAACTTTATGTGTAATTTTAGTAAGTAAACTTTATTTGTAAATGTAATTTTAGTTAGTAAAATTTATGTGTAATTTTAGTTAGTAAACTTTATGCGTAAATGTAATTTTAGTTAGTAAAATTTATGTGTAATTTTAGTTAGTAAGGTCATATAAAGAATGAAAGGAGAGGGGAAGAATTAAATGAGTAGGCCGGGTGAGAGAGGAAATGACAGAAAAGCGTGGAGAGCATGAAAATAGGAGTCACTCAGGGAGATGTGGGCCGCATGAGAATTGTGTGAGTCATGTGAGAAAGTAGATAGGTTGAGAGTGAAGGGTGAAAGTAAATCAGTTACGAGCTAGCGGTGGACCGAGGAACAGGTCTTGCCGAAAGGCGTTAGCCTTTGTGGCTAACAACCTTTGAAAATGTTGTACATAATGTTTGTGTAGTTAGTTGTTTAGTCAGTGATTAATTAGTAGTGAAGTGTACACGACCTATGAGAAGGGATGATATTAGGCAGGAAACCAGATGTAGTTAGGTTGGTAGATCCAGAAGCGTAGTGATCGCTTTTGTTCTAATAATGCCGTTTGATTCGGTGGAACCTGGCAGAATAAAAGGACATGTTTAATTCATAATTGGTGAGTAAGAACTCACCCACTTGGTCGATATGTGTGTGAACTGGTTATGTTATTAATCAAGTCATTGTAAATTTAATGGAGCGTAAGAGAATTTCAATGTTGTTCATATGCTGGCAGCGATGGTGCTGCTGAATGAGACACAAGTGTGTGTCTTAATTGAAGTCGTTGTTAATTTAATGGAGCGCAAGAGAATTTCAATGTTGTTCATATGCGGGCAGCGACAGTGCTGCTAAACGAGGGACAATTGTGGGTCTTAATCAAGTAATTGTCACTTTAATGTGAGCAAAAGCTTCTCAATGTTCTTTTATATGCTGGCAGACACAGTGCGGCTGGAATAGCCCAGGTGTTTACATTTATCAAGTGTGGGAGGCTAGTGAGAGTGAAAGATTCAAGTTTCAATGTAATTTGTTGGCAGACAACGGGCTGCTGATATATCGGTCACAGACGTGATCGATTGACGGCAGCGAGCAACAATAAAGTTCTTCATTTTATTTACCAGTGAGTTGTCGTATGTTGCAGTTAAGTAATTGTCGTAAGGTTTTGTGATGAACGAACTGGGTTGTCCAAAAATTACACACAGCACGAAGTACTAAATGAGACAGCACAGTCAGCAAGCCTGATCTGTGTCGGTCAGCTGTGGCCGAACTAGGCCAGGTCAAATTGTCATTCATGATCGCCTCGTAGCCACGAGGGGAAACTGGAAGTCGTTACACAGCGCGAAGGCCTCTATGTAAACAGAGGTGGCAAGCAGTCATTCAGGGAATTATGTTCTCTGCAAGGCGACAGGCGTTGGCGACCACTGCAGGGGTGGGGCGCTGGCGTCAAGAATTAAACAGGGAGAGCAACTATCGTTTAAGAAGCAGTCCATTCACATCATATCATATCAGTGCAATGTCAACGTGATTAATAAATCAATGGCGAACGTTTATCATCTGGTACAATTTTAGTTAGTAAACTTTATGTGTAAATGTAATTTTAGTTAGTAAACTTTATGTGTAACTTTGCAATACAGTTAAATAGTTGATGATGTGTGAAATTTTTTTCCAGCCATTTATCGACTTTAGTCTGGCCAGTCTGACATGGAGCTTCTTCAAGCAGTCTTTCCTGAAACAAATTCTTACAGAAGGTAAAATGATATACTCTTGCTTCCTAGAAAATATAAGGCCCTTTGACTCATTTATTTTGGCAATACAAATTTGTTTATAATTTTAGGCACTGTAGAGAGAGAGACACATACACACACTGAGAGAGAGAGCTTTTTAATTAAAGCACCACATATTATATACTAAAGTTTTAAGAATTGAATCTTGAGTTATTGTATTATTTGCCGGTCATTATCATTGCACTCTGAACGTGTCATAAGTGCTCAGATCCCCTCCTCAGCAATTCCCGCAGTGTCCAGCGAATGGTGACTCCAGCTTTGCGTTGGTTGATAAGTCTTCTGACATGTCCACTAAGTTTCCTATTACTGGCTATAGAATGACATGAAATAGGAATAAGCTCATCAAAAATCTTGTGACAATTAGCTGTTTTATTTTGTTAATTTTAGATTAAGAAATGGCATAGCTATGTTACATTTCCCCTCTCTCCTCCACCCCAAAAGAGAAGAAAAAAAAGCTTGGTATTTTCATTGAAAATGTTAACGTAAGGAAGCAAAAGTTAACCTCATATATAGTCTTGTAAGAGTTAAGTGTGAACAAGATAGCATTGAATACATTTGTTTTCATTTAGTTTAGTTTAGTCGACAGATCACCTTCACTGCATGTCAGACACATCTATATTATTTTCATTTAATTCTGTGACACCTTTCACAAAGCTAAAGACAGGTAAAAAAAAAAAGTAAAGTAGCCCCGTCACGCCAAGTGGCATATAGGGAATATGGTGTTAGTGACCATAAATTTTACAGACCTTTGGCACATGATTTTTGGGGTAGTATGGTCGGTATTACGCCCGTGCCGCTTTACTTTCCCAGAAAAAAATCCGGTACCCATTAAAGGCTGGGTGAACCCGGAAGCTGTCAGTTGGGATCGAACCCTACCTCTTGTCCTTTGTAGTCCAGTTCACTAACCACAGAGCTATCGCGGCTCGCTAAAGACAGGGCACCAGCCAATTTCAGTTCACTTGTGACAGATACAATCTTGGTGATACCAATGGTAGTACTTTTATGTTTGTATCACTTTTCTTATTATATTTCTACAGGAGAAAAGTATGTGATGACATTTTTTGATGTTCTGAGTTTTGGAGATCAAGGTAAGCTCCAGCAGTTTAATTTACCAATTAGATTAATTATGTAATTGTATGCATCATATAGTGGATTTACTGACATATGCATCATACAGTACATTTACCAACACTAAATAAATGTACACACACTCACAGACAGAGAGAGAGAAAGTAATAGGAAACTCTTAAAACAGAGCTTTGCAGCAGGTGGCATTATGATCATCAGAAGTGGACTCCAGTCAAACAAGTGTTTCGGCCCTTTTTCTTCTTGACACTAAGGGAGGTGGGCCCACTTGGGTCATAACTCCCAGGTGTCAACCTCCTGCTGTATTAAACTCTAAGGTTTACACTATATTCAGCGTAAAATAATTACACTTATTCTACTCAACACTTCTGGTCAAATCTACGGTCTATACCCGGTTGTATACAGCTTGTCTTAGCTTTAACTCGACACATTGGTGGCAGCAGTGTAAAGTGGCTTATATTTGGAACGTCCTTTTATATACACTCATATACTTGCTGCTTCTTGTCATGGTGTAACTCGGCGTGATGGTGTGGGTACTGATAATAGATGATAAAAATACATTGGGCTCAGAACTCCACTCTTTTGAACTGTTGATATTACAGTGATGTAATTTCTCATCATCAGTGCTTTAAATATTCAAGAATAAACCATTGATGTAACGTTGACTAATGTGGGAGTCCAGAGTTATCGATGATATGTAAACTAGTTGCTTAATTGTCTGAACATCAGATTATTCTGAAATTGTTGCTGTGTCTCAGTTTCACCAGAGCCAGCATGATGCTCTTTCGGCTGACTCAACAATAGCCTTCATCACACTAGTTCGCATTTCCTCATTAATTCCTAGCCTCTTTAAAAAGTCGTAGATGGATGCAGTTGTGAGCCCAGTGGCACTAATTTCCACTGCATACATTCTGATCTAGAATCCCTGCTGTCTCAGCTCAGTGGCAAGATCCTTGTACTTTGCTTGTTTAAATATATGCTGCTCCTATATACTGGATTTGAATAACACTGTAAGCTCTGTTCAGATGATGTGGGTCATAATTTGATGTATAAAGTGCAATGTCCGGACGCATTTTAGATTTATTGATGCACTCTGGGTACTTCCTTCATCCTAGGAGGTCAACAGCCAACTCCCAGTCCAAGATCGTTGAGTTGTTCCAGTTGTTTTGCATGGGGCCTGCGGCCAGACCAGCTCTCAAGAAATAGATGTTTTTTGTGGCTGGTTGAACTTTACTGTTGGCCTTCATTCAAGCCATATCCATGATGGCAGCCAGTTCATGCAGCACTTTGTTGTGTGCCACACTTGGCCTAGTACTGTCTTGCATAAGGAAAGAACATGTTCCCTCATTTATCTTCAACAGTAGAGAGGACGTCTGTCTTCCCCCATTTCACAATGTTGCAGGCTGATGATAGAAGGTCGCACATAGTAGAAACCTCTGTCAGTCATAGTTGACTATGGGGAGCAACCCTAGAAATGTTATTTTTTATCTTTTCTTTTGCAGTATATTCTCTTTTTCTATGAATCTTGTCTGCTTTTTGCTTGAGTTGGAGCTTTAGAGTATGATTCCAAAGATTGCAGTCTGCAGCTATTTCTTCCCAGGTTTATGTTCAGAGTTTTCATTTACACATGTCTACAAATCAATGTTTTGGGCACCCTCTAGTTCTTTTGTCATCTGCTAGTTGTCCATAGCATATATCTTTTGGTATGCGGCTATCGTTCATACGGTGTACATGGCTAAGCCAGCTTAACTTACATTGTTTCAGCAGCGTGTAGATGATGATAGAAGGTTGTATATAGATTTGATTATATATATATATAATCTACAACAATTACTTAATGTAATAAACATGACGGGCAAAGTATATGGACTAGATATGAATATCAGGAAGACAAACTATGATCAAAAACAAAGAAAATTCTCAAGACCTACAATTACATATCAAAGTTGAAGGAATACATTTTGAAACAGTTCAGAGCTACAACTACCTTGGACATACTATAACCAGTGATGGAAAATGTACAACTGAAATAAACAAAAGAATAGGTATGGCAAAAAGTAATTTTAATGCCATGAAAAATATACTAACAAAAAAACAAATAATACCAAGGCTAAAACTAAGAATAGCAAAATGTTACATCTTTTCAATATTCCTGTATAGTGCAGAAACATGAACATTAGACCAGAAAACAGAACAGAAAATTGAAGCCTTTGAAATGTGGATTTATAGAAGAATAGGTAGAATTGGATGGAAAGAAACGAAAACAAATGATGAAGTTTTAAAACAACCTAAAATGGAAAGAGAACTACTAAACACAATTAGAACAAGACAAATGAAATTTTTGGGGCATGTTAAAAGACACAACAACCTAATAAAAGTAATATTGGAAGGGAAAATACAAGGTAAAAGAGGTAGACCAAGACTAACATGGACGAGTAACATCAAAAGATGGACATGTCAACCTATGACAGTCTGCACCATCAAAGCAAGAGACAGAGTGGAATGGCGCTCCATGGTAGCCAATCTTCGATGCCGAGACGACACTCAATGATGATGATATATATATATATATATATATAAATGAGCCGCGATAGCTCAGTGGTTAGTAAACTGGACTACAAAGCACAAGAGGTACGGCTCGATCTCAACCGACGGCTTCCGGGTTCACCCAGCCTTTTAATGGCTACCAGATTTTTTTTCTGGGAAAGTAAAGCGGCACGAGCGTAATACCGACCACATTACCTCAAAAATCATGTGCCGAAGGTCTGTAAAATTTATGGTCACTAACACCATATTCCTATACGCCACTTGGTGTGACAGGGCTCTTTACTTTTTTAAAATATATATATATTTATAAATGTTTCCAAATAATAAATTATGGATTATGAATATATTACTTTAATTGTAAAGAGCCTGCGATATGAAATAAAATTAGCCTGATTCTCACAATTCCTTTTTCAGGTGTCTATGATGTTGTTGCCAACCTCGGATCTTTAGCAGCAAGATTTATCTTCCTTCCTATTGAGGAAAATAGTTATTTAATATTTTCTAAGTTGTTAAATAGAGGCTTGCCAGCACAGATGCAGAATAAGGTAATCTCTTGCAGTAAAAGATGTTTGTAATCCTGTAATAGATGGTAACACTCCTGTAATAGATGTTAACAATCATGTAATAGATGTTAACAGTTTGTAATAGATGTTAACAGTCCTGTAATAGATGTTAACAATCATGTAATAAATGTTAACAGTCTTGTAATAGATGTTAACAGTCCTGTAATAGATGTTAACAATCATGTAATAGATGTTAACAGTCTTGTAATAGATGTTAACAGTCTTGTAATAGATGTTAACAATCATGTAATAGATGTTAACAGTCTTGTAATAGATGTTAACAATCATGTAATAGATGTTAACAGTCTTGTAATAGATGTTAACAGTCTTGTAATAGATGTTAACAGTCTTGTAATAGATGTTAACAGTCCTGTAATAGATGTTAACAGTCCTGTAATAGATGTTAACAGCCATGTAATAGATGTTAACAATCATGTAATAGATGTTAACAGTCATGTAATAGATGTTAACAGTCCTGTAATAGATGTTAACAGTCTTGTAATAGTTGTTAGCAGTCTTATAATAGATGTTAACAGTCATGTAATAGATGTTAACAATCATGTAATAGATGTTAACAATCATGTAATAAATGTTAACAGTCTTGTAATAGATGTTAACAGTCATGTAATAAATGTTAACAGTCTTGTAATAGATGTTAACAGTCATGTAATAGATGTTAACAATCATGTAATAGATGTTAACAGTCATGTAATAAATGTTAACAGTCCTGTAATAGATGTTAACAATCATGTAATAGATGCTAACACTCTTGTAATAGATGTTAACAGTCCTGTAATAGATGTTAACAGTCTTGTAATAGTTGTTAGCAGTCTTATAATAGATGTTAACAGTCATGTAATAGATGTTAACAATCATGTAATAGATGTTAACAATCATGTAATAAATGTTAACAGTCTTGTAATAGATGTTAACAGTCATGTAATAAATGTTAACAGTCTTGTAATAGATGTTAACAGTCATGTAATAGATGTTAACAATCATGTAATAGATGTTAACAGTCATGTAATAAATGTTAACAGTCCTGTAATAGATGTTAACAATCATGTAATAGATGCTAACACTCTTGTAATAGATGTTAACAATCATGTAATAGATGTTAACAATCATGTAATAGATGTTAACAGTCATGTAATAGATGCTAACAATCATGTAATAGATGTTCATCCTCATCATCGAGTGCCATCTCTGCAACGAAGGTTGGCTACCATGGAGCGTCATTCTGCTATGTCTCTTGCTTTAATGGTTCAGTTTGTCATAGGCTGACTTGCCCATCTTTTGATGTTACTCATCCATGTTAGTCTTGGTCTTCCTCTGTCTCTTTTACCCTGTATTTTCCTCTCCAAGATTACTTTTAGTAGGCTGTTGTGTCTTATTTAACATGGCCCAAAAATTGCATTTGTCTTGGTACTATTGTGTTTAGTAGTTCTCTTTTCAATTTTAGTTGTTTTAAAACTTCATCGTTTGTTTTCTTTTCTTTCCATCCAAATCTACCTATTCTTCTATATATCCACATTTTAAAGGCTTCAATTCTCTGTTCTGTTTTCTTGTCTAATGTCCTTGTTTCTGCACCATATAGGAATGTTGGGAAGATATAAAATTGTGCTATTCTTAGTTTTAACTCTGGTGTTATTTGTTTTGGTGTTAGTATATTTTCTTGACATTAAAATTACTTTTTGCCATTCCTATTCTTTTGTTTATTTCAGTGTTACATTTTCCATCACTGGTTATAGCAAGGCCAAGGTAGTTGTAGTTCTGAACTGTCTCCAGGTCTATTCCTTCATTTTTGGTATCCACTTGTAGGTTTTGAGTATCTTCTTTGTTTGCGATCATAGTAGTAGTCTTTTTGATATTCATATCTAATCCATATTTCATGCTTGTCATGTTTTTTTCATTAAGTAATTGTTGTAGATCTTTAGAATTTTCTGCTAGTAGTACAGTATCATCAGCATAACGTAGGTTATTGATTATCTGTCCATTAATGTTTAGGCCTGACGTCTCTGTGATGTTTTTAAAGATTTGCTCAGTGTATAGATTGAACAAGCTTGATGATAGGATGCATCCCTGTCTTACTCCTCTTTTTATATCAATGGGTGTAGAGTAGAATAGATGTTAACAGTCTTGTAATAGATGTTAACAGTCCTGTAATAGATGTTAACAATCTTGTAATAGATGTTAACAGTCCTGTAATAGATGTTAACAATCTTGTAATAGATGTTAACAGTCTTGTAATAGATGTTAACAATCTTGTAATAGATGTTAACAGTCTTGTAATAGATGTTAACAGTCCTGTAATAGATGTTAACAATCTTGTAATAGATGGTAACAATCATGTAACAGATGTTAACAATCCTATAATAGATGTTAACAGTCCTGTAATAATTTCCTATATAGCTCCCAGCAGAGTGCACCAGCCTTAGCTGGTCAGCACAATAAGTATGAGAAGGTCATGTGATCATGACACCACTGGACACAGAAGTTTCCATAAAGAAACCAATGACCAGGTAGCAAAACAAAATTAAAAGATTAATGTCCGCATGATTGAAACCAAGGTAAACCCTCACATATTGAAAGAAATTCAGCTTCAGTCTAAAACTTATATGTCTGGACACCATTCTGGTAATTCTTTTGTCCTTAGACTATATCTGCCCTAGCAAGTTTGCAGTAATAAATATATTAGTAAACAATATTATACATATTTATGTTTATATGTGTGTGTTTGTGTGCAAACGAGTGAGTTAGTTGGTTGGGTTTGGTTAGTTTAGTTAGTTAGTGTAGTTATGACTCAATATAATTAGATTTGTGTCATTTCAAAAATGGTTATCCCAAATTGTCAAACATTGTTGCAATTATAACATCAACCCAGTAGTGTCCTTGACACTTTTGAGACCTTGACAGTAAAAAAGCAAGTAAGTTTATGCCAAGGTCAGCCAGATTTGGAAGATTTAAATCTTGAGTTTCTCATTTACTGAAGGGAGTGATGGAACCAGGCTGTTAGAGTAGAGCAGGTTAGCAGATGAGTGATGGGTAAGGTGAGAGCAGGTAGGCAAAGCCAGTCATTCTTCATATAAGTTACATTTTGGGTTCAAATCAAGGTAAGGTCAAAATTATTTGTGTTTTTTTTATGGTTGAAATAAAAACTCTGAATTCAGCACCTTTTGGTGACTGCTTTGGACATGTGACCTTTATTCTCCTGTCTCTAAAAAACCAATCTGCACTCCAGGAATTGAATAGAAGTCATAATAGTTTTTATTTGAACTGTTGATGGTTTTTATTTTACATGATTAGCTTTGACACGATATCTGCAATTTTTGGAATTGGTAATGGCCTCACTCAGGGGTCAGCGGAATATACCTGATGACTTCTCACAGAGTTTGATGAGAAATGAGTGCCATAACCTCTGTGCAACAAACCAGGAAGGACAGTGTAGCCAGCAAGCTATGAGATTAATCAGCTTAATTATGTTGCTCGTATGTTACTACTTTAGTGCCTATGAGTTGGCTTAAAAGTAGATTCTTTCAGTTAGTACTACATTAGAATACCTTTACTAAGCATATTATTATTTGTGATGTGCTGTTAATGGAGTTGATTATTTCAGTGCATGATGGAATGCCATTATGTCAATCTCTTTTATATTTATTCTATACACAGTTTGTTAATTGTTTGTAATTTGTCTTATACTAAATTAGTTCAATAATTTGATTTTCAGGAGAATCTGAGACTATGTGTCAGAGTGTTAGGTGTTGTGTTGAAAGTAGTCACAATAATTGGTGCCATAATTGTCATCTTTGGCTACTCAAATTCCAGTCTCGCCCTTCACATTTACGGAGGGCAGATTCTTTCTACTGGGGCAGGTAAGCAGGTATTAACAAAATTATCACTTTCTTTTTTCCAATAAAAATGTACACTTAACTAGTTTTTAAATCAGTGATTCTTTTGTCTGGTGTTTTTTTAGAACAGTGAATATATCACAGATGCTATGTAGCTGTATCAATCTAGTAAATACATCACATATGCTATGTAGCTTTATCAATGTAGTGAATATTTCACACATGCTATGTAGCTTTATCAATGTAGTGGATATATCACATATGCTATGGCTATGTAGCTTTATCAATGTAGTGAATATATCACATATGCTATGGCTATGTAGCTTTATCAATGTAGTGAATATATCACACATGCTATGTAGCTTTATCAATGTAGTGAATATATCACACATGCTATGTAGCTTTATCAATGTAGTGAATATATCACACATGCTATGTAGCTTTATCAATGTAGTGAATATATCACACATGCTATGTAGCTTTATCAATGCCCATGTGTAGAAGCGGAGGAATGGAGAGAGTAGAGGAGGAAACAAAGACGAGAAAACAATCCAGAAGTGAGGGGGCAGATAGGCGAGACGAGAGAATGAGGTCAAGGAGGAAAAAGGAAAAACACATTAAAATGAGGTCATGAGAAAAATAAGTTGAGGATGAGTCAAAATGTACGTGGAAAACATGAAGGGCCATGTCCAGAGGTGAGTGGGAAGATAGACGCGATGAGAGAACAAGGTCAAGGAAAAAAGACATTAAGACAAAGTCAGGAGAAAAATGAGACTATAGGTCAAAATTCACATGCAAAACATGAAAGGCCATCTCCAGAAGTGAGTGGGCAGACAGACGCGTGGGAAGTCAATTTTGAGTGGCTGACAAGATCCAAATTTAAGAGGTAAACACAAAAGACTTGGGAGAAGCACTTGAGACCAGACACTTGGATGCCGAACATGGGAAGAGACTGAGTTGGTAGGGAGTGACGATCTAGAGTCATAACACCAAGCAAGTGTAATAGAATTTTAGCCAGAAAAGAACATGTGATAGTTAGGAGATGCAGAGACTAGTGAGAACAGTTAGACGGACAGATTAGTAAGTTGCACTATTAAGAGACAGTTAGTAGCGGTTACCAAGAGATCGCCAGGCCGGTAGAAGTTAGATAGTTTTAGGGCGGGCCACCAATGGGGGCGGTCCACATATAGTGTAGATGCGAGTATGAATGCGTTAGAGCCCAGAGACAAGTATTAGGGTGATAGACTGAAGAAATTGTAAGAGTGCATTATAAGTGTGTGACCTGCCATATCCATTGTGGAACGAGAGTCCGATGTGACAGGAATAAAAGTCGGAACAAATACTTATATCCAGGTGTTATTATATGTTACACAGTTACATTTATCTAGCCTAGCGTCAGCCCTCGGGGACGAATCATAACAGTAGTAAAGTTGTCGCGGAAACACAACGTGAAACGGTCATCATAACAAACCAGAAGTTCTACAGGAATAAACAAGGTCAAGGCTGAGACGAGCGTCCAGTTAGCCCGGAACGTGTTGGCCTGATTGTAAACACGAGCAGCACATTCCAGCTGAGGTCAATCAAGCCAGAGACTGACTGGGCGGGTGAGCCGCCAGTAAGTAAACAAAGTAGCGATCGATTTATATCGACACAGCGTGTGAGTAGAACAGGCATCACCATCATCATCAGCTGACAGTCACGCTACCATCTGACATCTGCCCATCCCGCCGTCACAACAAATAAATAATAAACTTTGTCCGGATACACATGTATAAAAAAAAAAGTATAAATTTCCAGACTTGGAGTTAAGCTATTGACTGGTATGACTATGTTACCCTTTCACTGTGTATTATTTAAATGTCATCTGCTACTAGAGAAGATCTTCAATAAGAATTCCTTGGCACAGCATGAAAACTGTTGTAGAGATTTATTTGAACTAATATTCTTTTCCCTTAAAAAATTTTGAGTTCTTATTAAATTATTAGTTTTATGAATTATTTTTTGTTGGTTAAGATAATTAATAACTTCCTACAGTTGTACTTAACAGCAAAATTGTGGGTGTTTATATTTCTGTTATTGTTTCAGCAATCAATGATCTTTTTTTCATAACTCATTTTTTTTAGTTCATGTAATTCTGTTTTTGTTTGTCCTCATGATAGAGACCTTTTTTTTCTTCACTTCCTCATATATCCATTTGGGTGTTGAGAGAGATAACAAAGTTCAGGTTCTCACTCTTTTGGCACCTAGCCTTTTCTTTGCAATTGTTGTAGTACTAATCTTATTAAAACTTTTATAGCATTAATTAAAATGAACAGAATAACTCCCCTATTAGCCAGTCACAGGATGATCCTTACTATGATAGAGATCTGTTGGACAAAATGTTGATTTTTGTCTGATTGTAGAGTGTTCTACAATCTTTATTTGGCTCTGATTTGTGTGTCAGATTGTAGAGTGTTCTACAATCTTTATTTGGCTCTGATTTGTGTGTCAGATTGTAGAGTGTTCTACAATCTTTATTTGGCTCTGATTTGTGTGTCAGATTGTAGAGTGTTCTACAATTTTTATTTGGCTCTGATTTGTGGTGGTCAGTTTTACTGCAGTCCACTGTTTGGTTGCAAGCCCAACCTAGCTAGATGTCTTGTAGTTCAACTACTTTCTGTTCTAGCTGTGTCACCACATTTATCTCTGATTATATAAAGCTGATACTTTAGTGTTGTGAATTGGCTTCTCATTACAAGGGTGGAGGATTTATACCCAGGTATTCATGGCTGTGAATGTGCACCTGACAGCTAGGATGATCACTGTGAGATCTCAGGTATCTCACATTCCTATGATTTATACATTAAATGAGACACTATATTGACCTTCAATGGAAGTAATATCCAATATGTCACTGCTCTATTTTACCTTTGGTAAGATATGTGTATGTATATTTTTGTTAACAATTGTGTAACCAACCTCATCCATATCTCACTTACTTTATCTCTTCAACTAATATATGGCCTTGATTGGAAGGTGAGGACAAGTCTGGGAATCTCAATGAATAAAGAGACCTTGTCCAAGGACTATGTTTTCCTGAGTGACCTGAGGGGCCTTTGATTCACTGATGCTAATCATGTCTTTCTTTTCTTTTAGTTAAGTGTAATTATTATTAGCCATTAACCCAAGATTATACCGTCATAACAATTACAGCATCAAAACATAAATTCTTCAAACTTGCATATTTTGCCACGGTCAAACATCCCTTCCCATCTGTGTACCTTCCTAATTACTACTTCCTGTGACCCTTGAGTGGTGGATTTGTTTTTATTGATGTAGATTCCCCCTCCCCCCTCAAATTTTATGAGATATGATCCTGTATAATGCGAAAAATAAATGGGCTCTCTTTAAGAAATTAGTCATTTTTTGTGTGTGTGTTTTTCTTTTCATTCTGCTGTGACCATGGAAATTTAATTTCCTAGGTCATCGCTGACATCAAAACATACCTTTGTAACTCAGGAAATGCAGCGAATAACACTTATGAGGTAGTTGAACATACTGGGGAACTTACAGCGACCGCCAATAGACATTGTAATACATCCCATCCATGGAGTCAAACTCAGGTCATAAATCTACCTTTAAAAAAAATCAGAGCCCCAGTGTCTTGCCTATTGGCTGTGTGTCAAAAGTTCAGAGAAAATACTGTTGTTAGAGCACCCAATGTAACATTTGAGTAGTAGTAATTGTTACTATGGTATTGTCAATATGTCAGTCACAGAAAGGTGTCATAATTCAGGGTTAATTACAGCATTCTCACTTTTTAAAATCATTTCCTTCCATATACAGGCCCCACACTCCTGCGTTGGCATTGTTTGTACATGCTGATTATTGCACTCAATGGGGTAACAGAATCATTTGTGTTTGCTGCCATGAGCAAAGAGGATGTTGATAAGTGAGTTTAACTCTAAAACTTTTCATGGTAACTTTACATGCTTAACTGTTGATGGGTATTTCTATTCTGGTATAGATTTGTTGGAATCACTAAAGAACTCAGATCTAATTAGCATCATTTTCATTTTTGGACACTCCGGTGTGAGAGGAAACAAACGAGCTGAAGAATCCAATGAATGCTCAGTCTTTCGCTTGAATATAGGATGATCCCAATGCTGAAGACAAATTTAATCACACAAACAAAATAGTAGCCAGTTTAATTTCAAATATAAAGCTGATATTTTACAATATTGTTCTTCCTCACTGAGTTTGTTATATTGAGTGTCATTTTACAGCTAAGCTGTGATGTTTTGCTCTTTTTGGCCTGACTTCCTGAACCAAAAACACTCAACTTCAAAAGAGAATATTTTGGGGATAGATTTAACTTCCTTCTCTGATCCTCACCGGCCAGCTGTGTAGTTAGCGCCAGTGAAATCCAGTCAGATGTAAGAAACAACAGATTGTATATCTTGTTTTTTTTCTCCGAAGCAGTAGGTTTTTGTTTGCTAGCCCAGACACTAGCAGTTGCTGACCACAGCCAGCTCATTCCCTGTGCGGTTTGGTTCTTCTTCTTCTCCACTCTTTTGATCATGCAAAACTTGACTGTCCTGTATCCTGCTGTAGGGGGCAAGGTTTCTATATTCAAACGATGATACAATTGAGAAGGACTTGAAAATTGTTCTGTTTGTAGATAACCCTGCTCTTTTATATTTTCAACTACAAAGTATTTTTTCATGCACTGTGTTCCTCATGTCAGCTGTGTGGTGGGACAGTTTCTTTATTTGAGTTTTGTTTTTTTAAAGTTTATATTGTAAGCATAAATAATGGACAGGAAGGAATCCTCATTGATATAATTGAAATGAATAATAATAACAAGAGAATCAGCAAAAACTTTTAATAGACTTAACTGAGGGAAGTGGAATGAATAATTTGAGATTTACATTGGCAGTAACTAAGGCAATAGCTTGGCTGAAAGCACAGACCCACATATGCTTTCTTAGTGAGAATGCTCAGAGAGATCAAAACGAGCTGAGCTCAAAGGCAGTGGTTTTAGTCTGTGAAGAGATCAAGGCTGACAAAAATATGTTATATTTTCATGCCAGGACACTTGGATTCCAGGAAGATGGTTGCAGGCCTTTAGAGAGAGCCAACAGTGAAACCTTTTTTTGGTGTTTTTACAGCTTTTGTGGGTTTTTTTTACACTTTATTCGAGCGAATTGGAAGTGACTGTGAGCACTCTCTTCTCGGTGATATATGAAATTGTTGTGAATGTTGATTCACACTGGAGTTCAACTTTTGCCTACCCCTTAATTGACATTACAATTTGGCTCCATGTTGCCCTGTTTGTGTAGAGACTAACATTGTCACTTAAACCATTTCAGCTGCTTTGTTTGTTTTAAATGTGTGTTTTTGAGGAAACTGGAGTGAGGAAGTGACTGTGCACTCTCTTTATGGTGGAAGACATTTAGAATCGTCATCTGTGCTGATAATTATGCTTGCACGGTAGTTGACCTTATCAACAGTGCTGATAATTATACTTGCACAGTAGTTGACCTTATCAACAGTGCTGATAATTATGCTTGCACGGTAGTTGACCTTATCAACAGTGCTGATAATTATGCTTGCACGATAGTTGACCTTATCAACAGTGCTGATAATTATGCTTGTACGATAGTTGACCTTATCAACAGTGCTGATAATTATGCTTGCATGGTAGTTGACCTTATCAACAGTGCTAATAATTATGCTTGCACTGTAGTTGACCTTATCAGCAGTGCTGATAATTATGCTTGCACGATAGTTGACCTTATCAACAGTGCTAATAATTATGCTTGCACGGTAGTTGACCTTATCAACAGTGCTGATAATTATGCTTGCACGATAGTTGACCTTATCAACAGTGCCGATAATTATGCTTGCACGATTGTTGACCTTATCAACAGAATTTGCCAACGCATTTTGTGCAACTTTGGTAGGAGGTGTGACATGAGTGGAGCGGATATGGGGAATTCCTGACTGCAATGAAACTGATTCTATGAACAGGAAATGAATGAGCAGATATGACTTGTCGAAAATGAATGAGCAAAAATGGGATGGACCCATTCTAAAAGCTTCCAGGAAAGTTAATGATTCAGGCAATGAATGTGAATCTACAACCTTGAGTAACAGCCTTCACTATTTTAAATCATAGCACTAACGAGTTGAGAAATACATGTGGTTGTTAACTCTTTCTGTACATTTCGCCGCACCGTGCGCCATGCCGATTTCGGCAGCGTTAGTTTCACCACATAGTGCGCCACGCTCAATTTGATTAGTGTGAACCGTCATCAAACCATATTCTTTTTCATGTCTTGTATCATCTTGGTATTGGTGAAAATACCTTGTTCAATTATCTAAAAATTCATATATAATATGTTATATGTTAGATAAATATGTAGATTGATTCTTAAAACCATGAAAAATGTTGTCTCTGAAACCTCTTTCATTGCATCGATAAAAAGCTTCCATACAGAAAGAGTTAATGAAAACTAAGCTGTGAATTATGACTAGTTACCAGTGGTATATGTTTTTCATATGCTTTGTTTTTCAGATACAATAAAAAAATGGTGATCTTTTCTGCTCTGTTTCTCTTATCTTCCTGGCTGCTGACAACCTTAATAGGAAGTGTGGGCTTTATACTTGCTAACTGCTTAAATATGACAGCTCGAATAGTACACAGGTAAGCTGATAACATGTTACTCTAACAGTACACAGGTAAGCTGATAACATGTTACTCTAACAGTACACAGGTGACCTGATAACATCTTACTCTAACAGTACACAGGTGAGCGTATAACATCTTACTCTAACAGTACACAGGTAAGCTGATAACATGTTACTCCAACAGTACACAGGTGAGCATATAACATCTTACTCTAACAGTACACAGGTGAGCTGATAACATCTTACTCTAACAGTATACAGGTGAGCTTATAACATCTTACTCTAACAGTACACAGGTGAGCTTATAACATCTTACTCTAACAGTACACAGGTGAGCTGATAATATCTTGGTCTAACAGTACATAGTGAGCTGATAACATCTTACTCTAACAGTATACAGGTGAGCTGATAACATCTTACTCTAACAGTATACAGGTGAGCTGATAACATCTTACTCTAACAGTATACAGGTGAGCTGATAACATCTTACTCTAACAGTATACAGGTGAGCTGATAACATGACTTTAGAATGGAATGGCGCCACTGCAGGCAGGGCATTCCAATATCCACTCAGCCCCATCACAGACAACCAACAGAGTGGTCATCTTGATTGTTCATACTGTTCTAGTGAGTGTAACATTTTGAAAAAAAAAGTGTGACTTATGGTGCACACTTTCAGGTTGCTGTAATGGCTGTTGTGGGCAGCATGAACCTCCATGAACTCTTGCCAAATCCATGTTGACTTCATGATCAGTGGGCATGCCTCAAGAATCACTGTCCCAACAAATGAAATCAGACTTCCACTGCGGTGAAACACTTGATCGACCATAGTCCAGCTGGTTTTGAATTTGCAGTCAACCACAGATCACATATCCTGTCCCAGAGAAAAGTTGGGTCCTGGTACTATTCCACTATCAATCAACGGTTCACTGCTTGCAGCACAAATATGTGTGCACCAGTGCCACAACCATGTTAACTTTGTGGTTAGGTGAATATGCAACCAGTCTTGAGCCTGATTTAACTAAGTGGCCTGCAGCACTAACCAAAAGTCCTGATAACATATTACTCTAACACTGCACATGATAGATCCATCTGTCTACAGATAAGCTGATAACACGGTACTTGAACAGTTCACAGGTAAGCTGATAACATGGTACTTGAACAGTTCACAGATAAGCTGATAACATGGTACTTGAACATTTCACAGATAAGCTGATAACATGGTACTTGAACAGTTCACAGATAAGCTGATAACATGGTACTTGAACAGTTCACAGGTAAGCTGATAACATGGTACTTGAACAGTTCACAGATAAGCTGATAACATGGTACTTGAACAGTTCACAGATAAGCTGATAACATGGTTATCATCATCATGTGCCATACCGGTTGGCGTAGGTGATCATGTCCTTCCACAATCTTCTATCCACAGTACATCGTATCAATTCTGTTGTTGACTGTTTTCCATGCCATGACACCAAGTTATCTAGTATTTTCTCTCTTTGTCTGCGATTTCTCTTTCCCTGTATTTTGCCAGTTGTAATCAAGTATTCCAACTTTCCTCTTCTCATGATGTGCCCGAAAAATGTTGATTGTTTCTTTCTGATGTTTCTTAGGAGCTCTCTTTTTGTTAAGTCCTCTTTGAGAATTTCATCGTTGGTCTTTTTAGCTGTCCAGGGAACTTTCAACATTCTTCTGAGAAATCCCATCTCTGTGGCCTCTAATTGTCTTTTCATTTCTTTGTTTACTATCCATGATTTTCCATAGGTCAGAATTGCTTGCCTCTATATAACACTGATGAACTCGCTTTCTCACTTCTGTTGAAACAATCAACATTTCATAACATGATAGCTCAAACAATACAAACCTTGAGAATAGCTGTTATCATTTTGATAGCAGACACGGTACTGAAGTTCAGACAAAATGAATATTTATATATATTTTTATAGATTGCACTATTTTTTCCCCATGAATCAGTTTTAAGATAAATATAGAAAGGAGGTGAAATCATACAAAAGTGTATTAGCTTGAATGTTTATAAAAAAAGCTGTTACCCCCTTGGGTGAATTTATTTCATGACAATATTGTTTGCTGAACTGAATTTCATTATAGGTGACTTGTGTGATTTTCGCCTTCTATGCATCATCTGTTTAATTCTGTGACATGATAATGTCGAGAAAAGTGCAATGAGGAATGGATGCATTTGATAACTAGGGCAGTTCTGTAGACAAGTGGCTGGGTCATTCACCTGACTAAATTGCTTCTAGGTTCATCCAGCCATTAATGGGCACAGGAGATTCTGTCTGGGAAAGACATCCTGACATAGTGCTGACACTTTTACCCAAAATTATGGTCACTGCCATCTTGATTTCTGTATGCTGCACTCAATGGTGTGACAGCTACTTCATGTATTATTACTATCAGGATGAAGTGAAGAAGACTTAATATTTTCAAAACAGGCATGAACAGAAGGCAAAGGCCGAAGATAAAAATAATAAATTCAGAATACAAAGTTTATGCACTGGGAAAATGATATTTTTTGTTCATATTTGGTTTTACAATAGTTCATCTTGAAACAGTAAAGTACTTGAAGAAAGGAGAACTACTTCTATGATCATGGTTCAGATAATATAACGATTGATCACATTATAGACTGTATTTGGTTTGATTAGGATGGGACAGTTAAGACAAATGTATAATAGCTGCATATAAACATCCTGCTACTGGAACATCAGCACATGTATGTGCACCATCTTCTGTTTATGGGGACACCTGTGACTTACTGTCTAAGCATCAATAACCCCATAATAAATATATCTTTAACTCCAGTATATGTGGCTCTTTTTTTTCAGCATACATTTTATTAGGAGGTTCTTGTCTGGTACAGAGTACAACCCATTACGTGACATTACACCATCAGTGCCTGTCATAGTATCGATGATGGTCTCTCTAGTTGTGACTTCCATTTCTGAGGTGAGTCTGAAGCAGACTTTTAGAAAGTGTAATTATAGTCTATGCTTGTGCAGAACAGGTAGAAATGATGAGATTTGATAAAAGATCTTTGCAAGGATTGAGACTGCTAGAAATAACATTTTGAAACAGGGAAAGAGTATCTAAGTCTATACCCTATGGTCTGACTACAGCTCGAAAGGTCGATAGATATATTCCAGGAACGGGTTGATTTCGATCTGTTTAATTCAAATTTTCCATAGTGATGACTAAATAGTGATTGTTGATAAGGATCAAGTCCTGTGGCTGCAACAATTTGGAATGTAATGTCTAAAGACATGTTGTGTGTGTGTACAACCAGTAAGCTACTGGAACAATCAGTGTGCACAGGCTTTCTTGTGTGCTTCAAACTGAGTTACATAGAGTGCTGCAATACTACCTCTAACAACAGTGAATTAACAGTGTGCTCATACTGGCATTGGATTAACAACTCACTCCCATCAACTCAATGCTATCAACAACTCACTGCTATCAACAACTCACTGCTATCAACAACTCAATGACATCAACTCACTCCCAACAACTCAATGACATCAACAACTCACTGCTATCAACAACTCAATGACATTAACATCTCACTGCTGTCAAGAACACAACATTAACAACTCACTGCTATCAACAACTCACTGCCATCAACTATAAGCAAAGTTTGCCACCATTTTTTTCTAGCCACTGTCAGAAACTTTTAAACAATAATATTTTATGGAGTTTATATAGCACCTCTTCAAGAAAATGTACTTTTTGTCTGGATCATTTTATGAACATTTATAACAAACTACAAGTCTGCACTGTTTTAGCAAACAATTTCATGAGAATTAAAGAACTTTAAACACATTTTTTTATGACCAAGTTATGACATCATGGTCTAAAAGTCTGTATTTTGTAGCGTAACATGGGCATTTGATGTTTGCACTTTGGCATGAACATAGTGCCTTCACAGCTGAGAAGTTTCTAAGATTCCGAGACTAATAATTAAAACATTTGTTGTCTATCTTTGAGACAGACTCTTGTAATTTGTTAATAATCAATGCATTTTTGTTCTCTTTCATTAGCACATGTTTTGCCAAGGACAGTCTGTGGTGAATAAACTGGTTCACATAGCCATTTCTGGGTTGTGCCTTCTCGTCGTTCTTGTGCTTATCTTCTTCACAGAGAAGAACTTCATCTCATTAGTCAGAGAGCACCTGTCTAAATCAAGAAGTGGCAAAGAGAAAATACCTGAGAAGGAAAGATAATAAAAGTGAACACTTTAGTTTCTGAGTTGTATTTTATAATCTAGCTTTTAAAACAAATGTCTTTATTGACTGTATTTTAGTGCTTTGCTTCCAAGTAGAGGTGAGAGTTGATGGTAGATAGTAGATTATTCAGATACTGTTGTAGGTAATTGAATTACCCTCACTATATTAAACATTATTAGCAGATATGAGGGACCTCTGTGTTATTATTTCAATAACTTAAAGAGCCAGATAACAAGTTATTATATGTGGGCTGACTGGAATGTGTCTATCCATGGGTGGATTCACAATCTTTGATGTCAGCAGATAAAATATAGTATCTCGCAAGCTCTGATTTCTAGAATTATGATTTAACAATGTCTCCTGGCATGCCTGGAACATAATCGGAGATTATTTATTGAAAGATTGTCGGACTTAGAGAGTCTAAAATTTATGTCCTTTCAGCTCGAATGGACAACAGATAGAATGTATCCTGTAGTAGAGTAGTCATAGTTTACTATTGATTTTTCAGCACCCCTAGAAATATTATTTTTTTGAGTTGGAGCTTTAGAGTGTGTTTCCAAATATTGCGGTATGCAGCTATTTCTTCCCAGCTGCAGTATGTAGTACCATTTATGTATATATCTGCAAAGCTGGAGAAAAACCATCTTGTAGAGATTGAAGAATAAGTGAAGACAAGAAATAATTGAAAGACAACATGAATGAATGGCCTGGACTTTATCTGCTTATGTTATGTCTAAAAGCCTGTCTCATAAAACAGCCAATAAAACAATGTGATCAGTTCTATCTAAATGAGCTGCACATCTTTGAGCAGAACTGTAGTTTTCTATCCCGAGTCAAGTGTACATTGGCAGTTGTTAGTTTGGCTCACCATAGAATTTCTGTGATCATCTTGTGGTCTTCCTTTAGCCTTGAAGTGAAATCATCAGCTGCTGTCAGCTCATATGATAGCTGGTTAGGCTACATTATCATGAGATGATGAAACCATTTTACTTCCTATTTCTTTATTAAGAACTGTTTACTGCAGTGTCTTTTCTAGTCATTAACTAGACACAGTAAACTATTCTGCTGAAAGTGACTGAAAAACTGTAGCTTTTCTTGGAACGCTGTGTTATAAATTCTATCAAACAACACACTTTACATGTGCATTAATAAAACAACATATGAAATAGAATTGACATAAGAAATTCAAAATATATGTCATTACTATATGTTTTACTATTTTTTAAAACATTCAGCATGTTGATAAATTCCTTCCTTTCAAAACCACAATCCTCAGGGTCATACTAATGAACACAGCCAGCATCCTCCCTGTTTGTTCCTGCTCTTTGTGGCAAGTAATAAATATGCAGGCAGAGCAGTACATAGTGCATTCTATTTATTATCCTTTACATATATATATATAAGAGGAGACGAGAGTGGGGGGGGGGGTAGTGCATTTTTGGCAAAGCATTATCTCCATATTATTGGCCCAGGCATAGCAGGCAAGCTGAAATGTCAGTTACATTCTTGTTAGGACACAGCAGAAAGAAGACACAATCTCTTATACTCGGCACATGGAACGTTAGGACACAACAGAAGGAAGACACAATCTCTCATACTCGGCACATGGAACGTTAGGACACAGCAGAAGGAAGACACAATCTCTCATACTCGGCACATGGAACATTAGGACACAGCAGAAGGAAGACACAATCTCTCATACTCAGCACATGGAACGTTAGGACACAGCAGAAGGAAGACACAATCTCTCATACTCGGCACATGGAACGTTAGGACACAGCAGAAGGAAGACACAATCTCTCATACTCGGTACATAGAACGTTAGAACCCCGTACCCTGGATTAAATAACACCAACCTCACAAATGTAGAAAACATCAGGAAAACAGCCCTCATGGACATGGAGCTGTAGAGACTACATGTTGATATTGCAGATCGTGGATCAGTCAGGGAAAAAAATGACACCTTTTTCTGGCAGGGGCTAAAGCCTGAGTAGCCTCGCTTACATGGAGTGGGTTTTGTTGTGCATAATAAGCTCATACATTCTATAAACTAAAATGATGTTTGCAGGGCTTCCTTGGAGTTTTTTTGTTTGTTTTTAAAATGTCAGTTTTTTTTCTTTATGTCACATTGAATATAAATAATCTAAGGTATGCTGATGAAACAGTCTTAATCGCTAATAGCGAAAATGAGTTACAAGAAATGTTAGGCATTATAGTGAAAGAAAGCAAAAATAATGGACTGTCTTAACAGGAAAAAAGACAAAAGTAATGGTAACAACAAAGAAAAAGACATCACTGCAATGCACAATAAAGACAAGTGGAACAATATTAAAAAGGTAAATGAATTTAAATATCTGGGAACTATGTTAACCTCAGATGGTAGATGTACAACAGAGGTGAGATGCAGAATGGCTCAAGCAAAAGCAGCTTTCCTAAATATGAGGATGATACTGTGCAATCTATTATTGATAATAGGAACAGGAAAGAGGGTTCTTAAATATTGTGAGTCATAAAATATGGATGTTAATCATGTACTATAGGACAACAGACAGGAGAATTATTGGAGGCAGTGGAAGTGTGGTTTTATAGAAGAGTGTTGAAAATGCCATGGACAGCTGGGGCATTCTGAAAGAGGCCAAAGCAAAAAGAGAGCTAATATCCAATATAAGGAAGAAACAATCATCACTTTTTGGCTAGGTAATGAGAAGGGAACAGCTGGTGTGTATTGTAACAACTGGGAAAATTGAGGGAGGAAGTTATAAGAAGGAGGCAGAGAGAAAGGATGCCAGACAGCTTGAGAGAGTGGCTTGGCAGAGGGTCAACAAAGGAGGTGATAAATAACTGTTGACACCCAAAGTTGTGAAGAGACATGATCACCTATGCCAACAGGCATGGAACTTGATGATGATGTCACATTGATTATTTACATCTGTGAGAGATTAACAAATAATAAATGAAGTGGATTACCAGATGTCAAAGCATTTTGTCAGGTGTAAAGTTCAGATTATTTTCTGTTTGAGGAAGGCTTTTCTTGCTTGTTCTGTATCTTTCACATAGCTTCATGATTTGTTTTGTTACGAATGGAACATGTGTTCTATATTTTGTAAGATATCTAGTATGTGAACTTTTCAAAGAGAAGAGGATTGTTACAAGTAAAGACAACAACAAAATTAATTGGTCTCAGAATAAAATAAAAAACTAATAAAAGCTAGAATTAGCTTCTGAGTTCTTATAAGAATATTGTTCTTTAGGTTTTATACATGCACAGTGATTGTGGATCCTCAAATTGTTGTTTGCCATTTCTATATAATACCATTTATGTTTTCAACTTTCTTTCATGTCATCTTTAAATTGTCCACACTTATCCAGTTAATTGCAGTCATTTGCCTCCTCCTTTTAGTACATGCTAAAGAAATAACAAGTCACAAATTTTACCTACCTAGGCAGCAAAATAATGAAAAATAACAACACCCCAGAAGGCAATATATCTCAATCATCAGGCATTGGAAAGATTAGACCCCGATAAATCTATCTTGGTAGTAATATAGATCAAGAAGGTGAATCAAAGAAAGAGATCACAAGCAGGATAGCAAAAGCAGCAATGAATTTTAAAAACTTGGACTAAATATGGAAATAAAAAATACTAAGCAAAAACACCAAACTTAGAATGTTCAACTTAAACGTATTATCAACACTAACTGCATGTGAAAGTTGTAAAACATCAAAGAGATTGAGAAAAAAACTAAATGCTTTTGAAGACAAATGCTTAAGAAAAGTACTTTGTGTACAGTGGAGTGATTTCAAAACTAATATTGAAATAAGAGAAACCAAAGATCTCATATACAATTAAGGAAAGAAGATGGACATATGTCGGACATGTGCTGAGAAGAAACAAGAAGACAATTCTAAAATAGGCTCTTCTGTGGGAAACATCAGGATACAGAAAAAGAGGAAGACCTAAAGAGACACTAAAACGAACACATAAAGAAGCAAAACTGCCAGGCACAGACTCATTAGATAAGATCAAACACCTCGCCCAGAATAGAGATGGGTAGCAAAAAACACAAGCCCTATGTGACATCTGATGGTGTGGGAAGGATCAAGAATCAAGGCAGCAAAATGTCCAGAGATGGAAACATAGCATCAGAAATGATGACATGCATCGCACTAGAATGAAATGCTTTCAGCAAACTGATGAACATCTGGAGATCCAAAGTTCTCAGTAAATGAACAAAACTCAGATTATTCAACTTTTATTTGATACCAGAGCTAACATATCGATGTGATACCAGTGCCAACATATCGATGTGAAAGTTGGAAATCCACCACGACTTTAGATAGGAAATTAAATGCTTTTGAAAACAAATGTCTTCATAGGATCTCAAACATAAGCTAGAAAGAAAACATTTCAAATGAACAGATAAGAGACAAATCAAAACAAGAATACGTGTCGCATTTTATAAAAAGGTGTTGGAAATACATAGATCATTATGAGAATGAATGATGAAAGACTTCCCTATCAGGCATTCATGTTATTGGAAACCATCTGGTAAGACTCAACCATGGGACTGAGAATTAGCAGCAAATCATCAATTGTGGAGAACTATGACTTCTGCCCTATGTAATGTTTTTAATCCAAGAGGAAAATGAAATGAAAGAAAGAAATAGCACTATTACAATCTGAGCATTGGCTATTAAGTAGTATTAAGCACATATTTTATGTGCCTACACAATACTCACGATATTTTGGTAATATCACAACCAGATAATATTTTTGTTAGCTTTTTCCATGATTCATTGTCATATTATACGATTTTGTTTTATATATCAATGATTGTTTTTTTTCATTCTCTCTCTAATTTCACTCAATAGATAAAGATTTCTGGGTGAGTATGTACAAAGTGTTGAAGCATTCAGTAAATGAGTGTCTCCAATATTTTCATACAACATGGGAGAATACAAATAAGACATTGAGAGTAGCAAAATAAAAATGCTATTCAAAATACTTCTTTATTAATCTTTTGCAATAAGAAATCAAACAGAAGTGGTAAAACTATAATTTGCAAAGAAGGAAATGCACTGACTCAAACCACTGTCTTTATCACACATTTGAATATTTGAAATAAACAATAGAAACACCACAGATTAATCACACATTTCAAATAACAAAAACACCACAGATCAATCATACATTTTAAATAACACTAGAAACACCACAGATTAATCACACATTTAAGATTTATTCACTGAAGAACAAAGAGAACTGAATAAAACAACATACAAATGTTCTCTCCATTCTAGACATGACCAATTATTTTCAACTCCTCCTGTCCATTGATAAATTCTCTGAATGTTTTAGCCAAAAAAAAAGAATCGGCAACCAAGAGGAGATACACACAGCAATAGCAGGCAGACGTTGGAAATGGATAAGCTATGTTCTTGGAGGAAATCCAGAAATAAAAACTGCCTTGCTGTGAACTCCCAAGGATAGTGGAAACAGAGATGAATGGTGTGAGCTACACCTGGGAGACCCTGTGAAGGACAAGCCACAAACTGTTTGAGGTGGAAGTTACACCTGCACATTCTCCATTCATGTTCTCACAAATGAGTTTCTATACTTTTGGCACACAACAAAATTACAACAACTCAAACGGTAGGAGGGATTTCCCTCAAAATAAATCTAATATTAGTGAATCAATTTCTGCTTCTATAATACTGCCACAACCCCCCTTGCAGCATTTCCATAGTATATGTGATCACAGTATTGGATTATAGAGTAAGCAATTATTTTTGCTTTAATCATCTTTAAATATTCAACAAAACACACACACAAGATATATAAGCATTTGTGCAATGATAGTTTCAGAGCTTACTCCCTAAAATAAGTGGTTCTATATCAGACCATCTCTACAAAGTCAGTGAGATCTCATTCAAATTTCTCACAAATGATTGTAATTATCAAAGGTAAATGAGGAAGGCAAGATGAATATTCAGTCTATAAATGTGTAGATCAGCTAGTTGGTTGTAAAGGCAGAGGTTCAACCTGCTGATATGTCACATGACACAACCTCTCCACAGGTGTTCAAAATAACAGTTTCAACATCAGCCTCCTCTCATGTTCGTCACATTCTCTCAACCAGACCACAGTCATAAAGACCTCAAGTGTGGCAGATATTTCTGTTTCACTGCTTCTCGCTCTTCTGGAGGTGGCAGGGCAGGTTCAATTCCTTCCTTTTTTCTTCGTGACTGAACCAAAGACTGCAGAATGTAAACAATGTCATAAAGAAAGACATAGAGTAGGGTTCAAAGATAACACAAAACCAACCAACAGATTAAATATTATAAAAATAAAATATGATAAAATATTAAGATTAAATATTTTATAATTCAACACTAAACTCATGAGTTTACAGTATAAGGGAACTAGTTACTCTATCCATAACCAAAGTCTTTCTTTTATTATCCCACTGCTTGTGCCATCAAGCATCACAGAGAGGAGGAATGTGTCATTTGTTGGACTTTACTAGGGAGAATTGAAAAAAAATATAGAAAAAATGGTATGGTAAAAGCTTTACATAATTAATAGACGACACAAATTTGAACGACGTTTCGGCTCAATAGGCCTTCAGCTGGAACAAACAAAAAACACACGCACACTGATATGTAAGTAAATAAAACTAATCCTACATAGCTAACTAGTAATGAAACATCCAAAACAAAATAATCAAAACTGGTAAAAGAAAAGAAAAAATTCTTCCCTGTGTCATGGACCGTGGCCGGAACGAGAAAGAGAGAATCCGCATGGGGGTACGCTGTAATTACCCTGATGGTCAAACAATGTAAGGATTCTAAAAATATGTGAGCGGGGGAACACTGTATAGGTTACCAGACTACAAAGACACTGACAATGTCTATAAGGACATATTTATTCTCCCTCACATTTGGCTTTACTGCAGCTTCACATTTTTATGCATTCATTTGCATTTCTTTGCCTTAACCCCTGGCCTTTACTAGATGTGTAGCTTGAGTCAATTTACTTTGATACCATCTATCCATCTCCACTTGGTTTCCCTTTTGCTCTGTAGTCAGATTGCTTGCTCAAGCTCCAGGTTGTTGATTTCATTCTGTCTGGTCAGATGTCCAAACTATTTGATTCTTTGTTGTTCAATACAGTCAAATAGCTGATGTTAAACTCACCATATTTTTCAAGACCACATTTCTAATCTTATCTCTTCTAGTTTTGTTTAAAACTGTTCTTAAACATCTCATTTTGCATGTTGTTATATTACGCTTCTGTCTTTCAAGAATTGTCCATATTTGACAGTGGTAGCACAATGTGGGCATTAACGTTTCTATAAATTCAAACTTGTTTGTACAGTCTCAGACTAAGTAGAAAAATAGGACTGGGTAGCCATATAATTGGGGAAAATGTATATTCCACATTTTAATAAAACAAACAATGATGTAAAAAAATTGCACTAATTATTGAATGCCACTTGTATAAGTTGTTTATAGATATACTAGAAACAACATACAAGGGCAGCTTGAAATGTAACTCTGACAACAGCACCCTATATTCATGACATGAATGTAATAATAATCTTTAATGAAATAACTACCAGGATATCCATCAGTTTGCCTGGAATGTGACACATAAACACAGCGGACATGAAAATGACAGTGAACATGGATAAATGGTTGAAGTAACATGCCAAGACAGAAGCCATACAGCAGAAGGTTGTGTGTCCGCCGTCAACATTCATCGATGAATGACTGCTGTATATGGCAATACCTATGTGGATGCCTGGAGGTGGGCAAAGACTGTAAAAGTCAACAATTCTGCCATGAAAAACCTGCATTTGTAGCCGGGAGGTGTAGGGATGTAAGGAAATAGATGTAGTTGGATATAGGGTAAAGACAATGGGAGAACCATTGTAGGTAATGTGAGATTTTAGAACTGCCCTGAGTTGAGACAGTGATAGTATTGCGTGAATAGTGCACCCTCCAGATCCCGATCTTGTCATTCATGTTGGAAAGTCAAGAAGATATCTCATTGCTGCACAGGGAGTGTTCCTCATACACTCCAAGATAATGCACATAGCTTCATTCTGTGTTTTCTCCAGCCTGTCAATTTGTGTTATACTGACAGTAGGAATTGCTAGGGTATACTCGATTGGTGTGAGGACTAGTTCAATATTATTATGCCCTATAGATATTTACTCCATGTAGTACAGTATTCCCACTTTGAAGTGATATAATATGATCAGCTTTAACTGAAAACACTAAATGCACACATTTGATGATATTAGGTAGTTTACAAATTTAAGAGAGATAATTCTGTCCAAGTCAGCAAAATAACTCCAGAGTTGAAGAGTTACATCAAAATATAATGCAAGACAATTTTAAATCAGATGATTATGGCAACATGAAAAAGGGCAATGTTTGTTTTAGAAAAAGTGTGATTTTTAAAAGTTACACAAAATATTGGATTACATACCCAGAACTTTTTACAATTCTTGTAATTCTTAAAAAAATCTTTGCACTGACTTCCATCGTAACCATTGTCATCAAGGCATTTCATTGACATGTCATACTCCTAACAGATGTAAATAATATGTTAATGTGGTAACCTTGATGTTGATTATATTTCTGATAAAAACTAAATTGTAACACAACATCTATGACAGTATCAATAACATTACTTTTGTTGTTTTGTTACTCTGAATTCTTACCTCTGGAACAAGTAATCTGCATAACCTTAGCCTTGCACTTCCCATGTTCTTTTGGGTAGTTTTATGCGTTCATTCTTTTTACAAAGTGTACAAAAGTCACTATATGAAACAAAATGAATGATATGATGCAAGAAAAAAAAAAGAAAGAACTAATCTTCATGAGAACAACATATCAAAATCAACAACAGCCTTTAAATACTTAGTATCATTTCATCTTATGGTGAAAATACAAACAGAGACTGACAACAGGTGCTGCAAATAAAACCTAGTGATTGGGCAACTGGCTCCAATATAACAGAACAAACATGTCATATCCAACACAGAGAGAGAGAGTACTATAACAAAATATTTCCCCCTCAATGTTGCTATCAGTGCCAAACTTGAACACTGACAGCCAATGAAAAAAAAAAAAAAAAACTGTTATTATAGAGAAACAATCTAGCTCTTTCAACTCTAATGTTAAATCAGTACTATTATATGGCTGTGAAATATGGATAACAACAAAATGACAATCACAAAGATACAGACCTTCATTAATGGACGCTTGCGCAGAATAAAAGGATAGAACTGGCAGGACAAAATCACTAAAATAGAATTATGGAAAAGTACTAGTCAAATACAGGGAGCCGCGATAGCTCAGTGGTTAGTGAACTGGACTACAAAGGACAAGGGGTAGGGTTCGATCCCAACCGACGGCTTCCGGGTTCACCCAGCCTTAAATGGGTACCGGATTTTTTTCTGGGAAAGTAAAGCAGCACGGGCGTAATACCGACCACATTACCCCAAAAATCATGTGCTGAAGGTCTGTAAAATATAGGGTCACTAACACCACATTTCCCTATACGCCACTTGGCGTGATGGGGGTACTTTACTTTTTACTATGACATTATCTCTCCCTTTCCTCAACAAGCCTCCAAAGTTTGTATTTGTATTGTCTGCTGAGAGTCCAACAATCTTTTTGTTTAAGTCAAAATTATCAATTGCTTTCAACAATTGTTCAGATTGTCGGACGTTTCTCCTGGGATATCTATGAAAGCAATCAGTTTGGTCTTTACTGGAGTTTCCAGCTCATAAGCCTAAAAATAACGAACTAAAATAGGAAGTAGCTTAACGTGTTTATGATTAGATGTATCGCAAGACAATGTTACGAAGCTGACATATTTGAGGTCATTTTTTAGTTCATCAATAGCCCAAGGAGCAAAAACATTGGTAATTATGGATTTACACTTTGTTCTTGCACAGGAAAATTGTTTCGTTGAAAATTGCTTTGTAGAATTGTTGTACAATCCATACTGTGGAAACTATGATTATGAAGTACAGTATGATATATGAAGGTTCCTTCATGAACAGCTAGAGTGTATTCATCTTTTGAAGGTTCTGTTTTACAAAAATAATTTGTCATACATACACCCAGACTGAGACTTACAAAGCAGCGCATCCTTATGCTTTTTTGCCTGTAGAAGATGATCAGTTATTGATGTCCAAGTGTACCACTTGCTATAGAAAAATTTGAACTACATATATTACATTTCCTCTAAAATTGCTTGTATAATAAATGGAAATTCAGCTTTCAGCGAATCACTAAAATGACAAGTTTTTTTTGGAAAGCATTGTTTTTCTGCAACAGACGTCCACTGATCAGAAATAGAAAACACGACTGCACTGTACTGTCATTACACTCGGATTATTTGGAAATTGACTGGGAAAGATACTTTGGCTGGAGATGTCCTGAAAGGCAGCGGTGGGGATTGGGGGGGGGGGGGGGGGGGGGGAAGAGTGTGTCTGCTTTTTTTAAAAATTAAACCCATCCCAATAGAAGTCAGTGACTGGAATAGAAGTGATGTAGCACCGCGCTTCAAGAGTTCAAAGCGCTATCTCCGGCACAACGCGTCCAAGTCTACTCTTTTATCTTCCTGCTAATGCCGCTCAGTCTGGGATAAAGAAACACAACTCAGTAAGGTCCTGAGTCGTAGTGATTATTTTAAAAGAGGGCCGATTCCGTGTATGAACATTTCATTTATTTATTCACTAGTGAAATCGGGGACAAATTTCTTTCGGGGACAGTCCCCGAAAATCGGGGACCCTAAAGTAGTGAGAGTAATAGTTAACTATAGCTCGTTTCAAAACATATGCCCAACTTCAAAACGCTATTACTCTCTAACCGTTTGTTAAATACTTTTGAAATTTTCCAAATGTTATTAGAATGCAAAAGACCCTTTAAATGTATATTTAACAAATATCTTGCAGCTGCAGTTTTCTTAAAGCGGCGATATTTCTTTGATGTTTGTCAAAAATTGTAAATTGTGAAGCCCTAAAGAATAGAAATTACCGTAGTTGCTGGTCTACGATTAATTTTCACTAGGTAAAGGCGTGGCCGTAATGGGGAAATAACTGGATAAAACAAAACTCCAGGATAATTATTGTCTGCTCAGTTCGAGGACAGACGATAATATCAAGCTGTATGTCCAATTTTCATAGTTGTGTGGTCCTGAAAAGGACCGTTTGTTGAAATAATTTAAGGTAATATAGGGGCCAACATTGTGGGGGCTATATACTTTCATTGTGAATCAGACGAGTCTAAAAGATTAATAACTGTTTGGGGTTGAACATTCCACAAACCATCATTTTTCCAATATTCCTCTTCCTGTTTTAAGACGTGGTCTTCACATTTAGCCCAATAATCTTTGTCTATATTTAATAAAGCGAGATTAGCAAGAGTCTTTACATCGCATATTTTGAATGTTGTATTTTCATCTGCCACTTGTCCTTTTAATTTTGCCCAGATTAGTTCTATTGGATTTAAATGAGCATGGTAAGGTGGCAGCCTCAAACTTATATGACCATGCTCTTTTAATAGAATAGCATCTTTTGTACTGGATGACGTCGGGACTTTATCTTCAAGTGCAACAATGTTGTGGTACGCTGCATTGTCCATTATTAGGCAAGATGGTCGATCTAGTGATGGGAGAACAGAATTTTCAATCCAATGTCTAAATATGTGACCATTCATCTCAGAGTGATAATCCCGATTGTCTATGGATTTTGAAAGAAAAATGAGCTCTGCATTCTGTATTAGTCCATGTTGTCGACTACCTGCATGAACAATTATCAAGCGCTGTCCTTTGCTGCTAGGTATTAATCTCAATCTTTCCATCTGATGACTGCCATTCCCTTTGGTTAGTGTGGTGAGCATTGATCCATGTTTCATTCAAGTACACAATATCATAACCTTGCTTGCGCACCTCTTTTACTTCACGTAAGTACTTGCTTCTCATGACTACTATATGTGGCTTCTCACAGATGATGTTTCGTCCATTGGAATACTTTCTGAATGTAAAGCCTGCAGCTCTCACATTCCTCCATAATATAGACTTTGATATTTCAATACTGTTGTTCTTTTTCAGCGATACTTTTAATTTTCTTATTGTAACAGTTTCATTCATACCAAACATTTTGCGAATTTCACTTCTAATAAGTTCACTGTCGAAATTATCCAACATTTTTGCTCTTCCTTGTGATTTTGTATATTTGGAACATTGACGGTCACGTGCTTGAATCCAGCGATTAAATGACCGTTTAGATAAATCCAAAATGTGTCTTGTCCTATTCTCAGGGTTTTCTAAAGAATGATATAATCTTCCTCGTTTAGCCTCTTTGCAAAAATAGTCATACATTTTTATTGCGATGTTTTGTAAACTGCAGAATTTCATTTTAAGACTCATGATAAATGTTAGCGTTCCACGTCTACACCTAATCTATGGATGAACGGAAATGGAACACACAATGCCTCGTGTTTTGTACAAGTGTCTAATTGTGTCAGACAGCTCACGTTTAAAGCGTGCAAAATCGTAAATTTGACCGTGTAATTATTTGTAATCGCTATTTTTAACTTAAATACTGTAAACACTAAGTTTTGACTACATCAATGGGTCGTTATAAATTTATATAAATCAAATAAGCAATAATAATAACCAAATGTTTGTTTTTAATGAAATTAATTCCCTGTTGGGTTCTAATCATCATTATAACTTTACATGCAATTTTGAAAAAAAATACAAAAAGCGGTTTAAAAGATATTGATTTTAAAAGTTGGGCACGACTTATGAAACGCAATCGATAGTGTTGTTGTAATGTAATTAAGTAGTGGAGACTAAGTTACAGTAGGTGAGTGTCTACTGTAGTAGTACACTCCACTCTGTACACTTACACTCGTACCACTAAAATATAAAACTAAAACATTGTTAGTTGTGTTGTTACGCATAACTTACTTTAACACATGGGTTATTTATATGTCTGTCTTTGTTCGGGCGTTTACCATTTGTGTTATTTACTGACATTTTCAGTGATACACTTTAATTACAGCTTTAACGGCAGGATCAAACTCTAAAACAAAGTCCAGTCGGTCATAACAACCCGTTAAGTAAAAATATGGGCGCCGCCATCTTAACCTTGGATGATCACCACATCCCCAATGCCTCGTCCATGGCGTCTGAGCGGGACAGGAGTTTTCTTACATTTTCATCGTCTACTGAGGCAAACTCAATGTTGTTATCGTTTATGGGATTAGTCGTATCGATCAGTGGATACATTTTAATCCATCTATTTACAGTTAGTAGAATATAGCGAATTCTCTAACAGGGAAAATATTTAGCATCAAAAGCCGGAGATTCCCCGATGGAGCCTCGAGTTGTAGGACAGAAGAGGTTCGAGCTGGGACATGGAGGGCCTGGTTAGGGCGTTGACTCTTGATATTTATCACTGTTTGTCATAGAAACAATTCAACGATTTATTTACTCTGTTAAATTAAGAGATACCTTGATAAGTTGAAGGATGAAATTGATAAGATGTTGCACGTTATTTCCTCCTGAAATATAAATATTTAAACACTAAACAGTAACAAGTATGGTTCGCCCGCGTTTACTTGATGAACATCCGTATCCCTCTACTTGATCTTAATGATTAACGTCGTACTTATGAATTTTGGCAGCTATTTCAGGTGGATATATTAATCCAATCTATTTACAGTTTTATGATATATAGCGAATCCCATAATTGTTTCATATAGTATCTCATACATAAATTCTCGAGGCAGAGGCCGAGCTGGGACAGAGAGGTTGTGGGTTGACTCTCGGCTATCACCTGTTGGGATAGTATTTATGATTTCTCTCTGTTACAACCAGATCTGGTCTCAGCAGCGAGGCCCCTTGATAACGTCAGTTATTTGACGGAAAATAAATGAGTACCTCCGAAGTCAGTATCTGCCTGTGCGGCGAGGACCCCTGATGCACATCCGTATGCTCTACTTGATCTTAATGATTAACGTCGCGTAATTCAGTTTTAGTATCTAATGACTTCGTCAGAGTTGAAAGCTGGCGAACGCAACAACACATAACAACAATACATAAATATTAACTATATTTATGCTTATAGCAATTATTATTTTATTTTTATACTTAACAAAACGCGTTCATTTAATTAATAAATTGGATAAACTTTTTTTCCTTTTTCTTGAAGTTAATTGGAATCGCATCATATTGTATGTCAGTAAACAAGTGAAGTATATTAATAAATAGTGGTGGAGTTGCTTATTATAATTATTTTATTGTCAATATTATTACTGGAAGAAACTGATTATACCTAATAATTATTGTCATGATTGAGTGGCACCCTCCTATCATTAATAAATTCTGTTACAGAAGCACTAGTTAAGTATAATAACAAAACAAATGATCAATGTTCAATGTGATGAGTGCTTGTACACATCAGGCAACGATTTTACCACAATAATAGATTAATTTTAATATTTGTTATTTTCATTATTAAATTAATTTTTTAAAAAATTACGTTTCCTTGTTTTATTTTATGGGTAACAAACAACAAAATGACAAAGACACTTTTATTTTGAGATATTTTGTCATTAAAATATTTATTTGTTGCTAAACAGAATTTTAAAAATGATATAGTTCAGCACTTTTTTATTTACTTAACTAAAAACTTATTTATTCTGAAAGCCTGTTGCCAGCATAACAAAGCAGTTGCTCCTACATTGTCTAATATTTTTGCAGAGGTCAAGTCAATGGAACTCCAGCCAACAGTTAGGAGAGATCTTTACCCCACTTCAACCCTCTCCTCCTGCTCTTATAGTTATATGCATACACACATATCCATATTTTTATTCTTTATTCTTGTATTTATTTTTTAAAATGGTCTATATATTTGTGGGCTGATTGATACACACTAAGAAAGCCTGATGTCAGCATAACAAGATAGACTTTGTATGGAACTGACAGGGAAGGCCCAGCAATACATGGGTAGAGAAACCATGAAAACCTCTAAAGACATTAGCCTAGCCATTAGCATTGACTGTAACAAATAGAGAAAAAAGTCTAGGAATATGGATGAATATAGAGACCTTGTCCATGACCTGTGTTCCCAGAGCCTGAAGGACATTGATTATTGATTACTATTTTTGTTGGATTAAAATTTGGCTCTAAAAGTAAAAATAGCTCTTCATTAAATCTAAAGGTTTTGCATGAGCCAGCTCTGACAGCTTCAGCTATGACCAATCAGATCTGACACCATGCAACATTAAATTATAATTTAATATATATTCTATTATGAAGTGAGGCTTTGTGCATTAAAACCTTACCAATAGAGCATTGAGCCAGTGCACTGCTGGGGCCCAAAAGGGGAGTAAAGAATTGTAGTGCTGTTCCCTACCAGGCATGTTCATAAGAGTCGACTAAGAAGGGTTGGGCATGGGACTGGCTATCCTGTACTGTTAAAAAATATAAGCTGCAAAAACTTCACAAACATGGACAAGTCAAAGAAAAGAAGAAAGTAAATCCACCATTAAGATAAGGGCTCTCTGTCTAAGAGATGTATGATGCAATCCAGAGAAAACCACAAGAAGTCTGGGTCGCAGGCTCACTTTTTGTCTACCAGGAAATTGTCCAGAATTGGCACCTGGAATGTACGTACTCTAAATTAACAATGAAAAGCAGCGGAAAGGGCACACTATGAAATTGATATTCTAGGAATGTACGAAAGAAGATGGTTAGGAACAGAAAGGATACAACTAAACACAGGAGAGATGATTTTATCACTAGAACACCTGGAACCTGGTGCACAAAATAGTGAGGGGGTAGCTACAATGTTATTAAGGGAAGCACAGAAAACACTGATAGAATGGGAAACAGTAAGGCCAAGGCTAATAAGAGCAACATTTAAAACAACAAAAAATAAATAAAAATACACATTATACAATGCTATGCACCAGCCAATGATAATGGAGATTTAGTTAAAGATGAATTCTATAAACAGTTGCAATGTCAGATGGATGGAAGACGAGCCAATGATACTATAATCTTGATGGGAGATATAAACGCAAAATTAGTTCAAACAACAGAGGCTTTGAAGAGATCATGGGAAAACATGGACTTGGAGAAATGAATGAGAATGGAGAGATATTCATGAACTTCTGTGCTCTTAATCAAATAAGTCTAGGAGAAACAATATTTCAATATAAAAGAATACATAAAGCTACATGGGTGTCACAAGATCATAGAACAGAGAATCAAATTGACCACATATGTATTAATAATAAGTTTAAGTCATCCTTACAAGATGTAAAAGTATATAGAGGAGCAGATGTAGCTTCAGATCATCATCTTCTGATAGCCAAACTTAAACTGAAAAGATATACTAGAACACATAAGGGTAGAAAGTATTTTAATGTAGGGTTTCTTAGAGAGCAAGGAATTAAAGATAAATTTGCAGTAACAGTATCAAAACAGATGTATTCCTTCAACTTTGATATTTAATTGTAGGTCTTGAGAATATTTTCTTTGTTTATGATCATAGTTTTAGTCTTTTTGATATTCATATCTAGTCCATATTTTTTGCTTGTCATGTTTATTACATTAAGTAATTGTTGTAGATCTTGAGGATTTTCTGCTAGTAGTACAGTATCATCAGCATATCTTAGGTTATTGATTATCTTTCCATTAATTTGTAGGCCTGGCATCTCTATGATGTTTTTAAATATTTGCTCAGTGTATAGATTGAACAAGCTTGGTGATAGAATGCTTCCTTGTCTTACTCCTCTTTTTATATCAATGGGTGTAGAGTTCTCCTTGTTATATATTTTATTATTGCTGTTTGCTCCCAATACAAATTACATATTAGTCGTATGTCTGTGTCATCCAGATGTATATCTTTTAGGCAGTCTATAAGTTGATTATGGTGTATTCTATCAAATGCTTTGGTGCAGTCTATGAAGCTGGCATATATTGGTTTGTTTACTTCTATGTACTTTTCAATCAACGTCCTCATGCTGAATTAACCTGCTGTTACATAATCTACTAGATAAAATATGGGAGAAGGAAGAAATACCTAAAGACTGGAAAGAAAGTTATATGATCAAACTGCCAAAGAAAGTAAGTTTACAGGAGTGCACAAAATATAGGGGAATTATGCTACTATCAGTGCCAGGAAAAATACTAGGCAGAACCATTCTGGAGAGACTGAAAGAGGCCTTAGAGAAACATTTGAGAGATGAACAAGCAGGTTTTAGGAAGAACAGATCATGTGCTGATCAAATAACTATCTATCTATCTGTAGCTCTTTCGAGCTGAAGGCGGCACATAGGGCAGAACTACAATCTCAAAAACAGAAACCTTGCGTGCCAAAATGGCACATATTGCAGAGATCACTACTTCTAAAATCTATGGTTCTGTTTCCATAACAATACTTTTTACAATGACAGCTTGTCAAGCCATCGATCAACCTCCTTAGTCGCCTCTTACGACATGCCTGGAAGGTCACGGTGGCACTATTCTTTACTTCCCTCATAATGAGGCCCTGATAACACACAGGAGTGATCAAATAACTACTTTACATATAAAAATTGAACAAAGCTTAGAACTACAGTCCCCACTTTATTTTGGATTCATAGATTACGAAAAGGCATTTGATAGTTTAGACAAAGGATTTTTTTGGAAGCTACTGAGTCATTACAGAATCCCCATAACGTTTATTAACCTGATAAGAACAATGTATGAAGAAATGCAGAACAATAGAAATGGAATCTAGTGGTTACTGATCAAGCAACTTGATGACTTAGACTTTGCTGATGACATAGCTCTCTCATCACACAACCATCAACAGATGCAGGATAAAATGAACACACTTGATGAGATATCACAACAGATGCAAGATAAAATGAACATACTTGATGAGATATCACAACAGATGCAAGATAAAATGAGCATACTTGATGAGATATCACAACAGATGCAGGATAAAATGAACATACTTGATGAGATATCACAACAGATGCAAGATAAATGAGCATACTTGATGAGATATCACAACAGATGCAGGATAAAATGAACATACTTGATGAGATATCACAACAGATGCAAGATAAAATGAACATACTTGATGAGAGATCACAACAGATGCAGGATAAAATGAACATACTTGATGAGAGATCACAACAGATGCAGGATAAAATGAAAATACTTGTTGAGAGATCACAAACTGGGACTGAAAATAAATAGAGATAAGACCAAAATTATGAAAATTAATGCAGTTAGCAATAACCAATTAACAATAGGAGAAATACCTCTACTAGATGTACAATCTTACATATACTTGGGCAGTAATATAGACAAAGAGGGAGGAGCAGAGAATGATACCAAAATAAGGATATCAAAAGCAAGATGAGCAGCCTACTAAAAGTAATCCTGGAGTAACATCAAAAGATGAACAAGTCAGCCTATGACAACCTGCACCATCAAAGCAAGAGACAGAGTGGAATGGCGCTCCATGGTAGCCAACCTTTGTTGCGGAGACGGCACTCAGTGAATGAATGAATTATTGTCTATCTTCTTCCTCCCTCCCCACCCGCCCTCTCTTTCTGTATGTTATTCATACATGTTTAGATGTGGGTCTACAATGTCATAGAAATAGTTTACTTTTGTTGTTTTTTGTATAATTCTTATTTAGTTTGTAAAGTATTTATTTATATATTTTTTTTATGGTAACAATATAAGTAGGGTTACTAGATGTTATGATTTCACCAGATGAGTTCTGTCCCTTTAAGTGTCTATCCTGTGTTCAGCCATGGAATCACACAATTTATCTTATAACATCAAGTATTGTATATGGCACTTTATGTCCTTTTATTTGTTACAAATCCTTTTTCAAATAAAATGTCTGTTTTTCAGACAAAATGGCCTACTTTTAAAAATCCTCTTTGTAACCCTAAATGTAAAAAGGACAGACTATGATTATATAGACACTTTGGTCACATATATTTAGTTTTGTTAAACTTTGCTTCAGTTGTTTGGAATTATTTCATCGTTTTGAATTAAACTGGTGACAAAATGTTTTCTTATTTTCTACTTCTTGGATTATATTTGCAACTTGCTAAAGTTAATTATTTATTTTCACTGTTCACCCCTCCGCAGATCATAAGATTGCCAGAGGATTTGACACTTCTAGAGAAATTGTAATGGCATCTATTAAAGAAGAATACAAGGCAGAAAACTTTCATTCTAAACCTGAGATTGATCTTCTGGGTGAGCATTCAGAGAGCTGTGATGGGCCAGAGGGTGACAGTGTTGCAGCAGAGAATACAGCTGTATGTAAGTATAATTAATAATATACAAAGATCTTTGCCTGGCATTTTTCTTTTTTTCTTTTTTTTTCGGTCATGCTATTGTAGTCATGTTTTTTCTATTTTATTAAAAATTCCTTCCTGTTTAATCCCATAGTTTCCTTGGAAGTTTTTGGAATACAAAGTTGTGTTTATGTCTTTTTCCAAATCTTCTTGTTGAGGGTCAGTGTCTCATTTTGCCCTTATATTTACCTTGTGCCGTGTTTTGATTCAGGGCAGCATTTTCATTCATTATGGTGTTCACATTGCAATTTACATAGAATCTAAGGTTACATGAGTAATGTAAAAGTTCTAGTAAGTAAGTAGCAGAAAACCCGGATAGAGAATCCAAATAGATGGGCCCTAAGGCAGTTGTTGGCAATATATGTTGAACACACCTTCTGGCCTCCCTTGCAACTCAACTTCCATCTGAAATGTATGCTTCTGTCTTGAATATGTGAACTTTGACCCTCGTTTGGAACTCTTTACAAAATAGTGTGGTGAGGGATGTGTGTCAACACAAAATAAGCAAAGGGCTAGATGCATAAAAGAAGATAAAATGTGCAAGAGAAAAGAGCTGAGACTTCATCAAACAAATTTATCTTGTTTATTTTGTGCTTCTTCTCAAATAGATGAGTTAGTTAGTTCCTCTCAGGGTCAAAGATAACATGTAGGGCAGAAATTATTACTCTCCATATTTGACATTTTACTACAAGGTCTTGTTTAGTCTTTAAGCCCATAGTTAAGCCCCTTTTGTTAATTGTTCTATGTAGTTTCTTTTGGTCTGCCTTGTTTTTTTTTTGTACCATCTGGGGTTCACATGATGGTATGGCTCGCTAGGGATGAATTGCCTCTATTATTCTAGCTAATGGCAGGAGGTCCCCAAAAATGTGTATACCAATTTGTCTTACTTATAGTCCAATTTCAATCTTTAAGTCTCTGTACAACTCATATGTTTTATAGGACATACATTTTCCATGTTTCAGTTTCCTTTAATTGGCTTAAATTATAAATACAAATATGTATGTTGTCTGAACATCAAATGATAAGTACAACATCTTCTTTGTCCTTTACTCCCTGCTTTGAATAAATCACTCATTGGATCACTTCCTACATGCTAATTTTCACATGGTTTTTATTTCAAAGCTAATTTAATTTTTAATCACAATATCCATAGATTTGTTTAAATGTTTATGCACATATTTTTTTTCTGCCGTAGAACTGAGAAACATTTATGAATAAGACTTTTAAGTAGTGTTTGTTGCGCTGCAATTGTCAGAAAACACAATTTATATTTTGTTGTTTCAGGGTGTGAAATGTGTGGTGTCCACAACATTGGTGATTGCTTCATTCATGGTGGGAAAATGACTGTCACACCTGATAATGCAATGCCTACAAGAGCTTGCTTGTCTCTGCCAAAAATCCTTGCACTGAAACGTGTTAGAGACTCTGAGCCATGCTCACTCGAAGGTTGGTTCTTGATTAAACATAAAAATGTACGTTAGAGATGTAAAATTAATATGTTTATTTGTGATGGTAAAAATGGGGAAATCTATGTCTGCTATTTAAATTTGATTCCATTAAGAAGTGAGCATCACTAGTATTATCTAGTGGTTGATGTGCAGTTGACTGTATGGTAGGCATGGGTTCACTTTGATTTGATGCTCTCCATTTGACCCAGTCTAAAAGAAAAAAAAGAAGTAATACATATTTGATGAGTTGGAGAATATATTAAAAGTAAGAAGAAGGACTGGTCTCCTCACTTCATTGTAAGGGGATTGGTTGGTCTCAAGGCAAGACACCAGCCTCAAGACAGAGAGGTTATGGGTTCAAATCCTGGCTGCACCAGTTGGGATTTTTATCTATGATTTCTTTCTGCAGCAACCACCCCTGGTCTCAGTAGCGAGGCCCAGCTTGAAACGTCAATTACTCATCGACGAAAAAAATATGAGTACCTCCGAAGACGGAGTTATCTGTCTGTGCGGTGAAGGACCCCTGTTCACACGACTGCCAGGGAAAAATGGATTAACACGCAAAATTCAGTTCCTAGTCTCTAGGGACTTTGTCAGAGGTCAAAGCTGGTGAACGCAACAAAAAAAAAAAAGCTTTAAAAAGTGGCTGAAATTCAGAAACAGCAGATTGTTCTGGAAATTAGCAACAGTGTTAAGTATGGTCTGAAGGGTTGCTAACAGGTGGGAGCAGCAAGTGGAATGTTACAAGAAGGCGGAGTAGTAGTGTAAACAAAGTTTCTCCAGTGGTAACATGTTCCAGATGGGAACAGTGTTGTGTTATTTGGTTTTTGAGTAGTGAAGGGATCAAGCCCTTCAAAATTGTCTAAAGAATGGAAATGCTGTGTGATGATGCAGGTCTAACACTGTAGCATATGCATTGAATGGACCAGGACATTTTTTAATGATATTTCTATGAAAGACCCTTCTCGACATGTTCAGAAACACTGAGTAGTGACGCCAGAGGCCATTACAGCAGGGGAAGTCATGGTGAAGGAAATCTGAAAGTAGCAGTGAAAGAAATAGCTGCATGTTTGGGTATGAGCATTTGATCAGCACACTGTATTGTCCACAATGTACTGCAGTCCAATATAGTTTCTGTAAAGTGGGCATCATACCAAGTGACTGCTGATTTGAAAGATTGATGTGTTGGGGAACTTTTCTGATGCATTGAAACTGATGGTGATAGCTTCCAAGGAAGAATTGTCACCAGAGATGGAACTAGGGTCCAGTGCCACCAACAGAAAAACCAGCAAGCTAGGATTGGCACCAATGCTCCTCAAAACTGAAAAAAATTTCCAGATACAACCATCAGCAGAGAAGTTTATGCTGACTCGTATTTGGGATGAGCAAGAGTCATTTTGGAGCATTATATGTCCAGGGAGCCGTGATAGCTCAGTGGTTAGTGAACTGGACTACCACGGACAAGGGGTAGGGTTTGATCCCAACCGATGGCTTCCGGGTTCACCCAGCCTTAAATGGGTACCGGATTTTTTCTGGGAAAGTAAAGCAGCACGGGCGTAATACTGACCACATTACCCCAAAAATCATGTGCTGAAGGTCTGTAAAATATAGGGTCACTAACACCATATTTCCCTATACGCCACTTGGCGTGACGGGGGTACTTTACTTTTTATATGTCCAGGAGCAGGGACAACATTTATCAGTGGTACATATGTAGGACCTCCCCCTTCTCTTTTTCCTCCACTATAATTTTATCTTATTTGGGGGACTGGTTGGTCTCAAGGTAATACACTGGCCTCGAGACAGAGAGGTTGTGGGTTCAAATCCCAGTTGGTTGGGATTTTTATTTATGATTTCTCTCTGCGGCCACCTCCCCTGGTCTCAGCAGTGATGCCCAGCTTGAAACGTCAATTACTCATTGACAGAAAAAATATGAGTACCTCCGAAGTCAGAGTTATCTGCCTGTGCGGCAAGGGATTCCTGTGCACATGGCTGCCAGGAAAAAACAGATTAACACGCAAAATTCAGTTCCTAGTCTCTAGGGACTTCGTCAGAGGTCAAAGCTGGCGAATGAATAATAATAATAAATAATAAATTTGATTGTGATTCTTTGATAGTTACAAGTTGTAACAATGACAGATAATTTCAATAATATTCTTAACATTTTAGCAAAACGAGGTGTTTTCTCCAAAAAGTTTATGAAGTTACGTACATTGTTTGGGCCAATGGAGGCTAAGAGGATGCACACAAAGCCAGAATTGCACACTGGTATGATGGAGTATCAGGTATGATTACTTTATTTATGCAATGCAGAGAACAAAACCTCTTACACAGTGAGAGGTATCTCTTATTTATCGCACATTTACATCTGAATTCTTGCTCTTTAAAACATCTACCATAATTTCATGCAGTCGTGATGTCAAATACAGAATTCTCTCTTGCAAAGTCTGACTGGAATGTTTGTCTAGCCCGCCACTCCCTGAAAAATTACACCACGACTACATATTTTATGGGAGCCGTGATAGCTCAGTGGTTAGTGAGCTGGACTACAACAGACAAGAGGTAGGGTTCGATCCCAACCGACGGCTTCCAGGTTCACCCAGCCTTAAAATGGGTACCGGATTCTTTTCTGGGAAAGTAAAGCGGCACGGGTGTAATACCGGCCACATTACCCCAAGAATCATGTGCTGAAGGTCTGTAAAATTTGTGGTCACTAACACCATATTTCCTATACGCCACTTGGCATGACGGGGGTTCTTTACTTTTTACTTTACATATTTTATATTACGATCCCCAGAGTTCACTACATTTAATCTCTCTTATTAACATTGAACACCTATATTTGTTTATATGGAAATACAAATTTTATCATTTCTGTGAGTAAAAGTGAAAGTCATAATATTTTTTACCATTTCAATTTTGTTCAACTTGTATTTGGAGTGGGTCTATGTTTTTGTGCTCGCCACACCAGTGATCATAAGTAATTTAATAATATTTTATGATTTGCTTAACTCATGACATTTAATCTCTCATATTAACATTGAACAGCTATATTTGTTTGTACAGTAATATAAGTTTGATCTTTTCTGTGAGTGAAAGTAATAATTTTTTTGACAGTTTCAATTTTGTGAAATTTGTCTTGGAAGTTGAACTATATTTTGTGCTCGTGTCACCAGCAAAAGTGACAGTCATAAACACTGGGCTATAAGGACGGCAATTGATATTTTAGTAAATTTATGAGATGAACTGAAACAACAGACATGGCACATTTGGCAGTGTTACATAAACAATAAATATTTTTACAGCGGAAAGGCAGGAAAAGATAATGAAAGCTGCGTAGACAGCAATCCTGAATGTAAGTTAGAAACATCTTAATTTTTGTCAAGGGAAGGGCTTTATTTGCATCATATTAGGGTCTCATTTGCGTCATCATGACTTCGGTCATTTCAGCTAAAGAACATTTCCGGAAGGGCATGATGTATATATATATTTTTGTTGTTGTTGTTGTTGTTCTTGACGTAATGCCACAAGTGGATGTGGGCAGTGTGCCCTTTTACTTATTGCTTTGTTGGTTTATAATGGCTTTCTTGACATACCCAACTCTTACTGGAGAAGTCTGAGTTCATCTATCCCAGACTATGCTGGTAAACTACTAGTCCAGCCTATACAGTCTTCCATATACAGTCCAGTCTCTATACCAGTAATAGCCACCACTACATGGAACAATGCGATCCTAGGTTCTGTTAGCCTGCCTGTTTTGACATAGACTGTTACTGGGGGAGACCACAAGGATGTTGAACTGTTATTGTGTCTTGGTCAGCTGATGGTGCGCTGACCCTGCTTTTGTGTCTTGGTCAGCTGATGGTGCGCTGACCCTGCTATTGTGTCTTGGTCAGCTGATGGTGCACTGACCCTGCTATTGTGTCTTGGTCAGCTGATGGTGCACTGACCCTGCTATTGTGTCTTGGTCAGCTGATGGTGCGCTGACCCTGCTATTGTGACCACAGGTCACAGCTGCTTATGCTCCCTCATATATAAAAAAAAACATATCTTAAAATTGTATAAAAATAAAGTACATTGTAGCCTCTTGTGTGGTGTATGTGGTATTAATTTCCATACTTTTAAATTATCAACACATATTTTATGGTCAACGCTATGCCAGTGCCATCTTTTTTTCCTAGAAAAAGTCTCTGGTACTCATTTAAGGCTGGGCAAACCTTGAAGTCATTTTTGGGGCTTGAACCTACCTCTCGTTCTCAGCAGATTAGTATACTAACCACTGCTCAACCATGGCTCTTAAAATTGTTTATTTGTTACATATGTATATATGTTAACAATTTACTCTTCTTTTATTTTATCAGTTTTAAAGAACAAAATATTTTAGAACAAAAAATCCCTTCTTACAACTGTTCTGTTACAGGATACTGCCCTCTGCACTTTATATATTTTTGCAATATTGGTTTTAATACCACTTTCTTATATAAGATTAAAAGTTTCTACTATCTACTCTCACTTGTTTAACATTCTTTATCCTTCTTCTTTGTTTCTCATATTTAGCTTTGGTGATTCACAAAAGTGTGAGTTATCCATCTGTTTTAATTAATGTCATTAACACTTATTTACTTTAGGTATCATTCTGTTTACTGAGATTTATTCATAATTTTTATATTCTTCCACAATTTACAAAAGCTGATCCATAAAATTTATTGTTTTTTTCACCATTTAACTAGGTGAGCCAATAAAATCTCTTGTCCACAAGTTTCATTTACCACTTTTTAAAACCTGTGTCTTTTAACTTTCTTGTCCAAAAGTTTCATTTACCACTTATTAAAAACTGTATCTTCGAGCTCTCTTGTCCAAAAGTTTCAATTACCACTTATTAAAAACTGTATTGTCAAACTCTCTTGTCCACAAGTTTCATTTACCACTTTTTAAAACCTGTGTCTTTTAACTTTCTTGTCCAAAAGTTTCATTTACCACTTATTAAAAACTGTATCTTCGAACTCTCTTGTCCAAAAGTTTCAATTACCACTTATTAAAAACCGTATCATTGAACTCTCTTGTTAAAAATATGTCGTTTATCACTTATTAAAAACCATATCATTGAACTCTCTTGTCAAAATATGTCGTTTATCACTTATAAAACCATATCATTCAACTCTCTTGTCAAAAAAATGTCGTTTACCACTTATTAAAAACTATACCATTGAACTCTCTTGTCCTAAAGTTTCATTTACCACTTATTAAATACCATACCATTAAACTCTCTTGTCAAAAAATGTAATTTACCACTTATTAAAAACTATACCATTGAACTCTTGTCTAAAAGTTTCATTTACACTTAATAAAAACCATATCATTGACCTCTCTTGTCAAAAAAATGTCATTTACCACTAATTAAGAACTATACCATTGAACTCTCGTGTCCAAAAGTTTCATTTACCACTTATTAAAAACTGTACCATTGAACTGTCGTGTCCAAAAGTTTCAGTTACCACTTATTAAAAACTGTACATTGAACTCTCTTGTCAATAAGCTGCAGGTCAATGGTAACGATGAGTGTGAGTATCTAGACATCTCGGATGAGAACAGCTGCAACTGGATGATGTTTGTCAGACCAGCCAATGTATTTGCTCAACAGAATATGGCAGCTTTTCAAGACAAAGGAAATATTTATTTTGTCACCTGTAAAGTGAGTATTACAATTGTGAAGTTATATTTTAACTTTTTACTTGTATGTTCAACATACAAAAATCTATCAAAATTACAATGGTGTTATAATCACATTTTCAGATAATACTTGTGTTCTTGTGCATTTAAAGTATATAAATGGCAGTCATATTTTCACATCGCAGCAGACTCATAGAAACAGATAATATAAAAACTCTATGTCTGGAGGAAGCTTGGTATCACCACTATCTATTAATTGTCTTTGTTTTTTTTTTTTTTTTTTTAATCTTTAGTTTGGGTTGGCGTAATGGTAGTCGGGGCTTTCCCATATTCGCTCTGCCAGCCTTTCCAGAAACCATTGAAGCATTCATCTACTGATTGTTCCTGTCCTGCATTGATTAATTAGGTTTGGACTGTCGCTGAACAACTTAAGCACTGTTCCTCTCCTGTAGCCATACTTTAGTGGTATGAGCTGTTTGCTTCGGGTCATTGTCATGTTGAAATGTCCACCCACCTGGATATGTGACCTGCATAAATGCCAGTTGTTCCCCTAGTATGTCAGTGTATCTTTGTTTACAAAAATCTTTGTGAAAGTGGTACCTCTTGCTGATGTCCATCCCCAAAGATGGAATCTCTGGCTGTGTTTTGGTTACTGATACACAAACTTTACAGAGTCTTTAGTCCAAGTATTTATTTGAGCAAAATAAGACCAAAAAGATCATTTGAAAATCAGCTGAAAAAAATCAGTGACCCATGACAAAGTTCATGGCACCAGCTTATTTGTTGAGTCTCTGCGAGAAATAGCGATGAAATTATCCTTTTTTGTTTGTATAATTCGTCCTGTGCCGCTCCCAGTTGATAGTTGCATTAGATACCACAGGGCTTCCTCTCTCATTCATGCGCTGCTGTGTGGTCTACACTTTTCATTGGCCCAGCCTGAACGATTTGGGTGAGACGCTGATGATCCTTTATGATCTAAAATCTTGGACTCCCACTGCCTTCTTTTTACTCAGTTACCTACTTTTGATTTACTCACAACTGTAGACAGTCAAACAACTCTGTGCTCCTGTCCATTCAGGAATGTACAAGGTTTCAGAAATGAACACAAACTTTGACTTTGTATCTATTTTCTGCCACCAACATTAGAAATAGTCATCTGCTTTATTGTCATGTGACCTTACACTTTAAAAAAAAAAAAAAAATTCTGTAATGTCTGCTCACTTACATGGAGTGTTAATTTTGGGCAGAGCATGTATGTTTAATTAGATTTCAGTACATTTAGCTCATCTGTAGATCTGCAATTTATTTTGCAAAATACTTTAATTTCATTCTGACATTCTGAAATCTCCAATTTTATGTTTATTTTTTTAGTTTATTACTCTATAAAGTTTAAGTACTATAATGATATTTTAGAATTTTAATTATAACAACTTGTTACCACATTTTTTTATCATATGTGATTTTTACAATAATTAACAAGAAGTAATTCAAATTTATATTTTTCTTATTGAGAAAAGCTGCATCTGTATGCTATAATTTGACTTTCCATTGAAAGAATATACCAAAGGGGACTGAACTTCGTGTATGGTATGCTGCGGCATATGCTAAAGCTATTGGTAAGCGTATCTTGCTGCCGGATCCCACAGACAGGAAACAGTGTTTTGCGGCAGTTAAGAAAGGTACATCTGTTTTGAAATTAGATAATAAATCAAGGTACAACTTAATAGTATCAGCGAATAAATAATGTAAAACAGTTTTAAATGAACAAGCAGACAAAATTTATGTTTAACAAAAGATAGTTGTTAAGTGGGCAAATCATGAAGATACAGACCTTCATTAATGGATGCTTGCACAGAATAAATGGATGGAAATGGCAGGACAAAATCACTAACTTAAAACCATGGGAAAGTACCAGTCAAATACTAGTGGACAAAGAGATACATTGAAGATGATGGTGCTGGATAAGACACACACTGCAGAAGCCAACTGAGAGTGTTACATAACAGGCTTATTTTTTTTTTTATCTCCAGGGAAAGATAACGAGGAAGACCAAAATATTTATGGAGAAGAAAGGTGGAAACAAAGATGAAGACAATGGAAAAGACATGGAATGATCTTAAAAGAATGGCAAGAAACAGAACAGCTTGGAAAGTGTTTGTTGAAGACCTTTGCTCCACAGGGAGCTGAAAGGTAGAAGAAGAATAGGCAAACAAGCACATAAGACTAAATGCAATATTGTGTTTGTAGGTAGCTGAAATAATAACTTTAAGATCGTGCTAAGAGCTGATTAGGTAATTATGAAAGCAAATGTCTATCAATCACAGTTATGATACATGATTTAACATCACCAAAACTTAGTTAATTAAGACTTTCTAATCAAGGTCATATATTCACTTATATGCATATTAATTAGATTTGTCTTCTGGCTTATTTTTGTTTTCTTTTCTGTGTAGTTTATTTTAATTAAATTACCAGCTTCTAGTCCTTGACACTGTCAGTAGTGTAGAGTAATTGTTCTTACTCAATCTTAACCTGACACCTTACTAATGGTAGAGTAATTGTTCTTCAATCTTAACCTGACACCATCTGTGTCAGTTGCCTTGTTGAAAAAAAATAAAAGGTTCCTGTTTTGTGGGGAAAAAAAAATATTAGTAGCAAGGGAGAGCACTGTCACTCTTGGCTTCAAATACTGTGAAGCAGGAGGGTAACATTGAAAACTTCAGCCTTGTTAAGACATTTTATGTCATGGAATTTTTAGTGGACTCCTTTTAACTGGTTGCCTTTTTAATTCATTTACTTTGATATTCATGTTAGCTTGAGCAGTGTAGAGTCAGCAATTTTAATTGTTTCATCATCATGTGCCATACCTTTGCTGTTGGCATAGGTGATCAGTCCTTCCACAATCTTCTATCCACAGTACATCTTATATATTTTGTTGTTGATTGTTTTCCGTGCCATGACACCAAGCTATCTAGTATCTTCTCTCTTTGTTGTCCACGATCTCTCTTTCCCTGTATTTTGCAAGTTGTGACCAAGTATTCAAACTTTCCTCTTCTCATGATGTGCCTGAAATATGTTAATTGTTTCTTTCTGATGTTTTTTAGGAGCTCCCTTTTGTTTTGGCCTCTTTGAGAATTTTCTCATTGGTCTTTTTAGCTGTCTAGGGAACTCTGAAGATTCTTCTGAGAAATTGCATCTCTGTGGCCTCTAATCAACTTTAATCTGTTTGTCTACTGTCCATGATTCACTTTCATTGGTCAGAATTGGCTCTACATAGTACCAATGAATTCTACTTCCATTGACGTAGACTTGTTTCCACAAAATGTTTTACATTTTCTGAAATGCTATTTTGGCCTGAGCTTTTCTGCTTTTTATTTCTGTGGTGCATCTTATATCTGATGTTATTATTGTTAATTAATTGTTTTTTACCTGGAGGTAAAGTCTTGCCCTTCCATGACATTAAAGGTATATACAAGAACAAGAAGAGAATAAAATAGCAGAGCCTGAAGCACGCTGGATAAATCTGAGTAATATGCCAATTCTAGGAAAGCTTTATGTAACAATGGTTGAGGCTGCTGTGATACTCACCTTACAGGTGACAAAATAAATATTTTGTTTTTATCTCCCCTCAACACCAAAAGGGTTTAAGAGGAAGTGAAGAAGATGAAGCAGACTTGTTTCATTTTAATAGATCCAGATCTTCATTACAATATTAATTTTGTCTCAGCAGTCGGGTAAAATCCACAGGAAAACTTTGCTTTTTTTAAAATTAGTTATCGTGAAATTAGGGATAATTTTTATTTTGAAATCTAACAAATTAGTGCATTGAAAATTTCTATATTTTTGTCACAAAAGAAATATTGAGTTTCATGTTGTCTAAAAGTTAATCATTAACTGACATAAAGTAATTGTGGTTACATTAACAAAATTACATTTCCCCATCCCTGAGATTTGAGCTTTCACCCATCTTGTTCCTTTGTCAAGTAGTGAAACACTACACCTATTTCTCTCCATAGAGGATGTTAGTGACAGGGATTTGATAGGGACATTTGTTTCCTCAGTTTTCCAATGCAGACTAGTAGTAAATTAGAAATTAGCATTTTCTCTCTGCTGCAATGTTAACTGTATCCTGTATGTGTATGGTCACTCTGTGTAGTTTATTGAGGACTCTGTGTCTTTTTAGTAACCTTGATCTTTATGGTTTATGGTGTGTGTACTATATGAAGAATTGGCTGAGGCATCTGTTTATAAACTAATAAACTCTCTGTCCATTAATGTTCTTCAGATATTATGGATGGTATTCTTTACAATTTTTCAGAAGAGACTTATGCTCTTTTAAATTATTCTGTCTTCTGCTAGATGGTGTTTCTTACTCAGTCTTTGAGTAATAACTATTGAGGATTACGTCTTTTTTATTTCTATTGTTCAGTAATTCTAGGTCTGAAGAATGTCTCTAAATTTTTCCTTTATTTTATGATCACCTATCTTTTCCAGTAAAGTCTTATAATTTGCATACATTTTAAACACCATATTTTTGTTGCTGACCTCACACACTGGTAATATGTCCATATACTTTGTCCACTTAAATGCAGGGATGGTTGAAAGCTACAGCCCAAAAGGGAAGGTTGTAGTTTAACATTGATATGATAGATCCCATTTGGGTCTGTCGTTGTGTTGTCTTATCAATCACCATGATGTTTCTGTATGATGGATCCCATTTGGGTCTGTCGTTGTGTTGTCTTATCAATCACCATGATGTTTCTGTATGATGGATCCCATTTGGGTCTGTCGTTGTGTTGTCTTATCAATCACCATGATGTTTCTGCAACTGGCTTGTCAAGTTTAGTTGTCTTTTAGTGTGATTTTGAGTTTTATTATTGTTCTTTTTTTAGTTTATAGGACAAAGATCATGAACATTGTCTTCCAGGATTTTACTTTCAGTCTGCCATAATTTCAGTAGGTTATTGTGGTAATGAAGGCTCCTCTAAATCTTTCAGCTGCTAAATGTAGGTTGTATTTACTAGTCAGTATGACTAGCTCATCACAAACATTGGCTTCTCTCAAGTTTTAATAAATCATCTATAAAAATTAATAGCATTTAAAAAAAATATAAAACCATCATAATAGCACTCAAACAGTGATAATTATGACTCCAGCCCACACAGAACTATTTAGCTTCATGCTTCAACTCTTTTGTCTCTCGATTCGGGGGAGTGGGGGCTTCTAGATTAATTTAAGAAAGTTGGTTAATATTATTTCAGCGATTGTAAGAATTGTATTATTTATTTTTTAATTGAGCCTCTGAAATTGCATACAGCCTGCCTGTTGTTAGAGATTTTTAAACTGCCAGGATTCTGTGTGCATATTTTCAACATAGAACTATGATTTATCATCCATCTCTAATAGAGCTAGGCACCTGAATTGACCTACATTGAAATCAGAAGTCACTGAAATGAAAACTGTTTTACTTTGAGTTCATGATGAATAAGAGGTGATGATGGGGGGGGGGGGGGGAATTATCTCCATATTATTGGCCCAGGCATAGCAAGCAAGCTGAAATGTCAGTTACATCCTCGTTAGGAGACACAGCAGAAGGAAGACACAATCTCTCATACTCGGTACATGGAACGTTAGGACACAGCAGAAGGAAGACACAATCTCTCATACTCTGCACATGGAATGTTAGAACTATGTGCCCTGGATTAAATAACACCAACCTCACGAATGTAGAAAACATAAGGAAAACAGCCCTCATGGACATGGAGCTTCAGAGACTACATGTTGATATTGCAGCCCTTCATAGACTAAGGTGACTAGGCCATGTAAGAAGAATGGCAAACAATCGTATTCCCAAACAAATATTGTGTGGCGGACTTAAGGACGGAAAGAGACCAAAGGGCAGAACAGTGCTGAGATATAAGGATGTTTGCAGGGCTTCCTTGAAGAATTTTCTATAAGTGAATGGAACTGAGAAAATATGGCTGTGGATCGTAGCACATGGAGAGCAAACATAAAAAATGGCACAGCAACTTCCGAGACAGTACTGATGTCAAATTCAGAAGACAAAACGCGCAAGAGAAAGGAGACAAGGCCGGTACCACGGGTACACCTTGCTCGTTCTGTGGATGGATCTGTCTGTTCAGGATTAGCAAATTCAGCCACAAGAAAAGATGTTCAGTAAAGCAGCACCCAGTATGAGACACTAATGCTTTACCAAACTACTCACTTATCATGATTGCTTGCTACCATCTGTCAAGACACCAAAGGCCATATATATATATATGATGAATGTTTTTGAACATGAGGTGAGTATCTAACCTCAGTGGTACAGCAATCTCACTTTTTTCGTAGTAATGTTCAACTACTGGAACATGTAATATTCACTATGAGCCAACAAAGTCTATTATAATGTGTTAATTCTATTAGAAAATTAACTTTTTTCTCTTTGTTTCAGAGAAAAAAGCTTTGCATGATCAACCTTGTGCTGTACGCAACAGGGAACCTGCAAAGAATGTGTCAGCGAATTGCATTAAGAGCACAACTGATATTAAAATGAAGACTGAATCACTTCATGAGAAGTCACCAGTAGCATCAGACAAAACACTCGTTCTGTACGTGCTATGAGAGACAACTCAGTTCTTTTTGCTGGCAATACATGTAATCCAGCATTGAGCAAGTTAGGTCAACTTGATTCACACATTTTTAAAGAACAGGGGGAGGGGGAAGAGGATAGTCTTGGCTGTGGAACAAGGCGAAGAAAAGGAAAACCACGTAAGTTTTTAGACAGTGAAGACGACTCTTCAGCAAAGAAAGTTACAAAAATGGACACACATTCACAGGAATTTTGTTCAAGCATAAATAACACAAATATTCCACGTGATGACATCATCAGTCATTTAAATGGAGAAGACGTCTCTTCGGGTGACTTTGTAAAACTGTACAGTGAAACTGACTCTGGTATTACTTTGCTACCATCAACAGCACTCATACCAACAACAACAACAGAGTTCTCCGGTGATGATGGAGAGAATCAACCTTCATCAACAAATAAACGGGGACCAGGGAGGCCCAAGGGCAGCAAAAATAAAAACAGAGTTTTTGCAAAAGTCAAACCGCAAGTTAAAACTGAGACACCGGTCAGTAAGCGTCAAGTTTACACCTGCAAGTACTGTGAGAAATCCTTCACTAGTCATGAGCTGTATGTTATTCATGAGGCCTCACACACCAACTCCCTTCCTTATACCTGTGATTACCCAGGCTGTGGCAAATCGTTTACATCCAAGTTCAAACATCAAAGACATCTTGCAGTCCACAAGAAGCCAAATAACTTTCCGTAAGTTTTGTTTCTCTCTGCACATTTATATTTATCTTTCGCTTTTATTTTCTGTTAAATCTGACAAAAATTAACGTAAACTTTTTACATTACCTTAACTATTTTAAAATAAACTCAGTAATTATGTATCTTTATGGTTTTTTTTTAATTGAAAGGTTTTCTGATTTTCATTACATTTTAATCTGGAGAGAACATTTTTTTTTTGTCAATTCAGAAAGAAACATAAAATTATAATTGCCTTGGTAAAAGATTTGATTCTTTATCCTTTCAGCTGCCTATGGAGCATTGGTCTTTGACAAACACTTTCCAATTTAATACTTTATCCTTTCAACTTCCTGTGGAGCATAGGTCTTCGACAAACACTTTTTAAGTCATCCTGCTTCTTCCATTCTCTAAAGACCATTCCATGTCTCTTCATTCCTGCTTCCCCCTGTTTTCTCCAAGTATATTTTAGTCTTCTCCCCTGAAATTCCAAAAAAGATTCTATCCTGTAATACTCTCAGTAACTTGTCAATGTGTGTCCTATCCAGTGTTATCGTCTTTGTTCAGTGTTTTTCACTGTTTCTTTCCCATACTTCTAAGTTAGTGATTTTGTCCTACCATTTTCATCCTTTTATCCTGCACAAACATCCATTAACTCTTTCAGTGTGGAAAGTTTTTGTCAATTCAACAGTAGAGATTTGAGAAACAACATTTTTCATTGTTTTAAATATTAATCTACATGTTTATATTTATCTAGCACTTAACATATTATTTATGAATTGCACCAATACCAAGATGATCATCATCAAATACCGGGCCTACTGGTGTAGGTGATCATGTCTCTCCACAACTTTCAATCTCGACAGTTCTTTATCATTTCTGTTGTTTACCTTCTGCCAAGCCATTCTCTTAAGCTGTCTGGTATTTTCTCTCTTTGCTTCCCTTTATCGCTTCGTCCCTCAATTTTTCCAATTGTTACGATATATTCCAGTTGTTCTGTTCTCATTACATGGCCAAAAAATTATGATTGTTTCTCCCTAATATTGGAAATTAGCTCTCCTTTTGCTTTGATCTCTTTCAGAACATTTTCATTACTATTCTTAGCTGTCCATGGTATTCTCAACATTCTTCTGTAAAACCACATTTTTACCGACTCCAGTGATTTTCTTGTCTGTTGTCCTATTGTCCATGATTCACATCCATATGTTAAGACTGGCTCTACATAACATTTAAGAACTCTTATTCTTGTTTCTATTGTCAAAAATGGATTGCATAGTATCTTCCTCATTTTCTGGAAAGCTGCTTTTGCCTGAGCCATTCTGCATCTCACCTCTTTTGTACATCTTCCGTCTGAGGTTAACAAAGTTCCCAAATATTTAAATTCATTTACCTGTTTTAATATTGTTCCACTTGTCTTTATTTTGCACTGGGGTGATGCCTTTTTCTTTGTTGTTACCATTACTTCTGTCTTTTTGCTATTGATGCTGAGTCCTTTATTTTTGCTTTCTTTCACTATAATGTCCAACATTTCTTGCAACTCATTTTACTCTTAGCGATTAATACTGTATCATCAGCATAAAAAAAAAGTAAAGTACCCCCCGTCACGCCAAGTGGTGTATAGGGAAATATGGTGTTAGTGACCCTATATTTTACAGACCTTCAACACATGATTTTTGGGGTAATGTGGTCGGTATTATGCCCGTGCTGCTTTACTTTCCCAGAAAAAAATCCGGTACCCATTTAAGGCTGGGTGAACCCGGAAGCCGTCGGTTGGGATCGAACCCTACCCCTTTTCCTTTGCGTCAAAACATATGGAAAGAGTTAATGAAAGTCTGTATCTTTGTGATTGTGATTTTTGTTATTCTCTATATTTGGTTACCTCTAACAATTGGACTGATTTAACAATGGAGTTTACAATTTTAATTTTTTATTTCATGAATATTATTTAATAATTATTAATCAAGATTTAATTGCTTATAACAAAAGAGTCACCATTAATGAATTAAAGACTTTGAACATAAACCCTGCAGCCTGGGAAGAAATATCTGCAGCCCGCAATTTTTGGAAACACACTCTAAAGCTCCAACTCAAACAAGATGCTGATGATTAATAAAAAAAATAGAATTCAAGACGAAAGAAAAGAAAAATAACATTTCTAGGGACGCTGAAAAATCCATAGTCAACTATGACTGACGGAATACTAGTTCAGAATACTAATACAGACTGTCTGAATACTACTACTACTACAATTAATGAATTGAAGACAAGAGTTGATCTACAACAAACTCTAGTATGTCATAAAAGACAACTAAAGAAAGTCTGTGACAGGAATCAAATTTTTTTCATGTCAAATTAAAGTCCTAAGAGTTAAAAGGATTTAAAATAAGAGTGTTGAGTAGGTGTTATGACAAAAGTTGAACAGAACTTGGTCTTATGATCAAGTAAGTATTTATATAGGAGACAAATAATAAGAAATGAATAGGGAAACTTCCGAGGCGATAATTCAGGGAATCATAGGAGGAAGAGGTATCTATTACTACTTATATAACTGGTTTTAAGATGTGAGGTGAGCAGGTCTTACTTAACTAAATTTTAGATAAGATTTTGAAAAGTGTTAAAAATATATGTTGCACGAATTAAAAAGTAAGCAAGAGTAAGGGAGTATGTCTATCTTAAGATAGAACTAACTTTGTCTTAAGAAAGTCAAATGTCTTTTGGATTATTCTAAAATGTAAAGTGAATTTCAATGTACAATTTTTGTCTCCTTATTTCCAGCTGCAAATTCTGCCCCAGCACCTTCAACCGTGTTGATCATTTGAAGAATCATTTGTTGGTCCATGACAGCAACAGGAGTTCATTCACCTGTACAATTTGTGGGAAGTCTTACCTGTATAAGTATGTTAATGACCTTCAGTTTAAAATACTGTCTACTACCTGTATATTTATGTTAATGATCATCAGTTTAAAATACCTTCTACTACCTGTATAATTATGTTAATGATCTTCAGTTTAAAATACTGTCTACTACCTGTATAATTATGTTAATGATCTTCAGTTTAAAATACTGTCTACTACCTGTATAATTATGTTAATGATCTTCAGTTTAAAATACTGTCTACTACCTGTATAATTATGTTAATGACCTTTAACTTAAAATACTGTCTACTACCTGTATAATTATGTTAATGACCTTTAACTTAAAATACTGTCTACTACCTGTATAATTATGTTAATGATCTTTAACTTAAAATACTGTCTACTACCTGTATAATTATGTTAATGATCATCAGTTTAAAATACCTTCTACTACCTGTATAAGTATGTTATTGATCTTCAGTTTAAAATACTGTCTACTACCTGTATAATTATGTTAATGATCTTCAGTTTAAAATACTGTCTACTACCTGTATAATTATGTTAATGACCTTCAGTTTAAAATACTGTATACTACCTGTATAATTATGTTAATATCTTCAGTTTAAAATACTGTCTACTACCTGTATAGTATGTTAATTGATCTTCAGTTTAAAATACTGTCTACTACCTGTATAAGTATGTTATTAATCTTCAGTTTAAAATACTGTATACTACCTGTATAATTATGTTAATGACCTTTAACTTAAAATACTGTCTACTACCTGTATAATTATGTTAATGATCTTCAGTTTAAAATACTGTCTACTACCTGTATAATTATGTTAATGATCTTCAGTTTAAAATACTGTCTACTACCTGTATAAGTATGTTAATGATCTTCAGTTTAAAATACTGTCTACTACCTGTATAAGTATGTTAATGATCTTCAGTTTAAAATACTGTCTACTACCTGTATAAGTATGTTAATGATCTTCAGTTTAAAATACTGCATGCAATTCACTGAATAAAAAAAAACATAAAAAAGACTAAATAGATGATGATGAGTGAACACAACAATCAAGCAGTCATACTCCAGGAAGTAACCATAGAGGACATGGAGAAATTTGTTTACCAGGTTCAAACTTGGCTGTAGATGGAAATGCTGAAGCAGCAATATTCAACAGACTATCAAAAACATTTGAGTTACTCAAAAGTTCAGTTTATCAGGATAACCATCCTGCTGTATGAATCACTAAAAATTATCAAAACCAACTGTCTCGTTTTAGGGACTTTCCTAAACAGATCTCTTCACAGAACTACACAGTTTTTGTTGACCAAACAAGATCTCTGTAAGGAAAGTTAGAGATGACATCACTGCAGAGAGAGTCCGCCTTTGATGGACTTGGGATGGCAAGAGAACAAGATGGAGACCCAGAGAGTTATGAATAAAATTGGCCTTAAGTGTCAAAGGCATAAAGAAGGAAGAAAGAATTCATGATTCTCTATATTGATTTATCCATTGTCTGGTTCGTTTGAGTCATTAAATCATTAATTCATGTTTTCACATAATAGGATAACCCTTTAATAGCTGTATATTTATTAAGAGGGGTTAATGAACATCATTATCTTCAAGTCATGTGTCCTTTGCAGAATGTTGCATTCACCACATCCTGTCTGAAATAATCTCTATTTCTAGCCAGATCTCCCACTTCTTTGGTTGTCATATTCAAGGTCTCCTTGATATCTTGAAACCACCTTCTTCTTGGTCAGCCTCTGACACATTGCCCAGGAACCATGCCCTCCATTATTAAAGAACACCAGACACTAAATATTTGTTACTTTTATTTTGTTAGTAAACATCACCAGTCTTAGCTGCCGATGCTGGAACCCTTCAGTAAAACCACAATCTGAGGTCTCCAACAGTTCTCTTGTTCAATATGTCTAATTGTTCAGGACTCACTTACATATGCTATGACTAGCACCATATAAAACTAAAAAAACTCTCTCTTTCATATCTCCATTTTTCAAAAATGGTTTGCATATTTATCTTTTTCATTCTTAACAATCAACCAGGTAATGTATTTTCCAGCCTTTACAAATTCTGACCTATATAGGCATCTCTGAGGGCACAAGATTTTTATCTTACTAGTGATTCTAGGGACCGCAGTACAACATGTCCTTAAAATTGGTACCATTGTCTGGCATTCTCAACAAGAGAACACATAGACGTTTCTTTGACATCCTTATCCACTTTTTATCTTCAATTTTGCCATCTGTTATTTTTTCTGAACTACATATTTCATATTGTAACCAAACCAGAGTAGTTGAAACCCTGATATATTAACTATATATGCCCACATGTTATAATACAAAAGATAATCATTAAATAGAAAGTTTATGAACAATCTTTTTTACAGGAGAAATTTAGAGAAATTGTTTGTGTCTTATTTTGTTGGTATTGTCTCTGCCTTGTGTTACATCTGTCCCATGTACATGTGAATGCTCTCTCTGGCCCACATAATATTGTGAATGCTCTCTCTGGCCCACATGATCTCGTGAATGCTCTCTCTGGCCCACATGATCTTGTGAAAGCTCTCTCTAGCCCACATGATCTTGTGAATGTTCTCTCTGGCCCACATAATATTGTGAATGTTCTCTCTGGCCCACATGATACTGTGAATGCTCTCTTTGGCCCACTTGATATTGTGAATGCTCTCACTACCCACATGATGTCATGAATGTTCTCTCTGGCCCACATGATCTTGTGAAAGCTCTCTCTAGCCCACATGATCTTGTGAAAGCTCTCTAGAAAAAAGCATTGGAGTGTGACCTTTGACCAACTTAGCACCGCCACCATTACCTCATATGGAAGCCTAGTGGAATTCATCTAACACCATACTTTCCCATACCCAGTGTCACCATGGGCAATTTAGTAAGCAGCGCCATAAATTCAAGTTGAATTCTACAGCAGCTTCATCAATATTGGCATACCTTTTGTTACAGATTCACAGCTCGATCAGCTCTTGCACTGTCTCTGGTGCCATGTTAACTGGTCTCCCTTTCCACTTGTCATCACTAATGTCTTGACCTCCATTTTTAAATCTTTCCATCCAATCAAACACTCTCAACTGTCTCCACACTGAGCACCTCACTCTTCTGTAGATTTCAGAAAGTTGCAAACCCTTAAACAATGAAAGACAAATAACACTTTGTTGCTCTTTCATTGTGCAAGTTGACAGTGCAGTGGTTGTATGTTGTATGTGATATCACATAGCCTCATACTGCTTGATCATCATGACCCCTATATGAGGTGTTACTCTTTCAGTACAGAAGCTTTTTATCTGCGCTGTGGAGAGATTTCAGAGAAAAAAAATTTTCTTGGTTTTAAAAATCAATCTACTTATTTATATTTATCTAACACATAACATATTATATATGAAGTTTTATACAATTGAATGAGCTATTAAATTTCACCAATACCAAGATGATACAAGACATGTAAAAAAAAAAACGGTTTGATAACGGTTTACACTATAGTCCGTTCAGATTCGTTTGCCGAGATGTTATGATTTATAATTCAAAAAGTTCTTGATGATTTCACATGATTTTTGGCATACGGTGTTAAAATGTCCATGTCACGAGAACATATGTGTTACTCGATGTCTAGCTATAACGGTTTTCTTAAAGCGGCGAATTCCTTTGATCTTTGCCCATGTAACTATTATTTTGACCCTAATCAAAATGTTTTACAGTAATCTAGTGCAACGATGACCCATAGGCGTGTCCATAAAATTTTACTTGGTGGCAAGTATACAAATTTTAAATTATATATAGAACTTTTGTTCGTAGAGTCAATTTGATATAGTTCCATGCTCTTGGTGTGAGTTTCCCAAATGTTGTCGCTGCCTTTCAAATACGTACATTTAGTTCCTCATCTAAGGAAAGTGTGGCTGTAATAGTGGATCCAAGATAGCTGAACTTCTGTACTGACTCAAGCAGGCTTCCATTCAAAGTAATGGTTGTTGGTTTGCTTATAACATATTTTTGATTGCTTGGGTGGTCTTGAACAATAAACTGTTTAACAAATCAACTAGGAAATTTTGCAAATCAAACTATTTATCTGTAGACTTAATCAGAGTAATGATCATTCAGAATCAGACGAGTCAAATAGGTCGATTACTGCTTTCGGCTGAACAAACAACAAACCATCCTTTTTCCAATATTCCTCTTCTTGTCGTAACACATGATCCTCACATTTTACCCAGTAGTCTTTATTTATATTTGATAGAGCCTGATTTGTAAGTGTCTCAACATCGCATAATTTGAAAGTTTTATTTGTATATGCTACGTGTCCTTTAACTTTTGCCCAAACTAGTTCTATAGGATTTAAGTGTGCATGATATGGAGGTAGTCTCAAACATCTATGGCCATGTTCTTGAATTAACTTGTCTATTTTAAATATCTTTGTACGTTGTGTCTGTTTTACAAGGCTAAGCAATTCGGGTTTCAAGTAGCTGTCGTTAACTTGTATGTGCTCTTTTATGAGCCACGTTTTGATTGCATCTTTTGTACTTGATGATGTTGGGATTCTATCTTCTGCGTTAACTACGTTATGGTATGAAGCATTGTCCATTATCAGACAAGAAGGTCGATCTAATATTGGAAGGATACTTTTCTCGATCCAGTCTTTAAATATGTGCCCATTCATTTCGGAGTGGTAGTCTCTATTGTCTATGGATTTTGAAATGAAAACGAGATGAGCATTCTGCAACAACCCATTATGTCTGCTACCTGCATGTGCAACTATCAAACGTTGCCCTTTACTGCTTGGTACTGATCTTTTAATACTTCCATCTGCTAACTGCCATTCCTTTTCATTTGTATGATGAGCGTTGATCCAAGTTTCATCTAAATAAACAATATCATAATCATTTTCGCGCATTTCCTTCACTTCACGTAAATACTTGCTTCTAAGAGCTACTAGATGTGGCTTCTCACAAATAATGTTTTTTCCACCAGCATACTTTCTAAAGGTGAAGCCTGCACTTCTTAATATTTTCCATAATGAAGTTTTGGATATTTCAATGTCGTTGTTAGTTTTCAGCCAAAGCTTCAACTTTCTAAGTGTCACTTCTTCGTTTATATCAAACATTCGACAGATTTCTCTTTTTACTAGGTCCTTATCAAAACTGTCTAACGTTTCTTTCCTTCCTTGCTTTCTTGCATTTGTTGGCAATAAATATCCGCTTCCTTTAACTATTCGATCAAATGAACGTTTACACAAACCTAAAATATGCATTGTTCTCTTCTCAGGGTTTGATAAAGAACAATAAAGATGTCCCTTTTTACGCTCTCTGCAGAAGTATTGATAAATCTTTATAGCAATGTTATGCTCAGTAAAATATTTTGCCTTTATATTCATTCTCACATAGACTTGCAGAAGATAATATGGATAGTGCCGCCTCCTTTCTGTAAATATTGAGATTTGCCTCTGAATTATGACTCGAACTCGAGTCTACGGCCGTGATTTTGACGTCACATAATTTCCGGTTTCGGCTAAAATGTCATTTTGTGCTAAACGGGAAATTTCATATGTAACATTTCTTTATAAAAATTTATAGTGGAAACATAACTATTTTAGGACGGTGCGCATTCAGCCGTGAAGGTCATGCCTATATGTTAAAGAATCAGCTGTGAGATGTAAGCATCTACATAATCCCGCCGGTGTTTATAATATCGATTAACTTTTTTTAAATATAGGTTAAATAAGGCATCTTTGAAACTGGATCACATTTCTTTGATAAAAAAATATTTTTATAGCGACATTAGTATTCTAAACCTAACTTCAAAAGATCAATGCAAATGAACAATAAGTTTTTGAAAAAATAAATTAATGTCTAGGCAAACGAATCTGAACGGACTATAATCAAATTGAGAGGTATGCACTCTGTGGCTAAACGTGACTGAATCGGCATGATGCATGGTGCTTGAAATGTGCGGAAATTAAGAAGCGAGTTTGTGTCTTAAAATGATATTTTTTCCTTGAGCCTATTTTTCAACGCATTTTTGGAATTAAAATATCTATTATTTAATTACTATCCCTTGTAAAGTTGTATATTTCCTAGAGAGTTCAATGTAAATGATGACAGTTTGAAATGATGTTGCAGAACAAACTTAACATTCCATATGGCCAAGCATGAGGCAGAAGAAGGAGACACTTTGTGCTGTTTAGTATGCAACACAAAATTTGAGTGTAAGGAGCAACTGAGGCATCACGTGAACACCCACAACCGCTACAAGAAGGAAATGGAGCGGACACGCAAGCACAGCTGCTCACAGTGCCACAAGTTGTTTACCACTGCCAAGGATATCAAGCGACACATGGTGACACACAGTAAAGAAAGGCAAGTTCATTCGTCTTTGTCATTTATCATCATGTTCCATATAATCCACCCAATATGTGCACAGGACATAACCATTGCTGTCCACTTTGTATTAGATCTTACAGATCTTGTGTATTTCAAGAAAGGCAAATAATCATATGTAAATTGTATGTTACTGTTTTGTATAGACAAGCTGTACTTTGGGAGTGTACTTGTGATGAAAGAGCCCATCAGTGTTGACAGGCTGTATTCTAGAGATGTACTTGTGATGAAGTAGTCCACTAGTATAGATACGCTGTACTCTAGAGATGTACTTGTGATGAAGTAGTCCACTAGTATAGATACGCTGTACTCTAGAGATGTACTTGTGATGAAGTAGTCCATAAGTGTTAACAAAGCTCAATCAGCATGAACTTGACACTTATTGTTGCATCTTTTTTGACAGTGAAAATAATTCTGTCTCCCATAAGTAGAAAATTTGCTCTGTTTTCTAGGCTATGTCATTTCACCCTGCTTTTATCACCTGAATGTTAAGGGTGTGACGAAAGAGTCATTTTGGGCTTGCTCATGAAGTTCAGTGCAAGCTAGCAAGCAATTGTCAGGAGTGGGGTATAAGTTTTGATGACATTCATCTCATTTGCAAATCTTCAGTTACATATTCATGGCATGTGCCAAGTGATCTTTTGCAACATCCCCTGCAATTGTCATTGTGAATTATTTTTTTGCTCATGTGCCAAGGTCATGTTGTTGTGAATAGTCTGCTTTCAAAGGAATTGTCTTCAAGTGATTGGCGTCCACTTCTGAAATGGAAATAGCACTCAAATTATTGAGATCAAATTGATGATGTGAGCTTTTTAGCTTTGAGCTGGTTGCTGTTGACAGCTCATGACTTCTCCTACAAAAGTTGCTGTGTTCCTCAGTTGTGTTGCTGTTGACAGCTCATGACTTCTCCTACAAAAGTTGCTGTGTTCCTCAGTTGTGTTGCTGTTGACAGCTCATGACTTCTCCTACAAAAGTTGCTGTGTTCCTCAGTTGTGTTGCTGTTGACAGCTCATGACTTCTCCTACAAAAGTTGCTGTGTTCCTCAGTTGTGTTGCTGTTGACAGCTCATGACTTCTCCTACAAAAGTTGCTGTGTTCCTCAGTTGTGTTGCTGTTGACAGCTCATGACTTCTCCTACAAAAGTTGCTGTGTTCCTCAGTTGTGTTGCTGTTGACAGCTCATGACTTCTCCTACAAAAGTTGCTGTGTTCCTCAGTTGTGTTGCTGTTGACAGCTCATGACTTCTCCTACAAAAGTTGCTGTGTTCCTCTGTTGTGTTGCTGTTGACAGCTCATGACTTCTCCTACAAAAGTTGCTGTGTTCCTCAGTTGTGTTGCTGTTGTGTAGAGCATGTTGACTATCTATCTATTGACCTTTCGAGCCGTAACCGGCCCATAGGGCGTAGACCAAGATACACCTTCTCCTATATGAATTTTTGTCTAGCAGTTTTCTTTTAAAGATATTTTATCAAATCTCGCCATCTGTCTCTGTTCTGTGCAAGCAGTTCTATCTCATTGAGGGAGCCGATTCCTGCTGCTCTTGCCTCTCTCATCAATGTTCTTCTCAGTGTCTCCCTGGGTCTTCCTCTTTTTCTTTTACCTGTTGTTTCCCATATGAGGGCTTGCTTTGCTATTCGATTATTATCTCTTCTCATCACATGTCCAACGTATGACCATTGTCTTTTCTTTATTACTGAAGATATTAGTGGTTGATTGGCGATTTCTCTAATTTCCTCGTTTGTTTTGAATTCGTTCCATTCTATACCAAGTATTTTCCTTAGACATTTATTTTCGAATGCGTTCAACTTTGTTTCTATATCTCTTGTTGTTTTCCAGCTTTCACACGCATACGTAAGGGTTGATAGTACATTTGATTTGAATAGCCTAAGTTTTGTGTTTGTGCTAATGAGTTTTGATTTCCACAACTTTTCAAGGCTTCTGAAAGACATTGCTGCTTTAGCCAGTCTGATTCTAATTTCTTTGCTCGTATCCCCTTCTCGATCATGTGACTTCCAAGATAGATGAAGTGATCGATCTCTTCTACTGGTTTGTTTTCCATGTATATTTTGTCACTTGTTGGAATTAAACTTTCATGACTTTAGTCTTTTCATGATTGACCTCAAGCCCAATTTTGCTGGCTATTGATGATAGTTCATTTGTGTTTTCCTGCATCGTTTTATCTGATTGCTGATGAGAACTATGTCATCAGCAAAGTCCAGGTCCTCCAAATGGTCTCCTTGTATCCATTCGATGCCTTTATTACCAGTGCAGCATTTCTTCACTGTTGATTATGGTAGAATGTTTTAGAAAGAGCTGACATCACAGTCTGATTAACTGGGGCCAGTGTATTAAAAGATGTTCAACTGTTCCCATGTTGTGTTAATAGTGCATCATCTCATAAGCAGTTCAGTTTGTTTAGGTGTTCATTCAGAGAAGCATGACCTGCTATCAACTAGAAAATCCTCCCCTTCTCCTTAGATCAACTTAAGCAGTATGCCCCAAAAGTTGGTATCAACATTTGTAAAAGTTGCAGAACCTGTTTTTCAGAGTTGAGTGAAGAATCAGTGCACACATGTTACTGGATGTGAACATCCATTTTTAAAACGTGACAATCACTGCAGGTGCTTGTCACTCATAGACTTCCACATAGTGGTTTTTCTGACATATTGGCTTCTGGTTTGGCATCTACGTTGGTACATGGTTGTCACATGTTGAATGTTTATGGCCCCTTCGTTGCTTTAATAATTTCCTGGGAAAAAAATTAGCTCCAAGAATATTGTCAACATTATTTAATTAAAATTAATTTCTTGTTTTGTTAATCCTAGTTTAATTTCTTGTATTTTATATCTTTGTTTTTGCTTTTAGTGTCAATTCTCAAACAGTGAAAGTTTGTCATTAAATTTCTCTTCAGTATTAAACATTTTTTTTTACAAGTTCATGCTAACCTGTAGGTATTCTGAGAACATTGTGTATCCACCGACATCTGTGGGTATTCTGATAACAGTGTCTATCCACCGACATCTGTGGGTATCCTGATAACAGTGTCTATCCACTGACATCAGTGGCTCTTCTGAGAACATTGTCCATCTACCAACATATGTGGGTATTCTGAGAACATTGTTCATCTACCAACATCTGTGGGTATTCTGAGAACATTGTCCATCTACCAACATATGTGGGTATTCTGAGAATATTGTCTATCTACCAATATCTGTGGGTATTCTGAGAATATTGTCTATTTACCAATATCTGTGGGTATTCTGAGAACATTGTCCATCTACCAATATCTGTGGGTATTCTGAGAATATTGTCTATCTACCAACATCTGTGGGTATTCTGAGAACATTGTCCATCTACCAACATCTGTGGGTATTCTGAGAACATTGTCCCTCTACCAACATCTGTGGGTATTCTGAGAACATTGTCTATCTACCAACATCTGTGGGTATTCTGAGAACATTGTCTATCCACCAACATCTGTGGGTATTCTGAGAATATTGTCTATCTACCAACATCTGTGGGTATTCTGAGAATATTGTCTATCTACCAACATCTGTGGGTATTCTGAGAACATTGTCTATCTACCAACATCTGTGGGTATTCTGAGAACATTGTCTATCTACCAACATCTGTGGGTATTCTGAGAACATTGTCTATCTACCAACATCTGTGGGTATTCTGAGAACATTGTCTATCTACCAACATCTGTGGGTATTCTGAGAACATTGTCTATCTACCAACATCTGTGGGTATTCTGAGAATATTGTCTATCCACCAACATCTACTTTTATGGGTTTCAGTTTGAACAGTGTGAGTCAGACTTGGGACACTTTGGAAAGTCCATGGTTCTTGCAAAATTGAGAAACTTTTGTTACTGCCCTTTAAGGCTGACTGTCAGTCCATGACCAGTGAAAAGAAGAAGAATCTGATATTAAAATGACTGTGACTCTTGACTGTGGTAGGTCATGATTATGTAATTTATTACCCATGATTATTTTGTTATAATTTTTGTCCACTGTTTATTTCTCATTCATGCACTCTCTCATCCCCAGGCACTTTTTGTGTGAACACTGTCCACAAACTTTTGTCCGGAAGGATCATCTGCGACGTCATTATACATCGAACCATAAGAAAGAGTTTTATGAGTGCCAGTTAAAGGACAGCCCATATGGATGCAACATATGCTTGCTTGTCTTCAAGAAGAAGGACTTCTTGGACTATCATATGAAAAGTGCACACCCTGATGGCATGAAAGTTGTGGAATCTAAAAACCGCAGAGAGAAATCAGGAAGATGTCCTGTGAAACTTGCTTCAGGAACTGACAGCAATGAAGAAAATCCTCCACCATGTGTTGTCCGAGTAAGTAAAGACTCACAGAATCAGTTAGTCAAGTTGTTGCAGAAGCAGCCGGTTCAAAATCCAGACACACCTCAACATCAGTTGGTTCAGTACACACCAAAAACTCAACAACCACTTTCAGCATTGCAGCAACAGTCAGATTCCTTGCCATTGAATGTCATGAAAATTCAACAAGTGAACAACCAGAACACTAATGCCAGACCTTATGCTATTGTTTGTTCATCGTCCATGCAACCAACGGCCTCACTGACTCCCATGTATGATTCTAATGAAATCATTGCAGAAACATTCAGTGCTCCTCCCATGAAGACTGTACCATTTAGATTCCAGAACCAGTTAGTTTCTCAGCAGCAGTTGCAAGGGCAGAATGCCTCACAAGTTCATCAACTGCAGCCAGAGAGCCAACAGCAAGATCCACAGCAGCAAATTCAGCAAGATCAACAGTCCATTCTCAATCAAATCCAGATGCAGCAACAAGTACAACAACAAGTGCAACAACAACAGTTTCAACAACAGCAACATCTACACCAACAAATACAACAACCTGCTACCCCTGTTGTTCAAGGAATGCAAGTTGACATCTTAAACAGTCTAAACCAAACCCAGGAATTATCTGGAAACTCAAACACCAACTTCGTGAACATCATTAATTTAGGTGGCCGCAACTTCATAGTGAGACCAGGACAGGTTCTTGACCTTAATAAGCCGGTCCAATTGACTGTCATCAAGGACCAACAACTAGACAACAACAAACAACCACCCCAGCAACTTCCTCAGTCACACATGCAACATTTACTAGGAGCAAAGTCTGATGTTAATAGTTTAGTGTATTCAAATGCCCAAGTGCTGCGAGGTAACATCCACAAACCTGATCAGTTATGTGCCCCTGCCACCCTGTCTAACCCAACCCTGTCTCACATACTCAACAGTCAGAGCAAGCGTCAACAGCTGCCTGTTTTGGATAAGTCCGGTGTTCAAGGAGCCAGTATAAGTGATGAAGAGGCAACTCGAATTATGGCTCAAATTAAGAATGCTGGGTCAAGTGTGGTTATTGGTTCAAATTTACCGGAAAATACTCAAGTTCAGAATGAGTTGCTGGTAACACATCAGCCCCAACATTTGCAACAGCTGCATCAAGATCACTTCCAGCAGCAAGAAAACCATCACCAACAACAGCAAGATCAACAACAACAACCGCTGCAGAACTTGTCCAGTTTCACTCTGGCCTGGTCAGACAGTTTACAAGACTATACATCTATAGCAGAGTTGTCACTATCTGCTGATGTTGCATTCATTAATCAAGGGGATGGACTGGGCACGGTGGTGCCTGGACCAACTCCGGCCAGCTGGATTCTTCAGTTGCCTGCCTCCATGCTAGACCAGCCATAGATTCAGCAGCTGTAAAGCCTCCATCTGTCATGCTCTCTTGCCATAAGCATTATCACATGTAACCCTCTTCATGACATTTCATACATGTTTTTGCTTGAGAGTCAACAGTCACATACATGTTTTTGTTTGAGAGTCAACAGTCACATACATGTTTTTGCTTGAGAGTCAACAGTCACATACATGTTTTTGTTTGAGAGTCAACAGTCACATACATGTTTTTGCTTGAGAGTCAACAGTCACATACATGTTTTTGCTTGAGAGGCAACAGTCACATACATGTTTTTGTTTGAGAGTCAACAGTCACATACATGTTTTTGTTTGAGAGTAAACAGTCACATACATGTTTTTGCTTGAGAGTCAACAGTCACATACATGTTTTTGCTTGAGAGTAAACAGTCACATACATGTTTTTGCTTGAGAGTCAACAGTCACATACATGTTTTTGTTTGAGAGTCAACAGTCACATACATGTTTTTGTTTGGGAGTAAACAGTCACATACATGTTTTTGCTTGAGAGTCAACAGTCACATACATGTTTTTGCTTGAGAGTCAACAGTCACATACATGTTTTTGCTTGAGAGTAAACAGTCACATACATGTTTTTGTTTGAGAGTAAACAGTCACATACATGTTTTTGTTTGAGAGTAAACAGTCACATACATCTTTTTGCTTGAGAGTCAACAGTCACATACATGTTTTTGCTTGAGAGTCAACAGTCACATACATGTTTTTGTTTGAGAGTCAACAGTCACATACATGTTTTTGTTTGAGAGTAAACAGTCACATACATGTTTTTGCCTGAGAGTCAACAGTCACATACATGTTTTTGCTTGAGAGTCAACAGTAACATACATGTTTTTGTTTGAGAGTAAACAGTCACATACATGTTTTTGTTTGAGAGTAAACAGTCACATACATGTTTTTGCTTGAGAGGCAACAGTCACATACATGTTTTTGCTTGAGAGGCAACAGTCACACATAATAAACAAAATGATATTGAGTTTCTACTCAGAAAAAATTACACACCAAAATGATTGAAAAGACATAGCAATTAATTAACTGATAAAAATAATAATACATTATGTTTTATTATTTATTTATTATTTGTTTACTATTTATTTGTTGAATCAAGAATCCGAAAGAAAAAAAAAACATACGCTGGTAATAAATGGCAACTGTTTATGCTTTAACAACCCCCCCCCTCCCCCCCAAAGTCATTATTAATGAAACTAATAAATTGTAAATTTATAACCGAATTTGCTCAAAGATTTGGAAGTATTAATGTTATAATAAATGTTATTTCTTGCAAATGGTCTTGTTTCTTTGTATATAATTAAGTGTTGACAATAATTCAAGGAACCTAATGTTGAAAGTGCTATTGTAAGGTTATAATAAATCGTCCAATAAATGTTTGTCTACAACACAAGTATTCAGCCCTACTGGGAGATACTTGCATTAATAGGAAAGTACAAATATACAATTTATTTCCGGTCTGTGATCGTTACCCTATGCTATAGTCATTGAGATCGCCTTTCGTGCAAGACACTGCTGCAATAGCCAATTTTTTAGTTGGCTGCGTGGCAGTGTACCAAGCGTTCGGCTTCTTGTGGCAAGGCGCGGTGCCACTGAGTACAGGTTCGATCCCACTTCGGACCATATATTGTTCTTCGTTTTTTTCTATTGTTGTTTGTCTGTCAATTTTTCCGAGTGCTAACACATACTTATTTGTTCTATTATTCCCTATTGTAAGGTTACCTTTGTTTGTGTACTTCCTGAATATTCTTTGTTGACATATTAGCAGCTTGTGTTGTACTGTGTTTGACATTCTGTGATCTGGTACATCATTCTTTAGTACACCTTTGTTTGAGATTAATGTCTTTCTTACTCGACATGTTGAAAATGTCGGCTTTTGTAGTTTTTATTGAAGAAGAGAGAACTGAATCATGCTCCCTAGTACACCCATGGGAACAGTTAGTATGCTACACTACATAGGTCACAATGTGTGGTTTTTTGGACAACATAAATAAAACTTGGCACACAATATAGTTTCTGCAGCTCTTCTTGCAGTTCCACGTGACATTTAACATTTATTATGTTTGTACCTTTCTCTACACAGTATGGTTGAATAACAGAGCAAGTGATTACTTTGATCTTTTGTGAGTGTCTTGAATGAAAGACAAAAACTAAAGAATGTTTAGCATCCCCAGAGAAAAAAAATGAAATCCTGATCTCAGTACCATGTATGTCCTGCTTAAGCTTCGTTCTGGTAGATATTCCACAAACCAATACACTGCCTCATCTCATCATGTTTCTCTGTAGCACACATTTGTCTGCAAAACTTCTTGGTGTGTGTACATCAAACAACATCCATCAATGCCTTGCGAACAGAATCTGGACTCTTCAGAAAATGCTATGTGTCTCCATTTAAGATAATGTGATGCCACATAGTGTCAAACCCTGGCCAAATTGCTTGTCTGTGACAGAATTATAGCACTTGTCTAACTGTAGGTCATCTTCATCTACCTTTCAGCTCCCTGTGGAGCATAGGTCTTCAACAAACACTTTCCAAGCCATTATGTTTCTTGCCATTTTTTAAGATCATTCCATGTTTTCCCCCATTATCTTCATCTCTGCTTCCATCCGTCCTCTCCAAGAATATTTTGGTCTTCCTCTTTGTCTTTTTCCTTGGGAATTTCAAAATAGGGCCTGTTGTGTAATACTCTTGGTTTCTGCAGTGTGTGTCCTATACAGCACCCCCTTCTTCGCTGTATCTCTTTTTATCTACAGGTATTGTGGGTCTTGGAGATAACAAATTTGCCTCTCTGAGGCTGTTTTGAACAACACACGTGTTAAACCTGGAATGTTCCTGGTAGTCCAGGTTGCCTGTATAAAGATACAACGATGCATGTTGTGTATGAAACTGTTTTGTGCAGTGGTGGTAACACATGCCCAGCCACTTCTGTGGTGATCAACAGCTGATCCAGTTTGGTGGTAATGAACTTGAGTGTGTGATATAGTGTCTTGTGAATGTTTAAATGTTGTGAAACAGCTGATCCAGTTTGATGGTAATGAACTTGAGTGTGTGATATAGTGTCTTGTGAATGTTTAAATGTTGTGAAACAGCTGATCCAGTTTGGCTGTAATGAACTTGAGTGTGTGATATAGTGTCTTGTGAATGTTTAAATGTTGTGAAACAGCTGATTCAGTTTGGTTGTAATGAACTTGAGTGTGTGATATAGTGTCTTGTGAATGTTTAAATGTTGTGAAACAGCTGATCCAGTTTGGTGGTAATGAACTTGAGTGTGTGATATAGTGTCTTGTGAATGTTTAAATGTTGTGAAACAGCTGATATAGTTGTTCCAACATCCCTATAGCTCACTGGTGTTGGTTCAATCTGGGGGCATTGCAAAAAATGTTTGTTTTGGACTTTTAGTAATCTCTATTTGAGCAATTACATTTTCTCATGCATGTGATCTAGCACTTACTTTCCATTTATATCTAATAAATTCTCCCCTACAGCACTTTACATGTGTTTTAGCTTGCGGCCATAATTATCTCCCCATGAACTATATGAGACACTTGTAAATGTATGGGTAAGTATATATTTCATGTCGCCCAAGTAATCAGACACAGTGACATCTTTAGTGTTGTACTTTCCCCCCCCCCCCCCCCCCCCCCCCGGTAAGTATATAGGGAACATGTATATATATAGGGAATATGTTGTGCCCAGATTTTTTTAAACCATCAATACATTTTGATGTTGCAGCATGCTCAGTTTTAGGTAGTAACATCTTCCTTCCCTCCCAAAATTTGGTCCTCATATAAGATTGGGTAAACCCAGCAAATCTTTAAAAACATCACAGAGATGCCAACCCTAAACATTAATGGAAAGATAATCAATAACCTAAGATATGCTGATGATACTGTTCTACTAGCAGAAAATCCTAGAGATCTACAACAATTACTTAATGTAATAAACATGACAAGCAAAATATATGGACTAGATATGAATATCAAAAAGACTAAAACTATAATCATAAACAAAGAAAATTCTCAAGGCCTACTATTAAATATCAAAGTTGAAGGAATACATCTGGAGACAGTTCAGAACTACATCTACCTTGGACATACTATAACCAGTGACGGAAAATGTACAACTGAAATAAAAAAAAAGAATAGGTATGGCAAAAAGTAATTTTAGTGCCATGAAAAATATACTTACATCAAAACAAATAACACCAGGGCTAAAACTAAGAATAGCAAAATGTAACATCTTCTCAATATTCCTGTATGGTGCAGAAACATGGACATTAGACAAGAAAACAGAACAGAAAATTGAAGCCTTTTTAAATGTGGATTTATAGAAGAATAGGTAGAATTGGATGGAAAGAAAAGAGAACAAATGATGAAGTTTTAAAACAACTAAAAATGAAAAGAGAGCTACTAAAAACAATTAGAACAAGACAAATGACATTTTTGGGGCATGTTAAAATACACAACAGCCTAATAAAAGTAATATTGGAAGGTAAAATACAAGGTAAAAGAGGCAGACCAAGACTAACATGGACGAGTAACATCAAAAGATGGACAAGTCAGGCTGTGACAATCTGCACCATCAAAGCAAGAGACAGAGTGGAATGTCGCTCCATGGTAGCCAAACTTCGATGCGGAGACGACACTTAATGATTTATGATGAAACCCAGAAACGCTTAGGATCGAACTCAATTTCTTCACCACATTAGTCTAGTTCATGTCCACAAATGTTTAGTTCATGTCCACAAATGTTTAGTTCATGTCCACTAATGTTTAGTTCATGTCCACAAATGTTTAGTTCATGTCCACAATGGTATAGTTCATGTCCACAAATGTTTAGTTCATGTCCAAAGTCTTCTAAATCATGTCTACAATAATCTAATTCATGACCACAATGGTCTAGTTCATGTCCTCAACAATCTAGTTCATTAACCACTGTACTTTGTTTCTTAATGAAATCCCAGCAAAACATTCACAACAAAACATTCACAACAGGACTTCCGTTTCCAAGATGGCGGAATTGAGTCATGTTCTCTCTATCGCTGCGAAAATTGCTTTGGATTCTTATCAACTTCGGGTTTCCGTTCCAATTTTCTGCATTCCAGTCGAAATGATGTTCTAATTGTCATATCTGCGCCATTGAATTGGCGTTGCACGCACGGCAATGCTCCGTTTTGACAATTCAAGTGTTGTGAATGCGCCTTCCAACATCTAATGTTGATCTACGTTTTACGTCACACTAAGTGCTGTTCAGTGACCATTTGATGGAGATGTTTGCCGCAAGTTATTTACAAGTTCCAACGCATTAATGTGGTGGGCTCCGTCAAGTCAGCGTCTTTGTGAAGTCTGTACCATGTTTCGTTCGTTGTAGACTGCATTCACTAGAGTAATCATGAATACATGGGCGCAGACATTTTGTGCGTGCTACGTCATCATAATGGATCATCGTGTGTCCCAAGACCGACCATGCGCTAATCTTGCGATCTTGCGTTTTGTGTGCAACGGGGATAATCTGACGGCGAACTGTGTTTTGTATGTTCGGAGTTGGAGTCAAACACGATGTCCTAACATCATCAGGCGCTATACATTTAAATACTATGACGTTCATCATTTTCAGGAGGACGTGATCTTCCGGGCAATGTGATGGATAGGCGGCAGGAACCATTGAAGGCTATGTCTGAAAAGTGTTCCTTGTTGCAGTTTCCTCATATTCCAAGTCCGGCTTGTTGCAGGAGCTACTGAGTTAAGTGCTCTGTGCACACCGTGAGCTGTGTGTTTCATCCGTTTTGATCATGCTCCGATATTCCAATTGCTTACGATGAATGCTGATATCGTGTGACAGGAACAGTTGGCCGTGTTCACTCTCTGTGCGGTTTCGCCTTATGTCTTTTGGCGTGTGCTGAGACTGCTATGGTGGGGACTACAGCTACCTTTCTTTGCTTGGGAGATGTGTTAGCAATTCGGATGATTCCACTGGCACGGGCGGTTGAGCAATTATGGATTTTAATTCGTTTGCAGTGATACCGAGGCCTACAAAAACCAGATAACCATTCACAACAAAACTTTCACAACAAAACATTCACAACAAAACTTTCACAACAAAACATTCACAACAAAACTTTCACAACAAAACTTTCACAACAAAACATTCACAATAAAACATTCACAACAAAACATTCACAACAAAACTTTCACAACAAATCTTTCACAACAAAACTTTCACAACAAAACATTCACAATAAAACATTCACAACAAAACTTTCACAACAAAACATTCACACCACCATTTGCCATGTTAACCTCTTCCTTGTTTCAGCTGTTCTGTTTGTGTTAGGCACGTTTTGCTTCTTGCTAGCGAAGTCCCTAGAGACTATCTATCTATTGACCTTTCGAGCCGTAACCGGCCCATAGGGCGTAGACCAAGATACACCTTCTCCTATATGAATTTTTGTTCTAGCAGTTTTCTTTTAAAGATATTTTATCAAATCTCGCCATCTGTCTCTGTTCTGTGCAAGCAGTTCTATCTCATTGAGGGAGCCGATTAGAGACTAGGAGCTGAATTTTCCGCGTTAATACGTTTTTTCTCTGGCAGCTGTGTGCACAGCGGTCCTTCGCCTCACAGGCAGGTGACTCCGTCTTCGGAGGTACTCATTTTTTCCGTCGATGAGTGATTGACGTTTCAAGCCGGGCCTAGCTGCTGACAGGGGTGGTTGCCGTAGAGGGAAATCATGAATAAAAATCCTAACTGATACAGCCGGGATCTGAACTCACAACCTCTCTGTTTCGAGACCGGCGTCTTGCCTCGAGACCAACCAGTCCCCCATAAAGATATCAATGATTGACTAAAGATAACTTAAAGAGAACAATGTATAGACCCATACTGGCTTCTTTCGTACATCATCATGATCAGGTTACGTACTTGTTGACGTGGCTGGTAATGTCTTTCCACAACTTCCTGTCTCTATGGTTGTTTGTCGTTTCTCTTATTGACTCTCTACCAAGCAATTCTCTTATTAAACTGTCTGATATATTTTCTCCCTGTTCTCCTGTATCCATTTGCTCCTCAATTTTGCTCATCCCTTCTCATTAAGTAAGTAAAGTACCTCCGTCACGCCAAGTGGCGTATAGCGAAATATGGTGTTAGTGACCATATATTTTACAGACCTTCAGCACATGACTTTTGGGGTAATGTGGTCGGTATTACGCCCGTGCTGCTTTACTTTCCCAGAAAAAAATCCGGTATCCAGTTAAGGCTGGGTGAACCCGGAAGCCGTCGGTTGGGATCGAATCCTACCCCTTGTCCTTTGTAGTCCAGTTCACTAACCACTGATCCCTTCTCATTATATGGCGAAATAATGGGGATTGTGTACATATGTTGGTGGTAACACAGGATGTTACTATGTGTTGTACACTGTTTCTTCTTTCCTTCCGTTGATGTTCTCTGCTAGCATTTGACTGAAGTCTCACATACAGGAAGTTGGAATGTTGTATGTTAGGGTACACCCCCGTAGCCATTAACTGCTGCTAGTTCCATACACAGCGGTTGCACTGTCTTGTTGACATACTTTGATCAAGTCTATCACTTCTTCTTTCATTCCTCATTTGCATTCATCGTTTGAGAGGAGATATAGTTTGTGATCTTTTGCTCTTCTGTTGGCCTCTGCTGCTGTTATGTTTCCTAGTGTTTCTAATTTTCCATCAATCCACCTTTTTTTCGTCGTCAGCCCTTGAGTATAGTGTTCTCGCAGCGTTTATTGAAGTCTCGTTGTGTTGTATTTTGATCTTTCTGTCTTATCACACGATCAAACCATTGAATCTGTTGTTTCTTTATGAATTAAATGACAAGAATTTTTCCTAACTTTTTCCTCAGTTCTTTATTTCTGATCTTATCTTTCAGACTGTTTCCTATCTTTAGTCTAACACATTTATTCTCAGTAGTGGTTATTAGGATCGAGAACGAAAAAGATGGATTAACAGAATATTAGAAGCACTAGGAAACATGACAGCAGCAGAGGCGAACAGAAGAGCAAAAAAATGCAAATTATATCTCCCCTCGACGCTGAAAGGCAAATGTGGAAGGAAAGAAGAGGTGGTTAATTTTCTTGTTGTTTTTGTGTTTAGCGTCCAGGTCTGGAATTGGTAGCACAACGTTGGGATGAAGATTGTGTTGTGTGTTTGGGGCACAGTGGGTGTGTGCTACTATTTGCTACTTAATCGTATTACACGCTTCACCAGGCAACCTAATACAACCCAATTAGGAAACAAGTAGTTAAATATAAAGGTAATCCCACAGCAATTGCTGTTACGGAGGTAAATGACGTCATCGTACCAAATCTCAGTTTCATGAGGCAAGGTAGCTAGTGTCTTCCTTCCCAGAATATCTCTGGTCCCAATATAATAAAGAGGTTGAGTGGAGCCAAACCTTAAAGTTCACGTTGTCGTCCTTATGGCGGCCTCAGTCATGGTCAGTTGATGTTGTTGTAGCGTTTCTTTGATGTTGTTGTAGCGTTTCTTTGATGTTGTTGTAGCGTTTCTTCGACGATGTTGTAGCGTTTCTTTGATGTTGTTGTAGCGTTTCTTTGCTGTTATTGTAGCGTTTCTTTGATGTTGTTGTAGCGTTTCTTTGCTGTTATTGTAGCGTTTCTTTGATGTTATTTGTCCATATTACTTTGGGTCTGCCTCTTGCTCTTCTCCCCCTCCTCTTTTAATATATGCTTTGTATAGTAAGGAATCACGTCATTCTTTCTAGATGTGCAAACCAGTTTATTTGTTGTTTCTGTATGTAGCTTAGGATTGGTTCAATGCCTACTCTTTCTAGATGTGCAAACCAGTTTATTTGTTGTTTCTGTATGTAGCTTAGGATTGGTTCAATGCCTACTCTTTCTAGATGTGCAAACCAGTTTATTTGTTGTTTCTGTATGTAGCTTAGGATTGGTTCAATGCCTACTCTTTCTAGATGGGCAAACCAGTTTATTTGTTGTCTCTGTATGTAGCTTAGGATTGGTTCAATGCCTACTCTTTCTAGATGGCCAAACCAGTTTATTTGTTGTCTCTGTATGTAGCTTAGGATTGGTTCAATGCCTACTCTTTCTAGATGGGCAAACCAGTTTATTTGTTGTCTCTGTATGTAGCTTAGGATTGGTTCAATGCCTACTCTTTCTAGATGGGCAAACCAGTTTATTTGTTGTCTCTGTATGTAGCTTAGGATTGGTTCAATGCCTACTCTTTCTAGATGGGCAAACCAGTTTATTTGTTGTCTCTGTATGTAGCTTAGGATTGGTTCAATGCCTACTCTTTCTAGATGGGCAAACCAGTTTATTTGTTGTCTCTGTATGTAGCTCAGGATTGGTTCAATGCCTACTCTTTCTAGATGGGCAAACCAGTTTATTTGTTGTCTCTGTATGTAGCTTAGGATTGGTTCAATGCCTACTCTTTTATAATATCATTTCTGATTCTGTCTTTTCTGGTTACTCCAAGCGTTTTTCTCAGACATCGCATCTCTGTGGTGACAAGCTTACTTTCATGCTTAGACGTCAGTGACCATGTTTGGCATTGGTAGCACACTTTGGAATGATTATACTCTGTATACGATTTTTCTTTGTGGTATATGTATTGCTTTGTGTTGAAATATAGGGAAAAACTGTTCCAATATTTGGTTTAGCTTTTTTGCATCGGGTATCTATTTCTTTTTTGATGTTACCATCTTCAGAGAATGCTGTTCACAGATATTTAAAGAGTGTTACTTGTTTTATAACTTAGTCTTCTATAGCTATTTTTTTTTATAATCTTGGAAATTTAGTCGCATTTATAGATGACGATGTCTTGAGCCAAGTGCATTCCCCTCATTTGTAAAATTGATATTTGGTATAGAGGTGGTTTCAATTTGTGACGCCATACACAAGAAAATACATGTGTAGATAAAGTAAATACTGAATGTATGAATTATACTTCATTTGTCCAATACTCGGGCATAATAATAACATCAGATAGAAGATGCACCACAGAAATAAAAAGCAGAATAGATCAGGCCCTAATAGCATTTCAGAAAATGAAAAATATCTTATGCAACAAATCTGTCAATAGAAGTGAGAAAGAGAGTTCATAGGTGCTATATAGAACCAATTCTGACCTATGGAAGCGAATCATGGACAGTAGACAAACAAGTGAAACGACAATTAGGGGTCACAGAGATGGGATTTCTCAGAAGAATGTTGAAAGAATCCTGGACAGCTAAAAAAAACCAATGAGAAAATTCTCAAAGAGACCAACACAAAATGGGAACTCATTAAAAAACATCAGAAAGAAACAATAAACATTTTTCGGGCGCATCATGAGAAGAGGAAAGTTGGAATACTTGGTTACAACTGGCAAAATAAAAGGCAAGAGAGATCACGGACGACAAAGAGAGAAAATACTGGATAGCTTGGTGTCATGGCATGGAAAACAGTCAACAACAGAACTGATACGATGCACTGTAGATAGAAGATTGTGGAGGGACATGATCATCTACGCCAACCGCTATGGCACATGATGATGATGGTTAATGATCGTAATCAAATTATCAAAGATTGGCAAGTTTGAGAATTTCGAGCGATGCAATATTCAATTTTTGCCACACAAGTTTGAGAGTTTCGAGCGATGCAATATTCAATTTTTGTCACACAAGTTTGAGAGTTTCAAGCGATGCAATATTCAATTTTTGCCACACAAGTTTGAGAGTTTCGAACGATGCAATATTCAATTTTTGCCACACAAGTTTGAGAGTTTCGAGCCATGCAATATTTAATTTTTGCCACACAAGTTTGAGAGTTTCGAGCGATGCAATATTCAATTTTTGCCACACAAGTTTGAGAGTTTCGAGCGATGCAATATTTAATTTTTGCCACACAAGTTTGAGAATTTCGAGCGATGCAATATTTAATTTTTGCCACACAAGTTTGAGAGTTTCGAGCGATGCAATATTCAATTTTTGCCACGCAAGTTTGAGAGTTTCGAGCGATGCAATATTCAATTTTTGTCACACAAGTTTGAGAGTTTCGAGCGATGCAATATTCAATTTTTGCCACACAAGTTTGAGAGTTTCGAGCGATGCAATATTCAATTTTTGCCACACAAGTTTGAGAGTTTCGAGCGATGCAATATTCAATTTTTGTCACACAAGTTTGAGAGTTTCGAGCGATGCAATATTCAATTTTTGCCACACAAGTTTGAGAGTTTCGAGCGATGCAATATTCAATTTTTGCCACACAAGTTTTAAGATGCAGCTTCTTCGAATCACTTTGAATTTTTGAAAGAAGAAAGGTCAAGGTAAAGGTCAAGGTAAAGGTCAAGGTCAAGGTGAAGGTCAAGGTGAAGTACGAGACTTGAATCGGCGTCTTTAGCACGCGAGTTTTCATCCATATGTGCTCGGCCGCCTATCCAGAAGTGTTCGGAGACTACTGGACAGTGTTGCTTCAAGCATCGAAACTCACGATGCGAGGCGGCATTCCTTACCTTCCCAGAGTCATACCCTGATACCCATTTCTACCAGCGGCTGGGTCGACCGCGGAGGTATTTTTTTCCAATCACAAGTACAACTCACACTGTTTCAGCGGGAATTGAACACAGGTTGTCCTAACGTCACTAGCCCAGTCGGGTGGCTTTCTCAACTTGGCTACCAAGGCCCCCTTAAAATAAGAAGCAATCGCATTTGATATTCATGGAAAGACAAATAGGCAAATCAACTAAAGTATCACTGACAAACAACAGTGCTCGGACTATCAACAAATGTTGGCCTGCAAGAAAATGGAGGAAGGCTAAAAGTTAGGAAAGAAATCTAAAATAAACACGTGACGATGGATACACCGGTCCAAAAGACATGAAGCACAGTGGAATGCAATTTGCTGTACAAATAAAGAAGACGGACATGGCTCTGCAAACCCAGGAGTATAAATGTGTTCATGTCTTGGAGATATGTGGGTGGTAAAGACCGCTACAAGAACACTGGTCTTTATGTCAAAGTACCGGCACTTTGTTCCAAGTCCAAACATGGCTGTACCATTGTTTGCCTTCATATTCTTTGCCTGCCTTTAATCGATAATTTGTTCTGTTATTCTTCTACTTCCTCTTTCCTTCCTCATTTGCCTTTCACTTTTGATTAGTTGTGCTATTAATAAACCAATTCCCCCACTATTCACATCATTATCTAGAGTAAAAGTAGTTCTATAAAACATCGTGATGTTAAAATTGCCTAACGTTCTTTACGATACATAATTGACAATATTCTATTTAAATTAACTATTGTTAGCATATATTAAATTAAATACTAATTTCTCTTGTTCTGTTTTTCCCTTTTGTGCAGTAGAAAAATGTCATCTGACATCATATCTTGCTTGCTTGCTCTGGATGAGCATTATATAATATATGTCTTATATAAATCTACAATAAATATTTTAGTTTCTTGTGGGACCAACTTTGAACTGCGGTGCTCACGAAATAATGTTAACATTCCTGATGTCCAGCTTGGGCGCTTCGTTGAAAATTCCTGAATATTTGGCTAATTTAAGATAACAGGCAAAAACAGGGGTAGATATGTGATGGAGATCGAGGCACAATATACAACATGGACATAAACAAATAGCAAATTTAAACGAAGACAAATTCACAAACTACAGTTTCGTGGTGCTTGAAATCAAAAGATGGGTTTGTTTTAGCGGGAAATGGGAACATAATGACAAGATGGGCTGAGCGTTACTCCCATAACAAGCCAAATAGAAATATAAAATCTAAACCATTCGTTCTTGTTGGAGAAGTACGGAACAGTGTACGTTATATAGAGGGAAGACAGACACGAGGATCATATAATAATGCAGCAGCCATGACCACAAACTACTAAGACTGTATGCAATTTTAACATGATTTTAATACTTAAAAAATGTTTAGGAAAACGACACCCCCCCCCCCACACACACACACACAATATTAATAAGATGGATTGCATGAAATGTTTATACAAGTGTACGGGACGGTGCCGTGAGCAGAAGATTTGAAAATGTTGCTACCACGTATCTGCCGTGCTCTTCCAGAGCTGCCCAGGACGTGATGGCAATCCAAAATCTTGTGACAGCGGTTCTGCGATTGATTCCTAAAAGAAGCCTTTAATGACAGTTTCCAGAAGCGTGATGAACGTTGCCTAAAGTGTGTTATAAAGGATGGTGGTTATTTTGAAGAACAATAAAAATAATGCTTGTATCGTTTGTGTTGTTTGTTTTCTGATACCTTTCCCTGAATTTGTTAGTTGTTTATTTGAAGCCTTAGTAAACGATTATAGATATACGTCATTTTACAAAAAGTTACAAATCTAACCTACATAGGCAGTAAAATTTCCATTGATATAGAGACATAACATCCGAAATCATGACACGCATCTAATTAGCATCAAGCACTTTCAATAAGCTGACGAACATCTGGAGATGCAAAGTTCTCAGTAAATGAACAAAACCTATACTTGAAATCTTGTGTGAGTTATTGAGTTATTTGCGTGTCATCATCATTGCACTCCGAACATGTCCATAGGTGCTCAGATCCCCTCCTCAGCAATTCCCGCAGTGTCCAGCGACTGACGACTCCAGTTCTATGTTGGTTGATAAGTCTTCTTAAAAGGCCACCAAGTTTCTCATTTCTGGCTGTGCCCATCTTAACTCCCATTTCCATCATCCGAAGAAGTGACGTGGAACTGTGTTTGCCGAAGTCCTGTGCTCTTCCCACATTTCGGAGGGTATTGATGATGTCCACCCGATCCATCGGTTGCCCGTCCTCAACGACAGCGCCGCTAGCCAACCTGTCCGCTCTTTCATTTCCTCGTACTCCCGCATGTCCAGGGACATAGACAAAGGTGACCTTACGTATTTTGGATTTCTGCAACGACTCTACCCATTACATGCGTACAAAGCACGCCTCCACTTTTTTTATCATGCTCATCGAATCACTCAGTATACATGCGTGGGTGTAGTCTTGTGACTCTAACCATTTGAATGCCTTGGTCACTGCCATCACCTCCATTGTCATGCTACTCGTGGTCATGACGTATGCACCACTGTCTTACTTGACTATTCTGCCTGCCGAGCGTGCTGTAAATACCCATGCACTTCTTTGGTGTCGTATTACAGATCCGTCTGTATAGATGACTGCATCTTTCTCATCGGTGTTATCGCAGATGAGACCGTTGACCTAGGTATTAGCCATGACCGGGTTCTGTTCCCTACTTTTCCTGTTGAGTGTGACAATACAGGAGAAAGTCCGCTTGAATGACGTAGGCACCGGTATCCACTTCTCACCAACGCTGATATTGGTAAGACCGCAGACCTGTTTGATGACATCTTCTGCTCGACCCACCCATGTCTTGTGTGATACCAGTACTAACATATGGGAAGATGGAGATCCATCAAGACTTTAGATAGGAATTAAATATATTTGAAAACTGATGTCTCGTAGGATCTCAAACAAAAGCTGTAAAGAAAACATTTCAAATGAACAGATGAGAAATGAATCAAAACACGAATACGTGGTCGAGCTTTACAAGAAGAAAGCGTTGGAAATATATCGGTCATGTGCTGAGAATGGATAATGTATTCACGTGGAAACAATGTGGCAAAAGAAAATAAGGTAGAACATTAAAATCGCTAGGCAGAACAATAAATAGGGAAGGTTCAACCATGGGACTAAGAAACAAGCAAGAACTAGCAGCAGATTGTCAATCGTAGAGAACTACAAGAACTAGCAGCAGGTCGTCAACGTAGAGAACTACAAGAACTAGCAGCAGATTGTCAATCGTAGAGAACTACAAGAACTAGCAGCAGATTGTCAATCGTAGAGAACTACAAGAACTAGCAGCAGATCGTCAATTGTAGAGAACTACAAGAACTAGCAGCAGATTGTCAATCGTAGAGAACTACAAGAACTAGCAGCAGATTGTCAATCGTAGAGAACTACAAGAACTAGCAGCAGATCGTCAATCGCAGAGAACTACAAGAACTAGCAGCAGATCGTCAATCGTAGAGAACTACAAGAACTAGCAGCAGATCGTTAATCGTAGAGAACTACAAGAACTAGCAGCAAGTCGTCAATCGTAGAGAACTACAAGAACTAGCAGCAGATCGTCAATCGTAGAGAACTACAAGAACTAGCAGCAGATCGTTAATCGTAGAGAACTACAAGAACTAGCAGCAGATCGTTAATCGTAGAGAACTACAAGAACTAGCAGCAGATCGTTAATCGTAGAGAACTACAAGAACTAGCAGCAAGTCGTCAATCGTAGAGAACTACAAGAACTAGCAGCAGATCGTCAATCGTAGAGAACTACAAGAACTAGCAGCAGATCGTTAATCGTAGAGAACTACAAGAACTAGCAGCAGATCGTTAATCGTAGAGAACTACAAGAACTAGCAGCAGATCGTCAATCGTAGAGAACTACAAGAACTAGCAGCAGATCGTTAATCGTAGAGAACTACAAGAACTAGCAGCAGATCGTTAATCGTAGAGAACTACAAGAACTAGCAGCAGATCGTTAATCGTAGAGAACTACAAGAACTAGCAGCAAGTCGTCAATCGTAGAGAACTACAAGAACTAGCAGCAGATCGTCAATCGTAGAGAACTACAAGAACTAGCAGCAGATCGTTAATCGTAGAGAACTACAAGAACTAGCAGCAGATCGTTAATCGTAGAGAACTACAAGAACTAGCAGCAGATCGTCAATCGTAGAGAACTACAAGAACTAGCAGCAGATTGTCAGTCGTAGAGAACTACAAGAACTAGCAGCAGATTGTCAGTCGTAGAGAACTATGACTTCCGCCCTGTGTGCCGTCTTCGGTCCGAGAGGAAAATGATTGATGAATGAATAGATAAACGTCACAGCTATTTCTTCTCTGTTACCCTTCACATGACGTTTTAGACGCACCTCTTATTTTTGAAGACGTAACATTTACAGCTTTAGATATACATGCACTTCATTATTTTACTGTGGCAATCGGGAAGAATTTTAAAAAAATTTAGCTATTGCTCAATTATGCATTAAACGCAGGAACGTCTATAAGATGGTTTATCAAAGTGGAGAGATGACTTCATAATTTTCAGATCTGGTCCTCAACGTCTTCATAGTTTTCAGATCTGATCCTCAACGTCTTCATAGTTTTCAGATCTGGTCCTCAACGTCTTCATAGTTTTCAGATCTGGTCCTCAACGTCTTCATAGTTTTCAGATCTGGTCCTCAACGTCTTCATAATTTTCAGATCTGGTCCTCAACGTCTTCATAATTTTCAGATCTGGTCCTCAACGTCTTCATAATTTTCAGATCTGGTCCTCAACGTCTTCATAGTTTTCAGATCTGGCCCTCGACGTCTTCATAGTTTTCAGATCTGGCCCTCGACGTCTTCATAGTTTGCAGATCCGGCCCTCAAAAAATAAAAGGCTGCCTACCCCTGCCATACATGCATATGCCCGAAGATGATCTTTAGTATCTCGCATGGAGACCTGGCTTGTTCCACAACAAAAGCATTAATGTTCACAATATGAATTTTCAACAACATTGACTTTTATAGCAGTAACATTAAACAACAAACATAATTTTCACAACATTAATTTCAATAACAGAAACATTAATTGTCACAACATTAATTGTCACAACAACATTACATATTACAACAACATTAATTTTCACAATGTAATATTTTAAAAAGATAATCAATAACCTAAGATATGCTGACGATACTGTACTACTAGCAGAAAATCATCAAGATCTACAACAATTACTTAATGAAATAAACATGATAAGCAAAAAATATGGACTAGATATGAATATCAAAAAGACTAAAACTATGATCATAAACAAAGAAGATACTCAAAACCTACAAGTGGATATCAAAATTGAAGGAATAGACCTGGAGACAGTTCAGAACTACAACTACCTTGGACATACTATAACCAGTGATGGTAAATGTACAACTGAAATAAACAAAAGAATAGGAATGGCAAAAAGTAATTTTAATGTCATGAAGAACATACTAACATCAAAACAAATAACACCAGAGCTAAAACTAAGAATAGATAAATGTTATGTATTCTCAACATGCCTATATGGTGCCGAAACATGGACATTAGACAAGAAAACAGAACAGAGAATTGAAGCCTTTGAAATGTGGATATATAGAAGAATAAGAAGAATTGGATGGAAGGAAAAGAAAACAAACGATGAAGTCTTAAAACAACTAAAAATGAAAAGAGAACTACTAAACGCAATTCAAACAAGACAAATGAGATTTTTGGGCCATGTTAAAAGACACAACAGTCTACTAAAAGTAATCCTGGAGGGGAAAATACATGGTAAAAGAGGCAGAGGCAGACCAAGACTAACATGGACGAGTAGCATTAAAAGATGGACATATCAACCTATGACAACCTGCACCATCAAAGCAAGAGACTGAGCAGAATGGCGATCCATGGTAGCCAACCTTCGTTGCCGAGATGGCACTCGATGATGATGATGAATATTAAAAAAAAAACACATTTATTTTCACAACTTCATTAATTTCAATTCATGAACTGTCTCTGGCTAACATACATGTTAAAAGTGACTTAAAATAGCAGTGACAAGTCCTTCTTCATCTTCCAATGATACAGATTTGTCACACGGTGAGTCCTTATTTCCTGAAATGCTGTCTGTTATTTGCCCGCTGGGCCTATATTCTTTATTTCTGGGCTATGATTTTTTGTTTCATTTTATTTTAGCAGCATTGCCAGACATCGCAAAAGAAATACCCGCTGTAATTTTGTGTCCCATTTGCCAGGTTGCATTGTAGATAATTCTTTCATTGAGGTGATCGTTACTTCAATAATGTAGTTGTGCTGTCTATGCTGAGACGTACATCTTCGTTTTCTCTAACAGGAGAATTCATCTTCTTCTCGTTATTTACATTCTCTTACACATTCCGGTGTCCAAGGAGACAGACAATTCGAGTTCTCTCTTCCGGTAGTCTGAACCATGATGGATAGTTGGTTGGATGGATGGATGTACGGTTGGATGGATGGTTGGTGGGATGGTTGGATGATTGGTTGGATGGATGGTTGGATGGTTGGATGGATGGATGGTTGGATGATTGGATGGTTGGATGGTTGGATGGTTGGATGGATGGATGGTTGGATGGTTGGATGGATGGATGGTTGGATGGATGGTTGGTGGGATGGTTGGATGGATGGATGGTTGGATGGTTGGTTGGTTGGATGATTGGATGGTTGGATGGATGGATGGTTGGATGGATGGATGATTGGATGGATGGTTGGATGGATGGTTGGATGATTGGTTGGATGGATGGTTGGATGGTTGGATGGATGGATGGTTGGATGGATGGTTGGATGGTTGGATGGTTGGTTGGATGGTTGGTTGGATGGATGGTTGGATGGATGGTTGGATGGATGGATGGATGGGTGGATGAGTGGGCGGAAATATATATTGTTAGTTGGACGAATGGATGGAGGGATGGATGAGTGGGCCGAAGTATGTATTGTTGGACGAATGGATGAAGGGATGGATGGGTGGATGGGTGGGCGGAAGTATGTATTGTTAGTTGGTCGAATGGATGGAGGGATGGATGGGTGGATGAGTGGGTGGATGGATGGATGGATGGGTGGGTGGATGGGTGGATGAGTGGGCGGAAGTATGTATTGTTAGTTGGACGAATGGATGGATGGATGGGTGGATTGGTGGATGGGTGGATGGGCGGATGAGTGGGCGGAAGTATGTATTGTTAGTTGGACGAATGGATGGATGGATGTACGGTTGGATGGATGGTTGGTGGGATGGTTGGATGATTGGTTGGATGGATGGTTGGATGGATGGTTGGATGGATGGTTGGATGGTTGGATGGATGGATGGTTGGATAGTTGGATGGTTGGATGGTTGGATGGATGGTTGGATGGTTGGATGGATTGTTGGTTGGATGGTTGGATGATTGGTTGGATGGATAGTTGGATGGTTGGATGGTTGGATGGATGGATGGTTGGATGGTTGGTTGGTTGGATGATTGGATGGTTGGATGGATGGATGGTTCGATGGTTGGATGGATGGATGATTGGATGGATGGTTGGTGGGATGGTTGGATGATTGGTTGGATGGATGGTTGGATGGCTGGATGGATGTATGGTTGGATGGATGGTTGGATGGTTGGATGGTTGGATGGTTGGATGGATGGTTGGATGGTTGGTGGATGGTTGGATGGATGGTTGGATGGATGGATGGATGGGTGGATGAGTGGGCGGAAGTATGTATTGTTAGTTGGACGAATGGATGGAGGGATGGATGAGTGGGCCGAGATATGTATTGTTAGTTGGACGAATGGATGGAGGGATGGATGGGTGGATGAGTGGGCGGAAGTATGTATTGTTAGTTGGACGAATGGATGGAGGGATGGATGGGTCGATGAGTGGGTGGACGGATGGATGGATGGGTGGATGGGTGGATGAGTGGGCGGAAGTATGTATTGTTAGTTGGACGAATGGATGGATGGATGGGTGGATTGGTGGATGGGTGGATGGGCGGATGAGTGGGCGGACGTATGTATTGTTAGTTGGACGAATGGATGGATGGATGGGTGGATTGGTGGATGGGTGGATGGGTGGATGAGTGGGCGGAAGTATGTATTGTTAGTTGGACGAATGGATGGATAGATGGGTGGATGGGTGGATGAGTGGACGGAAGTATGTATTGTTAGTTGGACGAATGGATGGATGGATGGGTGGATGGGTGGATGGGTGGATGAGTGGACGGAAGTATGTATTGTTAGTTGGACGAATGGATGGATGGATGGGTGGATGAATGGGCGGAAGTATGTATTGTTAGTTGGACGAATGGATGGATGGATGGATGAGTGGGCGGAAGTATGTATGGGTGGTTGGGCGGATGGATAGATGGACGGATGGATGGATGGATGGATGTGTGGGTTGTCGGAAGTATGTATGGGTGGTTGGACGGATTGATGAATGAGTGGGCGGAAGTGTGTATGGGTAGTTGGGCGAATGGATGGATGGATGGGTGGGTTGGCGGAAGTATGTATGGGTGGTCGGGCGGATGGATGAATGGGCGGAAGTGTGTATGGGTAGTTGGGCGAATGGATGGGTGGGCGGAAGTATGTATGGGTGATCGGGCGAATGAATGGATGGATGGATGGATGGATGGATGGGCGGGTGGGCGGAAGTATGTATGGGTGGTTGGACGAATGAATGGATGGATGGATGGATGGATGGATGGATGGATCGACGGATGGATGGATGGATGGATGGACGGATGGATGGATGGGCGGAAGTATGTATGGGTGGTTGGGCGGATGGATAGATGGATGGGTGGGCGGAAGTATGAATGGGTGGTCGGGCGAACGTATGGATAAGCGGAAGTATGTATGGGTGGTCGGGCGAATGGATGGATGGTTGGATGGGTGGGCGGAAGTATGTATGGGTGGTTGGGCGAATGGACGGATGGGTGAGCGGAAGTATGTATGGGTGGTTGGGCGAATGAACGGATGGGTGAGCGGAAGTATGTATGGGTTGTTGGGCGAATGGATAAATGGGTGGTCGGGCGAATGGATGGATAGATGTATGGATGCATGGATATATGGTCAGGCAGATGAACGGATGGATGGATGGATGGATGAATGAATGGATGGATAGGTGGATGCATAGATGGCCGGACGGATGGATGGATGGGCGGATAGATGGACGGAAGAATGGATGGTTGAGTTGGTGGGTGGATGGACAGACAGGCGGATAATACGGACTGACAGACAAACGGACGGATGGATGGTTGATTAGGCGGATGTACTAATGGATAGACAGAGAATCGAGAGAGTGAGTGAGAGAGCGAGAAAGAGAAATATATACACAGAGAGAGACAGGTGGTGCTAGAGTTGGGCAGACATAACGAATTATATTGCCCTCATCAACCGGCATGGAACATAATACTATTTTAATTGTGTTTTGTTTGGTTTATTCATATATTTGTTTTAACTAATCCAAGCCATATTTTATTGAAGAATTTCTTCACAATTTTCCCGTAACGATTTATTCGCCCATGTCATTGAACTTAACGAGCGAGAATAAGAATGGGTGACCCGATCGATCTCCTTGATTTGTCATGAACATAATGTTACATTTCCGAATTTCGTCTGTTCAGTCCTAGATTAAAATATTAATTTGTAAATGGTAGGCGTGTAGCTCAAAATGAAATGAGAGAGAGAGAAAGGCGAGGGGGGAGAGGAGAGAGAGAGAGAGAGAGTGAGAGAAAGAGAGTGAATGAGAGGAAAGGGTATATAAAGATACATCATATACAAAACGTTCTTTATAATCTTTCTTTCTTTCTTTCTTTTGATCACCTTCCTTTCTTGTATCTTGTTCAGCTCCTTGCAGGTAGGCGTCGCAGACTTGAGTCAATGATGTGTTTTCTATCAAGGGCACATTCTGTGACTTGGCACATAGTGATATTGTATTGTTTTATTATGTCGTAAATTGCCTCAATCCATCTTTTTCTTGGTCTACCTCTATATCTTGGTTGTTCCATTTTGTTGTTATAAGCTCTTGATGCTGCTGCTGAGAGGTTTATGCGCATTAACTCTTTCAGTTTTTTTAAAAAATCAATTTAGCGGTAAAGATTTCAGGGACAAAATGTTTCATGTTTTTAAATATCAATCTTCATGTTTCTATTTATCTAACACTTAACATATTATATATGACTTTTTAGATAATTAAACAAGGAATTATATTTCATCAATACAACGATGATACGGGAGCCGCGATAGCTCAGTGGTTAGTGAACTGGACTACCATGGACAAGGGGTAGGGTTTGATCCCAACCGACGGCTTCCGGGTTCACCAAGCCTTACATGGGTACCGGATTTTTTTCTGGGAAAGTAAAGCAGCACGGGCGTAATACTGACCACATTACCCCAAAAATCATGTGCTGTAGGTCTGTAAAACATAGGGTCACTAACACCATATTTCCCTATACTTCTTCTTACTTCTTTACTTTGTTTTTACAACGATGACACACGACATATAAAAAGAACATAGTTAGATAACAGTTCGCACTGATGAAATTGAGATATAAACGTACATGACAGAAATGGACATGACGCATGGTGCGTCGACATGACGCATGGTGCGTCGACATGACGCATGGTGCGTCGACATGACTCATGGTGCGTCGACATGACGCATAGTGCGTCGACATGACGCATGGTGCGTCGACATGACGCATGGTGCTTCGAACGTACAGAAAGAGTGAAATATTCCAACCACTTTGATCTTTGTCTCTCTATGCATTCAATACTGGTAGAATTAGAATTGTGTTTTATTTTATTTCGTTTCATACGTTTTTATATTTGGTTGTAATCGATTATCGTTGATTCTATCTAAAACAGAACTACCATACACGATCTGTGGACAATAATAAAATGGCGAGCAGGCTGATATCATTACAGTTGAAGAACTGAGGAATTGGAGGCTGAGGTGAGGGTTTCAAATATTACAGCTTGGAGTGAATTTGGAAGTGAGCTCTCAATCACGTTTAAATGCTCCTATTGGCAGAGGCAAGACGTATCTCCTGACAGCAAAAGCCCTGGTTTCTCGTTGCGAGATCTGTTTCTGAATGGGGCGCGATACGAGCCTGACACCATCAAACTAGAATGCCCCGGGCAGATTAAACTGGTAACCCCTGGTGGCAGTTTGTCTGCAGAATGAAATAACTGACACTAAACCAACTCCAGACCTGTAGCTATGCCTTCCAGAAACAAGGGCCAGGAAAACTAAACTGACTTAATATGCTTGCCAAAAGTCGGGTTAGTCAGACTTAAAGGCGAGGATAATTGAGCTCAACAGTAAACTAAGCTCAGCGCAATTTAGCTCAGTTTAAAAGTCAATAGAGCAGACACGTCTTTCATGCAGGAGTAAATAAAAGTGAGCCAATAGAAGATATGTGGTAAGTAGAGATTACCTCCCTTGCCTTGCTAGGCGTATGTGGAATATGGTGTTAGTGACCATATTTTTATATGACCACAGCACATGTAGGGTGATATGGTCAGTATCACACCAGGCCGCATTTACCTCCCAGAAACATATATATGGTACCCATTTTTAGATGCTAGATGAATCCCAGAGCAGTAGGATATCCGAAACAAATATCCGCCACTTTTGAGAACTGAACTCGGCCCGTCCTGACCAGGAAGCGAGCACTCTATCAACTCCTGGTAAGCGTTCAGGTATGTGGGACACAAGAAGTTGTGGGACGATGCATTATTCACCAGAGATTATTGGTCCAGGCAAAGAAATGCTTATAAGTGTGAAGCTGCAGGAAAGCTGTTTGTAAAGGAGAAATGGAAACAAAAATGGCTTCGTTAAAGCTGTACGTAATAAATGGACGAGACAAATCTGAACGATGTTTCGGCCCAATAGGCGTTCAGCATGAACAAACAAACAACACGCACACAGATATAGTCGTTCAGATTTGTATCGTCCATTTATTAACTAAAGCTTTAACCATGCCGCAGGAGCTACTGAGTTAAGTACTCTGTGCACACCGTGAGCTGTGCGTTTCATCCGTTTTGATCGTGTGTCGATTGCTTACGGTGAATGCTGATATCGTACGACGGGGAACAAATGACTGTGTTCACTTTCTGTGCGTTTTCGCCTTATACTTTTGGCGTGTGCTGAGACTGGCTATGATGGGGACTGCAGCTTCCTTTTTCCATGTTTGGGAGATGAAATTTTAATTCGGATGATTCCACTGGCACGGGTGGTTGCGCAGTTTTGGAATTTAATTCGTTTGAAGTGAAACCGGGGCCTTTCATAACCATAACCATAACCATAACCATAGATTTAACCGTACCATTAAAAAAAAAATTTCTTTGTTATTCTTCCTCACCATCAGTAAGCATGAGCTTTGTCGTTGGCGACTATTTTTGAGAAATGCAAATCTTATTGTCAGTGCTTACTTGCACCTCGAGAAAGATCGCTTGTAGTAACAAATATCTGGTTCTTAATGAAAGTTTCTCACACATACTGGACAGCTAAGAAAGCTTAATGAAAGTTTCTCACACATACTGGACAGCTAAGAAAGCTTAATGAAAGTTTCTCACACATACTGGACAGCTAAGAAAGCTTAATGAAAGTTTCTCACACATACTGGACAGCTAAGAAAGCTTAATGAAAGTTTCTCACACATACTGGACAGCTAAGAAAGCTTAATGAAAGTTTCTCAAACATACTGGACAGCTAAGAAAGCTTAATGAAAGTTTCTCACACATACTGGACAGCTAAGAAAGATTAATGAAAGTTTCTCACACATACTGGACAGCTAAGAAAGCTTAATGAAAGTTTCTCACACATACAGGACAGCTAAGAAAGCTTAATGAAAGTTTCTCACACATACAGGACAGCTAAGAAAGCTTAATGAAAGTTTCTCACACATACTGGACAGCTAAGAAAGCTTAATGAAAATTTCTCACACATACAGGACAGCTAAGAAAGCTTAATGAAAGTTTCTCACACATACAGGACAGCTAAGAAAGCTTAATGAAAGTTTCTCACACATACTGGACAGCTAAGAAAGACACTAAGATTTTTTTTTTTTAATTAAGAAGGTTATAATAAAGCAAATAAGGAAATAATATATATAGCAATTAGAATGTTTTAGAATTATAGTGGTCATGTTCAGATATGTAATACGATCACCACCGTCCTGCATGCTCTAATCAACATTTACGTGATGCTTACCTCCGACACTCAACGGATACGGATGAAAGTTTAAGGAGAAAACTCGAATAACTAAAGTTGTGGGTTGGATAACTGGATAACTGGATAAAGGAATAACTGGATAAATGTAAGGAGGAGTTGAAGACGGTAGAAGGTAGGGTATCAAGCGCCAAGACAGAGAAAAGATAAAACTGACTAAAGTATTGAAGTGTTGAAGTATTGAAGTGTTGAAGTATTGAATTGTTGAAGTATTGAAGTGTTGAATTGTTGAAGTATTAAGTGTTGAAGTATTGAAGTGTTGAAGTGTTGAATTGTTGAAGTGTTGAATTGTTGAAGTATTGAAGTGTTGAAGTATTGAATTGTTGAAGTATTGAATTGTTGAAGTATTCAATTGTTGAAGTATTGAAGTGTTGAAGTATTGAATTGTTGAAGTATTGAATTGTTGAAGTATTGAATTGTTGAAGTATTGAATTGTTGAAGTATTGAACTGTTGAAGTATTGAATTGTTTAAGTGTTGAAGTGTTGAATTGTTGAAGTATTAAGTGTTGAAGTATTGAAGTGTTGAATTGTTGAAGTATTGAAGTGTTGAATTGTTGAAGTATTAAGTGTTGAAGTATTGAAGTGTTGAATTGTTGAAGTATTAAGTGTTGAAGTATTGAAGTGTTGAATTGTTGAAGTATTGAAGTGTTGAATTGTTGAAGTATTGAAGTGTTGACTTGTTGAAGTATTAAGTGTTGAAGTATTGAAGTGTTGAATTGTTGAAGTATTGAATTGTTGAAGTATTAAGTGTTGAATTGTTGAAGTATTGAAGTGTTGAATTGTTGAAGTATTGAAGTGTTGAATTGTTGAAGTATTAAGTGTTGAAGTATTGAAGTGTTGAAGTATTGAAGTGTTGAAGTGTTGAAGCGTTGAAGAGATAGATAGATAGATAGATAGATAGACAGACAGACAGACAGACAGACAGACAGACAGACAGACAGACAGACAGACAGATAGATAGATAGATAGATAGAGACAGACAGAGAGAGAGAGAGAGAGAGAGAGAGAGAGAGAGAGAGAGCAGTTGGAGGAGTTTGTCGGATAACAAGAGGATATGACTACTTTCGATGTGTCGCTAAATTTAGTCGCGATCTCACACACAACAGCAACACACATAGACACAACACACGAAGACACACTTACACATACACTAACACGTATGTTGGTGACTTCATTCTGTCAATGGCAGAGCTCTGTTTCTACACCTTCCCCTATCCCCAACCCACATCTCCAGCCACACACACACACACACACACACACACACACACACGTGCACTCGTTACAAAACATTTTGTAAAGTGAACGTAAATCATGTCTACACTGCATATACAATCATCTGACACGCTCTGTTAGACGAGACTAAACTACCAACTTTTGTTGATCGCATTTAGACCAATGGGAGGAAATTCCTTCCTACAGCCTCTAGCTAGACACACTTTTGTATCTGTGATTTGTACCCTTTCCTATTATTTCCAGTGATCAACTTTGACAACAATTTCTCAGCAGACCTCCGGTATTAGAGCCGCCACCGGTGTAGAAAAACTCGGGCATTGATAGTCAAGTAGTCTAGTAAGTAAAAGTGGTCTTGTGATACGTGATGTTGCATGGGCGTGTCTTGTTTTGTTTTGTACCCCCGTGATTTACACCGTCCAGGGAAAATTGAGTGCTATCAACAGTGCGAACTTGTTTGCTTCGTAAATAGTTAACTGCGTGTGTTGTATGTGGCGTTTGATGTCTCGCAATCCATTTTGTGAAAGCCTTCCTGTTGGTGCATCTAGTTAGCTCTTGTTTGCGGACTGGCGTGAACCAGCTCTGATGACCTCCCCTATGGCCGATGAAATCTGACGCTGTGCAACATTTTCATTCACTGGATGTTTTTAGTTTTACCTCAAAATGATGTTTTATGTATTAAAACGGTGTCCGGAGTGCATCAGTACTAATGTGCTTCTCTCACGTATCCCCACATTGAAGTGGGATAGGCACCTGGGTGTCGTATAGTCCATGGAGTTGTAATGGGGGCTATAATGCTATCGAGGAGTCATCCCAGTCCGATTGGTTGGGTTTGGGACTAGACAAAGCGAGACACACAAATATTAACAAGGGAAGCACTTTGTTACAAGGCTAACCTAACAGTGCAACGTGATTCTCGCCAGAGAACGTCACAGTCTGAAACAAATCGATATAGGGCATACCCCGTGATTTCCCGCCAGGCGGCGTGAGTGTCGGGCCACAGTTTTCCTAAAAGGGTCAATGTAGAAACAGAGAAGGCTGTTACCATACCTGGACGAGCTGCATGGAAATGTCATCAGCCTTGAGTTGACCAATGCTTTATTTGAGCTAAGAATTGTGACCACTTCTTCTAATTAAATCCCACGAGGAACATGTGCCACGACACCAGCAAGGCTGTACAAAATTACAGAGGACATGTATCTTCTCGATAGCAACATATGGCTGTGAAGCATGGGCAATCTCGTAAACCGCAAGTGAAAAAAAATGTATTAATTCCAAACAAAATACAGCAGAGAAAACTTTAAGATACCCTGGATAATGAAGACGAGTAATGAAGACGAGTAATGAAGACGAGTAATGAAGACATACTAAAATAATTCAACGTAAACAAAATAAAATAAAATGGCTTATAAACATTATTCTACAGAGAAAATTAAAATACTATTTCCACATCAAAAGACACAGCGGGCTGCAAGAATAGTAATAGAAGGCATGATTCCTGGGGGACGCGTCAAGGGCAGGCCAAGAAGAAGGTGGTTTCAAGAGATCAAGGAGACCTTGAACATAACAACAGAAGTAGTGGGCAATCTGGGTAGAGACAGATATTTTTTCAGACAGGCTGTGGTGAATGGAACGTTCTGTGGGAAATTTTGCTAGAGACAGATATTTTTTCAGACAGGCTGTGGTGAATGGAACGTTCTGTGGGAAATTTTGCTAGAGACAGATATTCTTTCAGACAGGCTGTGGTGAATGGAACGTTCTGTGGGAAATTTTGCTAGAGACAGATATTCTTTCAGACAGGCTGTGGTGAATGGAACGTTCTGTGGGAAATTTTGCTAGAGACAGATATTCTTTCAGACAGGCTGTGGTGAATGGAACGTTCTGTGGGAAATTTTGCTAGAGACAGATATTCTTTCAGACAGGCTGTGGTGAATGGAACGTTCTGCAAAGGACATGCGACCTAATGATGACCTTTTCTTTTGCGATCACTCGACGGCTACTCTTCTTCATAGTCCGACTTTAAAGGGACGTTATGTTGGCGTTAATGCGCTGTGTTGTGGTTTGCAGCCGAGTTATAACATTTGCGCCTTTCGGCATATACCTGTCTTCAGCGCGGTATTCTTAAGTATCGGATTATCTTCTCTTTGTAATCCCTATTTGCTTGTCAAAATTTAGTCTGTTCAAGGAGCACCACTAAAAGGTGGAGTAGAGCCTGGATCTGGTCTGTTTTTCTCCAATCCTGGCGAACCACACACCCGACCGCTCTCACAACACTTGCTGTGGGCATCTGTACGCAGGAGAATGAAAGGTCAAGGTCTGAGGACATTACAATCCGACATCTGTGTTCCATGTCCAAACATGTCATTGGCTGTTTTTGGATGTAGCACCAGAATTAAGTTACATCCGTTATCTGATGCCCACGTCACAGCTGTTTGATTTCATCCCAAAGTGGCATTATAGTTCTAACCTTGGAAATTGTGCATCATTTATGGATGATAATGTCCTCAATTTAATGCAACCACTCTTTCTTAAAGCTGATAATTTATGAAAGTAGTATCATTTTGTAGAAAAAGACATCATCGCAAAGCACAATAAAGACAAGTGAAACATTATTAAAACAAGTAAATACATTTAAATGTCTGGGAACAATGTTAACCTCAGATGGAAGATGTACAACAGAGGTGAGTTGCAGATTGACTCAGGTAAAACCAGCTTTCCAAAAAAAGGAGGACAATACAGTGCAATCCATTTTTGATAATAGAAAGAAGAAAAAGAGTTCTAAAATGTTATGTAGAGCCAGTTTTAACATATGGATGTGAATCATGGACAATGGGACAACAGACAAAAAAATCACTGGAGTCTGTAGAAATGTGGTTTTACAGAACAGTTTTTAGAATACCTTGGACAACTAAGAAGAGTAATGAAAACGTTTTGAAAGAGGCCAAAGCAGAGAGAGAGCTTATTTCCAAAATTAGGAAAAAACAATCATCATTTTTTTTACCATGTAATGATAAGGGAACAACTGGGAAAATTGAATGACGAAGAGATAGAGGGAAGCAAAGAGAAAAGATACAAAACAGCTTAAGAGAATGGCTTGGCAGAAGGTCAACAACAGAAATGATAAATAACTGTCGATATCGAAAGTTGTGGAGAGACATGATCACCTACGCCAGCAGGCATGGTACTTGATGATGATCATTTTGTAACATCACACACAAAACGTAACATTTTGAATTATTACAGTAAATATTTATTTATGGAAATATTTTAGTATGACTATAACGAAATAATCATATATTGGCAAATGTGAGAGTTTCGAGGGTTGCAATATCACATTTGTAAACCACACACACATTTCCAATTTTAGGTCATAGTTTCTTATAGTCACTTTGAGCGTGTTACAGTTGCATGTAATTTGTATCTCCCTGGATAGACACAAATAAGCAAATAAACTAAAATAGCATTGTCAAACAACCGTGTCATGGCTCCTTGCTTTCTTCTAGTGGTCTCATTTGTGTCACGTGTTACGCGAAGCTATGTCGCTGCGTTTAAAGATGAGGGGAAGCAGCGTTCCCGTTAAATGCTGCTACTGTACATATTTTTAGCAGCTGGTTTAATTGTACTTGTCCGACTTGGTAATAATAATACCATCAAACTTGTGATTCTATAACTCTCCGTTAATTGATGGGGATCGTTGAGACTCGGATGGCAATCTAATCTATCTCTTTGACAATCTAACGCTTGAGATTTCACCAAACCAAGATGCGTCCATATTTTAATTTTATCTTCCTACCCGTTCTTCTCCCAGCCTTTCCTTCATCTCGTCTCGCAGCAGTTTTCTCTCCACATTGTTGCTTTAGCCATCCCTAATGATACATACATGAAATATGCCATCTCTAATGATACATACATGAAATATGCCATCTCTAATGATATATTCATGATGAACTATGCCATCCCTAATGATACATACATGAAATATGCCATCTCTAATGACACATACATGAAATATGCCATCTCTAATGATACATACATGAAATATGCCATCTCTAATGATACATACATGAAATATGCCATCTCTAATGATATATTCATGATGAACTATGCCATCCCTAATGATACATACATGAAATATGCCATCTCTAATGATACATACATGAAATATGCCATCTCTAATGATACATACATGAAATATGCCATCTCTAATGATACATACATGAAATATGCCATCTCTAATGATATATTCATGATGAACTATGCCATCCCTAATGATGCATACATGAAATATGCCATCTCTAATGACATATACGTGATGTACTATGTAATCCATAATGATACATACATGATGAACTATGTCATCCCTAATGATACACACATGGTGAACTGTGCCACCCTCAATGATATATCCATGCTGAACTATGCCATCACTAACGATATATACATGATGAACTCTGCCATCCCTAATGATACATACATGATGAACTATGCCATCTCTAATTATATATACATGATGAACTATGCCATCTCTAATGATATATACATGATGAACTATGCTATCTCTAATGATACATACATGATGAACTATGCCATCTCTAATGATATATACATGATGAACTATGCTATCTCTAATGATATATACATGATGAACTATGCTATCTCTAATGATATATACATGATGAACTATGCTATCTCTAATGACATATACATGATGAACTATGCCATCTCTAATGATATATACATGATGAACTATGCCATCCCTAATGATACATACATGATGAACTATGCCATCTCTAATGATACATACATGATGCACTATGCCATCTCTAATGATACATGCAGGATGAACTATGCTATCTCTAATGATACATACATGATGAACTATGCCATCTCTAATGATACATACATGATGAACTATGCCATCTCTAATGATACATACATGATGAACTATGCTATCTCTAATGATATATACATGATGAACTATGCCATCCCTAATGATACATACATGATGAACTATGCCATCTCTAATGATACATACATGATGAACTATGTCATCCCTAATGATACATACATAATGAACTATGCCATCCCTAATGATATATACATGAACTATGCCATCCCTAATGATACATACATGATGAACTGACACCCTATATTCAACCAAAAGTATTTCTCAACACCAACACTCCTGCCTAAAAAAATAACACATTTGTCACACTAAAAAAAGTCCACTGTTAAATTATCATGAGTAGAATGTGACTATCTTCAGATGTATCATTGGTGGAATATGACTACCATACTACCGTTCTAAATAATACAACCTTGCTACCCTCTTACCGACAACGACTTGTTATTTGCTCGTGTCTGCTGTATTGATTTGACAGCGCGTCTGTCGAGCTTGTTTGTACTGGCAAAGACTGAAATCTCTGAGACTAATAAATACATTGTGCTGACACTGGTCCAGGACAACAATTTCTAGAAATATCAATAATTGTTGTATATGTGCTTTCACAAGCCGCCATCCCTGGAATATGTCAGGAAAATTAATTAAAAAGTCGCATATTTTATCTGGAGTGGAATGTCGTGCACCGAGGGAGCTGTATTCAAGTAAAGGGAGGAGTTACTGTAACTAGTTGTAAAGGGCAGCAACTACTTGAGATGTGGTGCGGGGTCAGTAACAGCATCCTTCAATAAACTTAATCCAATTAATCTGAGCAAGTAATGGCTCACTAGTTGAAGAACTTAAGATCGTCCTTGTTATGATATACAATAATGAAGGCAGCTAACAGTGTTCATAACATATTCAAACCCTGGGGACTAGGGGAAAAGGGGGGAGGGGGGGGACGGGACAGAGAGAGAGAGAAGAAAATATTAAAAATGGAAATCGTTGATGAAGGAAAGAGCAAGCAGGTGAATTACCATACCATTTTTTTTTCTATTTTTTTTCTATTTTCCTTCCCAAGCAGGTGAATGCTCGTTGGATTCTGTACTTCTTGAGAATCTGAATGATTGAGGATTATTATTATAAAGATAGTGCACATGCGAAGATAAATCTTGGAGGGGATGGGGATAGAGCAATCCTTCCTTGCGACAATCGGAAAGTGGTACCGTAGAGGTTGTAGAAACAAGTAGGGGTGGAAGTACAGAAAATGAGATGAAAGTACTGCCAAAAGAAGAAATGTCCTGGAGTGCTAATAGAAGAAATGTCCTGGAGTGCTAATAGAAGATATGTCCTGGAGTGCTAATAGAAGATATGTCCTGGAGTGCTAATAGAAGATATGTCCTGGAGTGCTAATAGAAGATATGTCCTGGAGTGCTAATAGAAGATATGTCCTGGAGTGTTAATAGAAGATATGTCCTGGAGTGCTAATAGAAGATATGTCCTGGAGTGCTAATAGAAGATATGTCCTGGAGTGCTAATAGAAGATATGTCCTGGAGTGTTAATAGATGATATGTCCTGGACTGCCAAAAGAAGATATGTCCTGGAGTGCTAATATTTCAAGTAAGCCTAAGTTGATGTCGCCAACAAGCAGTGATACTTGCTTCTCACTCTGATTCATCTCCCTTGTTTGAATTGTCTGCCATTATGGCAGACTTCAGTAACCCCAACAAATCTACACGACCACAGAGTGTGACATGACGCGATACTCGTATAACGGTACTGTCTAGACGACTGTCGAGTGTGACATGACGCGATACTCGTGTAACGGTACTGTCTAGACGACTGCCGAGTGTGTCATCTAGCGATGTTCGTATAACGGTACTGTCTAGACGACTGTCGAGTGTGTCATGAAGCGATGCTCGTATAACGATACTGTCTAGACGACTGCCGAGTGTGTCATGAAGCGATGCTCGTATAACGGTACTGTCTAGACGACTGCCGAGTGTGTCATGAAGCTATGTTCGTATAACGGTACTGTCTAGACGACTGCCGAGTGTGTCATGAAGCGATGCTCGTATAACGGTACTGTCTAGACGACTGCCGAGTGTGTCATGAAGCGATGCTCGTATAACGATACTGTCTAGACGACTGCCGAGTGTCATGAAGCGATACTCGTACAACGATACTGTCTAGACGACTGCTAAGTGTGTCATGACGCGATACTCGTACAACGGTACTGTCTAGACGACTGCTGAGTGTCATGAAGCGATACTTGTACAACGGTACTGTCTAGGCGACTGCCGAGTGTGTCATGAAGCAATGTCCCTATAACGGTCCTGTCTAGACGACTGCCGAGTGTGTCATGAAGCGATACTCGTACAACGGTACTGTCTAGGCGACTGCCGAGTGTGTCATGAAGCAATGCCCCTATAACGGTCCTGTCTAGACGACTGCCGAGTGTGTCATGAAGCAATACTAGTACAACGGTACTGTCTAGGCGACTGCTGAGTGTGTCATGACGCGATACTCGTACAACGGTACCGTCTAGACGACTGCCGAGTGTGTCATGAAGCGATGCTCGTATAATGGTCCTGCCTAGACGACTGCCGAGTGTGTCATGAAGCGATGTTCGTATAATGGGGTCTAGACGACTGCCGAGTGTGTCATGAAGCTATGTTCGTATAACGGTCCTGCCTAGACGACTGCCGAGTGTGTCATGAAGCGATGCTCGTATAACGGTCCTGCCTAGTCGACTGCCGAGTGTGTCATGAAGCGATGCTCGTATAACGGTACTGTCTAGACGACTGCCGAGTGTGTCATGAAGCGATGCTCGTATAACGGTCCTGTCTAGACGACTGCCGACTGTGTCATGAAGCTATGTTCGTATAACGGTACTGTCTAGACGACTGCCGAGTGTGTCATGAAGCGATGTTCGTATAACGGTACTGTCTAGACGACTGCCGAGTGTGTCATGAAGCGATGTTCGTATAGCAATACTGTCTAGACGACTGCCGAGTGTGACATGAAGCGATGCTCGTATAGCAATACTGTCTAGACGACTGCCGAGTGTGTCATGAAGCGATGTTCGTATAACGGTACTGTCTAGAAGACTGCCGAGTGTGACATGAAGCGATGTTCGTATAACGGTACTGTCTAGACGACTGCCTAGTGTGACATTCAGCGATGCTCACATAACGATCCTGCCTAGACGACTTTCGAGTGTGACATGAAGTGATCCTCGTATAACGGTCGTGCATACACGACCTTCGAGTGTGACATCAGGGATGCTTACATAACGGTTCTTCCTAGACGATCACCAAGTGTGACATTCAGCAATGCTCGTATAACGGTTCTGCCTAGACGACCACCAAGTGTGACATTCAGCAATGTTCGTATAACGGGTCTGCCAAGACGACCACCAAATATGACATTCAGCAATGCTCGTATAACGGTTCTGCCTAGACGACCACCAAGTGTGACATTCAGCAATGCTCGTATAACGGGTCTGCCAAGACGACCACCAAATATGACATTCAGCAATGCTCGTATAACGGTTCTGCCTAGACGACCAGCAAGTGTGACATTCAGCAATGCCCGTATAACGGTTCTGTCTACAGCGATCCTAGCTTCTCTAAGCCAGCCTGTTTTGACATAGACTGTTACCGGAGGAGACTACGAGGAGGTAGAACTGCCAGGTCTTGGTCAGCAGATGATGCGCCGACCCTGCTATTGTGACCGCAGGTCGCATGAGCTTAAGCTCCCCCGGGGAAGAGGGATAAAGGAGGGTCAGCCAAACCGGCAAATAGTAATGCTGTGATGAAGTAGAATGTGTTGTTGTCAGGAGAAAAAAGATATCGACATGTGCTGTAGATTACGATACAGCACAAATTACGCCACCTTCATTACCGTGAAAAAAAGCAGACGACGAATGGATGAAAAATAAAAGATGCGAATAAAGAGTCGTATATGTGTGGATAACATCAACATTTGAGAAAGCGTGAGAATCACTGCGTGGATTAACCCTGGGCTAATTGAGCACTTCTTTCATTGAACTTATTAAGATGGATGACATCTTCAGGTGAAAGAAGTTGATGATCTAAGTGTAATCGACTCGCGATGCTTCATCAGCGCCTGTGAGATTACTCGAGCGCCTCTCGTCCAGGATTGGTGGCAGGGCGTGCGATGAAAGCGACGAAACAGGTAAAGGTAGGAATGGAGAGACCTTGAAGAAATAATCTAAGTTTTACTGACTTTCAGGTAACAGCGATAGACAAAGAAAAAGTGAGAGAGAGAGAGAGAGAGAGAGAGAGAGAGAGAGAGAGAGAGAGAGTTGCACATTGAGACAAAAAGAAGTCGGCACATAATCCAAGGAAGAGGTGATTTTAAAATGAGAAAACAAAAGATGCAGGAGAAAGAAAATGAGGTCAAGCACCAGGGATGCAAACTGTAAATTCTGCAGTGAGATATGGTCTATCCAATGTTGACTATTGGTTGGATCAGTCGTCAGATAACACGGCCCTGGCCACGTAATATAAGGCAGAAAGATCAAAATACAACACAATGAGCCTTTAATTAACATTATAAGAACACCAGACCCGACGGCTGACCACGAAAAGGATGGATCGGCGGAATATTAGAAACGCTAGGAAACATATCAACAAGATTGGGAAAAAGAAGGGCAAAAAATCGCAAATTATATCTCCCTCGACGCTGAAAGGTAAATAAGAATGGGAGTCGTGAGAGAAAGACGGTTCAGTAAAACAGCATATTACTCTATATATAAGAGAGAGAGAGAGAGAGAGAGAGAGAGAGAGAGATAGAAGAGAGGAGAAGAGAGAGGGAAAAGGAAAGGGAGGTGGAGACTAATGGTTGTTGACGTTCGTATCAAACCGTCTACTAATGACTAATTAATGACTAAGGGACGAGCGAGAATAGTCAGCTGTTACATAGAAAGGTCTCCTTCCACTTATTGCCACTCTCTGCATTCTCTGAGCAGGTCAGTAGTGACTAGATCTCTACTCTCAACATCTGCTTGTTTCGGTAACAAAGGTTGTTGCTATCAGAAGACATGATTGTCGGCCCTGCGTTAACAATACCCTGGACTGTCGTTTTGTTTAGTCTCGTCTGTTTGGTGATGACGTCATCCAATATGGTTGCACCTGCCAGGACGGACTGAAGAATTTCTCTTGAGTTTGTCAAAGATTACGTGCTGTAGATCATGTCGTGGCCGTCGATATCTCTGAGGCTAAAGGAGGGATTGACCAATAGTCGTGACGTTTACAGCCCTGCGAGCAAGGACAGTTGTTGGTAAAATGAGTTCAAGGAAAAATTTAAAAATAGAAAAAAATGGTATGTTAGAAGCTTTACGTGATTAGTGGACGACACAGATTAAACGACGTTTCGGCCCAATAGGCCTTCAGCAGGAACAAACACAAAAAAACACACACACGGATATGTAAATAAAACTAATAACGAAACATCCAAAACAAAAATAATCGAAAAATGTCTATCCTGTGTGTCAGGCCGAGGTCAAAATGAAAAGGTAATGGTAACCTGAGTGTGGCTGTCGTGAATGTGCAGAAATGTGCGCAAATAATGTTCCTGCTGAAGGCCTATTGGGCCGAAACGTCGTTTAATCTGTGTCGTCCACTAATCACGTAAAGCTTCTAACATACCATTTATTTTCTATTGTTTAATTTTTCATCACATTCAACTTTACTGCAGCTTCGCATTTTTATGCATTCATTTGCATTTCTTTGCCTTAACCCCTTAAAATGAGTTCAGCCGTCTATAGCTCGTATAGCTCCAGACGTCACAAGTATTGGGGTGTTTTTGGGAAAACCTTCTTAGCGGGCAGTCTTAGCGATATCATTGGCGACAATCACGTTAGGTGAAGTCCTGGCGGTCTGCTGAATAATTTGAAAGAAAGGACGACCAGTAACCACCGACATTATTAGCTGAAATTATGAACTAATTTTGAGTTAAATATATAACATACACGTAAAATGGTACGGAGCAGCTAAACTAATAGAAAAGCAAGACAAACTACTACGTTACGGCAAAAGTCTTCAGTAGTTTTGACAAATTAAACACTTAAATCAAAATCAGAAAACACAACAGAGATCTAAAAAATGACGGAAGAGGGTCACGATTTACGTAGAAATGAAAGTTTGAGTTAAAGGTTATTTTATTAAAAATATTTCAGCTGTATAGTCTACTCGTACTCATTTTCAGCTCATACGGATTATTTCAAGTGTTAAAATAAGCCACAAAACCTCCCTCCAATATTATCTTCCGGTTCCCATCGGATTAAGTACTTTATCTTATTTACATTAAGACCAGGTATCACTATGAACAAAAACCTCGCTCGCTGCGAATGGAAACCTCTCTGTTGTGATTTGAACATCATTAACTTCCGCTCTACTGAGCCCTGAGATTGAATTAAAAAAGAAGACTCATGGCTCACAAATTTACTACAAGATGTTTATTTAAGTAGAACTATTAATTTAAATGGCCCATAACTTGAGGGACGGTATCACGCAGAGGCAGACCAAGACTAACATGGACGAGTGACATCAAAAGATGACCAAGTCAGCCTATAATAACCAGCACTATCAAAGCAAGAGACAGAGTGGAATGGCGATCCATGGTAACCAACTTTCGATGCGCAGACGATTCAGTGACGATGATGATGATGATGATGATGATAACCACACGGAGCGATTAACCAAGTTCACATTATCTTCAAATATTGATCATGTCAAGTCTCAATTAGTTCATTCCCTTTTCTTCTTCCTCTTCTTCTTCGTCTCCTCTGTTTCATCATCTTCTCATCTCTTTCCTCATATTATTTATCTCACATTGTTCACCGTTTTCGTCTTCTTCCTCATCCTCTTTTCCCCATCAAGTTCCCCTACTTCCTTCTTCTCTTTTCCCCATCAAGTACTTCCCCTTCCTCCCCTCTTTCCCCATCAAGTACTTCCCCTTCCTCCTCCTCTTTTCCAATCAAGTACTTCCCCTTCCTCCCCTCTTTTCCAATCAAGTACTTCCCCTTCCTCCTCCTCTTTTCCAATCAAGTACTTCCCCTTCCTCCTCCTCTTTTCCAATCAAGTACTTCCCCTTCCTCCCCTCTTTTCCAATCAAGTACTTCCCCTTCCTCCTCCTCTTTTCCAATCAAGTACTTCCCCTTCCTCCCCTCTTTTCCAATCAAGTAATTCCCCTTCCTCCTCCTCATTTCCAATCAAGTACTTCCCCTTCCTCCCCTCTTTTCCAATCAAGTACTTCCCCTTCCTCCTCCTCTTTTCCAATCAAGTACTTCCCCTTCCTCCCCTCTTTTCCAATCAAGTACTTCCCCTTCCTCCCCTCTTTTCCAATCAAGTACTTCCCCTTCCTCCCCTCTTTTCCAATCAAGTACTTCCCCTTCCTCCCCTCTTTTCCAATCAAGTACTTCCCCTTCCTCCTCTTTTCCCCATCAAGTACTTCCCCTTCCTCCTCCTCTTTTCCCATGAAGTACTTCCCCTTCCTCCCCTTTTTTCCAATCAAGTACTTCCACTTCCTCTCCTCTTTTTCAATCAAGTACTTCCACTTCCTCCTCCTCTTTTCCCCATCAAGTACTTCCACTTCCACCTCCTCCTCTCCCCATCTACTTCCTCTCTTCTCTTCCTTCTTCCCGTATTTCTCTTGTTCTCTAGAACACACATCCCCAAATAGTTCAAGATCACATTCTATACAGAGCCATATTAGTTCACAACTTAAAGATCCTATTTGCTGTTTGCCTATCTTTAATTACCTTACAAATCTCTAATTACCGTTTGTGTGAGCTTTCTTTGTTTTGTTTAAAAGATTGCCACATGATAATGAGAGAGAGAAACAGACACAAAGAAAGATTGTGTTAATATAACAAACAGCTGCATAGGTTATCTGATAAAGTAAATGATGTAACTCAACTGGCGTCTGTTACAAAGAAAAATGAACGTATGGGTGCAACTTACCAATAATAGTAACAGAGTTACAGCAGTCATCAAGAGAAGCGAGTCCCGTCAGTTACCAAGAGAAAAGAATATTTACATAACTCCTATTAGCGATACAAGTAATTAATTAGCTACAGATACCAATATAAGTAATTAAATAGCCGTAATCGTCAGTACATAATTAAGTAGCGTTAATTACCAATACAAGTAATTAAGCAGCCACATATAGCAATATAAGTAATTAAATAGTACAATCGTCAGTACACATAATTAAGTAGCGTTAATTACAAATACAAGTAATTAAGCAGCCACATATGCCAATAAAGGAATTAAAAAGTAAATACCAATATAAGTAATTAAAAGCTACATATACCAATACAGGTAATTAAAACGCTACAAATATCAATACAAGTAATTAAGTAGCTTTAATCACCAGTACAAGTAATTAAATAGTTCCAGATACCAATAAATGTAATAAAAAATCTAGATACCAATACAACTAATTAAAAATATACATATTCCATTACAACTAATTTAAATTATACATATTCCATTACAACTAATTTAAAATATACATATTCCATTACAACTAATTTAAAATATACATATTCCATTACAACTAATTTAAAATCTACACATACTAAAACAACTAATTAACAAGTTACATATATCAATACAAGTAATTAATTACTCCAAGATATCAATACAATAATTAGCGCCAATTACCTATAAAAGTAATTGAGAAGCGCCAGATACCGCGACAAGTCAGCTAAATTGTTGCCTGCTTGGCTCAGAAACTAAAAACATCTTTTAAACAAAATATGGTTATTGATTTTGCTCCTGTTGCAACAAGTTCATGTGGAATTTAATGAGATTTGAAGAAAGAGGTGGAAAAAGGAAAAGCGAGTGGTGGAAGGACAGATGGCGAGAGAGAGAGAGAGAGAGAGAGAGAGAGAGAGAGAGAGAGAGAGAGGGAAAACGATTCCAGAATTAAATTTCAATCCTTAAGTTTCGCACGTCTTGAAGAGTTTGTGTTAGAATGTTATTGATTCAGCAGGGTGCCTATGGGATTTTGCCTCTTACAGCACATACAGTGAGTCTGTGAGATTCTAAATACATCGAAGATTACTTCTCTGATAAGTAAGAGACATGTAATAAGAATGGAGAAGGTTAGGTTCTCTGATAAGTAAGGGACATGTAATAGGAATGGAGAAGGTTAGGTTCTCTGATAAGTAAGAGACATGTAATAGGAATGGAGAAGGTTAGGTTCTCTGATAAGTAAGAGACATGTAATAGGAATGGAGAAGGTTAGGTTCTCTGATAAGTAAGAGACATGTAATAGGAATGGAGAAGGTTAGGTTCTCTGATACGTAAGGGACATATAAACGTCTAAATAGAGAAGCGTAGATATTTGTTTTTATTTCAATGTTAAAAATACTCCAGGCAGTGACATGAAGCCTACAGTCTTTTTTTGTGTGCTCAGTTTGGGTATAAAACTTCCATTTATTAGTTAAACTTCGGTAATACAAAAAAAAAAAAAAAAAAAAAAAAGCGCCGCGTCACGTCATGTGTCCATATTTTTTTTTTATAGACCTTTGGCAGATCATTTTTGCGACCATAAGGTCCAGTATTGTGACTGTAATAAGAGAGCTTGTAAAAAAAACTTCAGAAAGAAACAATCGGCTTTGCTCGGACATATCATGATTAGATGAAATTTAAAATATCTGGTTACAACCGGCAAAATACAGGAAAAGAGAGATCGCAGCGACAACGAGAGAAGATACTAGATAGCTTGGTGTCATGGCATGGAAAACAGTCAATAACTGAATTGATACGATGCACTGTGGATAGAAAATTATGAAATGCGTGATTGCCTACGCCAACAGGTATTAAACATGATGATGATTACGCCCGTGTCGCTTTTATTCCCATTAAAAAATCCGGTACCCATTTAAGGCTGGGTGAACCTGGAAGCCGTCGATCAGGACCGAACCCGCCCTCTTGTCCATAATAGTTCAGTTCACTAACCACTGAGCTATCGCTGCTCCCACCTCCGGTAAGTGTATGTCATCTACTCTGATATCACTGTCCGTGGACAAAAATCGCTTAACGAACCGGTTATGTCATTAGTGATGGACTAGTACACTGGCCTCATCGATGCTGCAAGCCACTGCAAGGATGTAGACATATTGGATATGTCGTCCCTGACGAGGGACTTGTCCTAGCGATATTTGGAACAAATGTTGCCAGCTGACAGATTATTTCCAATTCGGAGATGCAGGCTTTTAAGACAAAATGAAGGTAGAGGGTTTGGTGATTTGACGAGTGTTTGTGTGAGTTTGTGTGTGTGTGTGTGTGTGTGTGTGTGTGTGTTTAGGGTGAAAATGGTGAAGAAATATAGTAGGCACGGACACTGCAAGCTAGGGACATCATCATCATCAAGTACCGGGCCTACTGGCGTAGGTGATCATGTCTCTCCACAACTTTCGATGTCGACAGTTCTTTATCATTTCTGTTGTTCACCTTCTGCCAAGACATTCTCTTAAGCTGTCTGGTATTCTCTCTTTGCTTCCCTCTATCTCTTCGTCCCTAAATTTTTCCAGTTGTTACAATATATTCCAGTTGTTCTCTTCTCATTACATGGTCAAAAAATGATGATTGTTTCTTCCTAATATTGGAAATTAGCCTTCTTTTTGCTTTGACCTCTTTTAGAAGATTTTCATTACTATACTTAGCAGTCCATGGTATTCTCAACATTCTACTGCAAAACCACATTTCTACAGACTCCAGTGATTTTGTGGCGATTCATGATTGTACAAAGACGTTACGACGGTGGTTTTTTGTTGGGACATAGATAATACAAATGCAAAATGGTTGTGTAACAAACAAAAGGAGAGCGTGTAACATAAACAATACGGGGTGTAACATAAACATTAGGAGGGGATGTAACATAGACATTTGGAGGGGGTGTAACATAGACATTTGGAGGGGGTGTAACATAGACATTTGGAGGGGGTGTAACATAAACATTAGGAGGGGGTGTTACATAAACCTTAAAAGGGGGTGTTACATAAACATTAGAAGGGGGTGTAACATAAACATTAGGAGGGGGTGTAACATAAACAATACGGGGTGTAACATAAACATTAGGAGGGGGTGTAACATAAACAATAGGAGGAGTGTAACATAAACAATAGGAGTGTGCAACGTAAAAAATAGGAGGGGTGTAACATAAACAATAGGAGGGGTGTAACATAAATAATAGGAGAGGGTGTAACATAAACAATAGGAAGGATGCAACATAAACAATAGGAGGGGTGTAACATAAACAATAGGAGGGGGTGTAACATAAACAATAGGAGGGGATGTAACATAAACAATAGGAGAGGTGTAACATAAACAATAGGAGGAGGTGTAACATAAACAATAGGAGGGTGGGTAACATAAACAATATGAGGGGTATAACATAATCAATAGGAGGGGGTGTAACATAAACAATGGGAGGGGGTATAACATAAACAGTAGGAGGGGGTGTAACATAAACAATAGGAGGGGATGTAACATAAACAATAGGAGGGTGGGTAACATAAACAATATGAGGGGTGTAACATAATCAATAGGAGGGGGTGTAACATAAACAATAGGAGGGGGTATAACATAAACAATAGGAGGGGGTGTAACATAAACAATTGGAGGGGGTGTAACATAGACAATAGGAGGGGGTGTAACATAAACAATAGGAGGGGGTGTAACATAGACAATAGGAGGGGGTGTAACATAGACAATAGGAGGGGGTGTAACATAGACAATAGGAGGGGTGTAACATAAACAATAGGATGGGGTGTAACATAAATAATATGAGGGGTGTAACATAAACAATAGGAGGGGGTGTAACATAAACAATAGGAGGGTGTGTAAGAGAAACAATAGGAGGCGGTGTAACATAGACAATAGGAGGGGGTGTAACATAACAATAGGAGGGGTGTAACATAAACAATAGGAGGGGGTGTAACATAAACAATAGGAGGGGATGTAACATAGACAATAGGAGGGGGTGTAACATAAACAATAGGAGGGGGTGTAACATAGACAATAGGAGGGGGCGTAACATAAACAATAGGAGGGGGCGTAACATAAACAATAGGAAGGGGTGTAACAGAAACATTAGGGGTGTGGTAACAGAAGTAATAGGAGGTGTAGTAGCAGAAATAAAAATAGATTTAGCAACATAAATTATTGGAGGTGTAGTAAAAGAAATAATAAGAGGTTTAGTAACATAATAATGGGAGGTGTAGTAACAGAAATAATGAGAGGTGTAGTAACAGAAATAATAGGAGGTTTAGTAGCAGAAATGATAATAGATTTAGTAACAGAAATTATTGGAGGTGTAGTAACAGAAATAATGGGAGGTGTAGTAACAGAAATAATGGGAAGTGTAGTAACAGAAATAATAGCAGGTTTAATAACAGAAACAATATTAGGTGTAGTAACAGAAAAAATAGGAAGGGTATTAACAGAAATAATAGGAGGTGTAGTAACAGAAACACTGCTTGATATTTTGACAGAAAAGCTTCGTGTCATCCCAATGGAAACACCATGTTGTATATCAACCTAAACTATTGAAAATGCAGATCCATACCTTCAGCTTTCAACCACCATCTATTTTGGTCACCATCGTAACGATTTCTTATGGCCATTGTTATTATAATTTGTAACAGATGTGTTTTTCCGTGACCGCAACATTCTCATCGAGTCAAAAACTCTGATCAATGAACAAACACAACGTTGCATAATCAGCTGTTTATAATGAGACTGTAAACAACGTGGCATCAACACTGATGGCCAAAAACAACATGCTGATGAAAGCCAGGCCTGGCCAGTTTTGTCTAAGACCAGTTTCAACAGCAAGTAAATAAAATACCGTAGCAGCTGTAAAACTGCACCGTTTTATTTATATTCTATTCTATACTTTTCTTTTTTTTTTTAAATTGAATTTGGCAACCGGAAATGCTACGCTCCACGCCTCCTGAGACCTCAGAGCGGCCATATTAGGTTGTGGGCATTTCCGGTATTAGCAATTTCTGCACGAAGGCGGCATGAAAAATTTATTGAGGGGAAGTAAGAACACACTCTCTGTTTCTGCATATAAGACAGCGGCAATTGTTACTAATTAAATTAAACATAGCAATTGTGTTAAGAAGCTCGAAAGATAATCACAAACATGTGTTTGTTCACATCACCTTACCAACATTATAATAGTATATGTTTATCAGGGAGTCGAGATAGCTCAGTGGTTAGTGAACTGGACTACAATGGACAAGAGGTTGGGTTCGATCCCGATCGACTGCTTCCAGGTTCACCCAGTCTTAAATGGACACCGGATTTTTTTCAAAGTAAAGCTGCAGGGGCGTAATACCGACCACATTACCCCAAAAGTCATATGCTGAAGGTAAAAAAAATTACGGTCACTAACACCATATTCCCTATACACCACGTGAAGTAACAGGGCTCTTTACATATTTTTTCTTTCTGTGCGTATATATATATATATATATATATATATATATATATATATATATATATATATATATCTAACTTAGTATATTAACTTGTTGGGCTTCAAACCATAAGATCGCGGTTCGAATCCCGGTAGGGTCAATATTTTTTTCAGTCGGGGGTGAAATAAAAACCCTGTCCTGGACACCTCGCGGCAACTGCCCTGGACAAGCGGCCTTTATTCTCCAGTCCTACAATTCCACCAGACTCCAGTAATGAGAAAATGCCGTAAAGATAGTTTACTTTAACCTTATCAACAGATTGTAACCGAGTTGACAATTCAGACAAATTAATTCCACTATGTTGTCTTTTTTTTAAACATTTCTAATCTTACAAATTGCTTCTCCGCACCCAATTAGTCTCCGTCTTTTTTGGTCTCCCTGAGTTCATCTATTATTGCCGAGTCCAAAGCAAGATTCATTTGTTACAATGTTTTAACCCTATTCTGCCAGTGTCCCTTATATCCATCAATGTAGAAGCAACACTAATATTTTGACGGCAGGCAAGAAAACAGACCGTCTTACACAGCGAGATAACTTAGACCAAACGACAGGGCGGGTAGTCAGCAGACTATATATATATATATATATATATATATATATATATATATATATATATATATATATATATATATATATTGGATGTAAGTTCTCTTCCATAATGTAGACAATGTGATCGTGTGTAGAGATAGCTTATTCACTATCCACCTGCCGCCCCGCACACAGGGGTAGGTAGCTTGACCTACTTCTAAATGTGTCCACTAGTGGAACAGTGGTCAGTCTCTAGATATAGAGGTGTGCTACGAATATAGAATAACCAGATCCGTACCGCAAAACAAAGTCAAGTGGTAATTACAGAGGGCGGGGTGAATTAGTTACGTGGGGTAGCTAAACCTATAAAATGTTTCATATGCCCAATGCCGCTTTCATCGGCGAGTCGGAGGCGCCATAACCTCTTCCCCGGATAGATGAGACCCGTTAAAAGTCTAAAAATGTCAACGCATCTGGGAAAAGGTTTACTCCGATTATAAACCCCCACTGTGTAGCAGAGACTTGGGTCTAACAATAAGTTTGGAGACAGCGAATATACTCGGTCAGGACGTCGAATCAACGTCTACCATCTGTATCGATAAATACACATTTGATGTTGTGCAGCAGTATAGTTACCTGTGGTCCATCATCAATGACAAACTATCTTTAGACACAGGAATTTATATCCACATCAGTAAAGCTGCTATCACCTGCGTCCGTCTCTCTAGGTGTGTTTAGCAAAACAACAAACTGACATTTAAAACAAAGGCCGCAGTTTACAATGCCTGCATCAAAAGTATCATTCTGTACGGCAGCGAATCATGGACAACTTATGCAAAGCAGGAGAGAAGGATAATTTTTTTTCCATATGCGACGTCTGCGCCGTATTCTTTGCATCACCAGGAAGGACAACGTGACAAAAGTGGAGGTCCGCACTCGCACAGGCCTCCCGAACATCTACGCGCTGCTCAAGCAACTAACGTTACGCTGAAAAATGGCCGCATACCAAAATATATACTCTATGGACAACTAGCAGATGGCAATAGAAATAGGGGGGCGCCCAAGACTTCGATTTGTAGAAGTGTGTAAACGAAACATGAAGACTATGAACGTACACCCTGTAGCCTGGAAAGGAATAGCTGCAGACCGCAATCTTTGGAGACACACTCTAGAGCTTCAACTCAGACAAGAAGCTGACAGATTCATAGAAAAAGAAATCAAGCAGCGAAAGAAAATACAAAAATAACATTTCTAGGGGCGCTGCAAAATCCACAGTCAACTGTGATTGGCGGAGACTACAATAACTACATGGGAGTGTGTCACGGACGATATGTAAAACAGCATAACAAATATTATAGACAGGTGAGTTGTGGTTGATTAGACAAATGCTACGAATTCCATGGACAGCAACAATTACCACAAAAAAAATGTTTAAAACAAGCTTCCGGAAACCAGGAATGTCATAAAAATCATAAGGAAGAGACAATGTAGATTTATTAGACAAATCATGGGAGAAGAAGGCATTGAGAGTACTATAACAACAGTCATAATGAAGGGAAAGAAGAGCAGAGGAAAACCAAGAGGAAAAATATTGAACAGCTTATCAAAATGGCAGGATAAAAGAAAGATCACCGTCTGAAATAACGACATGGATAAAGGGCCAAGTGATGTGGAGAGAGATGATCAACTGCACCAAATCGGCATGACACACGATGATGATGCCCCGCTGATTTGTATATATATATATATATATATTCACACACACTCCCACACACACACACACACACACACGTGTTTCGCTACCAGATTTAAGTAATTCAAGTCCACGTAAAATGTAAACTGCCATTAACTTCTCTAATGATTACATAACAAAATAAATTACCTCATGACAGGCAACAGCCAGTAATTATTCTTGAGAAAGTGAGTGATGTGATGAACATACACAAATGAGAATAAAATAAATGTAAAAACACGAGATCTTAACCAAATCTAAATACGCTGTCACACATCTTATTTCCAACATATTTACTATGAAATTAAGTTTTGTTTAAATAAATGAATAGCAAAATGTTACATCTTCTCAATATTCTTGTATGGTGCAGAAACATGGACATTATAGAAGAAAACAGAACAGAAAATTGAAGCCTTTGAAATGTGGATTTTAAAGAAGAATAGGTAGAATTGGATGGAAACAAAAGATAACAAACGATAAAGTTTTAAAACAACTGAAAATAAAAAGAGAACTACTAAATACAGTTAAGACAAGACAAATGAAATTGTTGGGGCATGTTGAAAGACACAACAGCCTACTAAAAGTAATATTGGAGGGAAAAATACAAGGTAAAAGAGGCAGAGGCAGACCAAGACTAACATGGACGAGTAACATCAAAAGATGGTCAAGTCAATCTATGACAGCCTGCACCATCAAAGCAAGTAACAGAGTAGAATGGCGTTCCATGGTAGCCAACCTTCGATGCGGAGACGGCACTCGATGATGATGATGATTAAATAAATGTTACTTAAAGAATACAAGACTGTTTAACAATGTTTATCGTCTATATAAACACACACGTTATAACGCAGCTAAATTAACAGAAAGACAAAACACACCCCGGCGTTTCAGCAAGAGCCTTCATCTCTGCCGCTCTGATTACGACCCCGCATAATATCTAATATTTTAGGCGTTTGATATGTGCCCTTATCTCCTATCATTATCATACTGTTTGCATAACAAATATTTTGAATATTTTATTAAAATCTACAACTTTGTATGAAGAGAGTGATTCACTGATTCAATATGAGAAAAATATAATAATTTTCTTAATGTATTCTGAAGTATCTGTATTAAGAGCTATTTGTAATACTGGATATAATCATCATCATCATGTGCCATACCGGTTGACGTAGGCGATCATGTTCCTCCACAATCTTCTATCTACAGTGCATCGTATCAGTTCTGTTGTTGACTGTTTTCCATGCCATGACACCAAGCTATCCAGTATTTTCTCTCTTTGTCGTCCGCGATCTCTCCTTTTATTTTGCCAGTTGTAACCAAGTGTTCCAACTTTCCTCTTCTCATAGTGTGCCCGAAAAATGTTGATTGTTTCTTTCTGATGTTTTTAAAGAGTTCCCTTTTTGTTTTGGGCTCTGAGAATTTCTTCATTGGTCTTTTTAGCTGTCCAGGGAACTTTCAATATTCTTCTGAGAAATCCCATCTCTGTGGCCTCTATAATCTTTTTAATCGTCTTTTCATTTGTCTGTCTACTGTCCATGATTCGCTTCCATAGGTCAGAATTGATTGTATGTAGCACCTATGAACTCTCTTTCTCACTTCCATTGACATAGATTTGTTGCATAAGATATTTTTCATTTTCTGAAATGCTATTTTGTTTTGGCCTGAGCTATTCTGCTTTTTATTTCTGTGGTGCATCTTCCATCTAATGTTATTATTGTGCCCATGTATTTGACGCATTGCACTTGTTTCAGATTTCTGGATATAATATTTAAATTATTTTGTTGACTTACTTTCAAAACTAAATAGTTTATTAAGTGGTTGTGCTTTTTAAAATTTTTTTTTTTTTTACACTTAAATTTTATTTATTTTATTTTTTTTTAAGTACACTTAAAGTTTTATTGACTGCAATAGTATATCTCGAAATTGATGCTTTTTTTTTCTTTTACTGCTGGAGACATACAATTCAAATTCTTTATATTTTATTTTTAAGCTTTTAATAGCGCTATACCCACGTTTTGCTGTGAGGGAAACGGTAGCCTATTTGGGAAAACCACCCGTCTGAGCTACCGACTTTCGGACAACCCGTGTCCGATTCCCGCTGGAAGCCGTGTGAATTGTACTCGCGGTTGGGAGCAAAAAATACCCCCGCTGTCGACCCAGCAGAAATGGGTACCAGAGTAGTATTCTGGGAAGGTGATGTGGAATGCTGCCTCGCATAGTGAGTTTCGATGCTTGAAGCGACACTATCCAGAAGTCTCCGAACATTTCTGGACGAGCACATATGGGTGAAAACTCGCGTGTTAAGACGACGATTCAAGTCTCGTACTTTACTTTACTTTGCGTTACTTTACTTTACTTTATTTTACTTTACCTTACTTTGCGTTACTTTACTTTACTCTACTTTGCGTTACTTTATTTTACTTTACTGTACTTTACTGTACTTTACTTTACTTTACTTTGCGCTACTTTACTTTACTTTACTTTACTTTATTTTACTTTACTTTACTTTACTTTACTTTACTTTACTTTACTGTACTTTACTTTACTTTACTTTGCTGTGAGATTTAAGTTGAGTTTGGTACTTTAATTTTGTTTAGTTTGTCGTAATATCGTATTTATTATACAAAAGACAACTGAATAGTGACCAGATCCCCTCCTGAGCACGTTTCACAGAATGACACACGACCACTACATAACAGCGAAAGCACTGAAGATGGCTTCAGCTCTGATGGACTAACTATGTAGCACCGGCAACAATTATTTCTCTAAGATATCCATAGTTGCATCTTAAGTCACGTGTGGCAGGGGATTATTCTTCTCTTCTTTCACTGTGGTCAGAGCTCCAACAGCCATAGGGGCGTTAGGGATTTCAGTACTTCGGATCATTACTAAATTCATGTGGGATTCGCACTTTTCATTATTTCTTCACGTTTTTTATTCATAAATATTTTTTAATTTAAATAAAAAAATCTTGAATTCATTCACCACACCTTGAATCCACACACCTTGAATTCACACACCTTGAATCCACACACCTTGAATCCACACAACTTATTCATTATCCAAGCTGAAAAAATCCATGCAGTGTCAAAGGTGCCAGCCATCATCAGGGCTGAACCCAATCAGCGACTCATTGCTTACTGTTATAGCTAGGATCCATGGATCAAATCTATTTAGAATATACCCCATCTCTCTCTCTCTCGGTGCCAGTTTGGCTATACGAATTGACAGGGGACCGAGAAGGTAGACAACCAAGTACTCAAAATAGGAAGCTAAAGACGAATGTCCGTGCCAAGAGGCTTCAGTAACGGAGCTTGTTGTAAACGTCGACACAACGCGTCTATACTTACATATCATCATCATGTGGCATGCCAGTTGGCGTAGGCGATCATGCCCTTCCTCAATACTCTATCCATAGTATATCATATCAATTCTGTTGTTGACTTTCTTTTTTTTCTCTCTCGCTGTATGTAAAATATGTTTATACTATAGCTTTTTAAAGAATAGACGATGAAGAGTAGTGACCATCGAGCGAATGCAGAATAGGAATCAAAACAAACGTAAATACTTGAGTGGAAAGAAGTAAATGTAAGACTAATATCGTATTACACGTAAAACGTAAAAGTAAGTAATTGTATTGAATAAAACTAAAATGTATAAAATAATAGGGTAGTATGTGCACAAAAGATGGAAGTATAAACAGAGAAATAGAAACCGGAGTGCAGAAAGTGAACATTACAAACCACCAACTGACTCCACTTTTGAAATATCCCAGTATTTCAATGACAGGTAAGAGACAAATGATAAATAGCATTTCACACCAACATTATGCTACCAATGTCAAACATGGACATTGAACAAAGCCCAAAAACAGACAAACACGTCGTCCGAAATGAGGTGCTTGTGGAAAATAACAAACAACACAAGGGTAGATAGAAATCAAATGTTAAAATCAGAGTAGAAATCGGAATGAAACCATGCCTGGAATATATATACGAACTACAAATGGAATGGTATGGGCACTTACAATGAAACCATGTCTGGAATATATATACGAACTACAAATGGAATGGTATGGGCACTTAGAATGAAACCATGCCTGGAATATATATACGAACTACAAATGGAATGGTATGGGCACTTAGAATGAAACCATGCCTGGAATATATATACGAACTACAAATGGAATGGTATGGGCACTTAGAATGAAACCAGACCAAATGGCATTATAAGCATTCTAAGAACATTGAAACAGAGGGTAAGAGGAAGACCAAGGACAAGATGGAATAAAAGACATATGCAAAGACCAAAACATTTCCTATTTTATCATGAACCAGATACGCCAAAGTAAGATGTTCCATTTATGAAAAGAGAGAATCAAACAAGCAAGCAAATATCTAGGGACACCATAATATACTGACAACAATCTCCTTTCTCTGCGACGCTTACAAGTATCAGCAGCCAGATAAAAGAAGAAGAGAACACTAAAACGACTTCAATAAAAATAAAAGAGAAGAACTGCCAGCAAGACAGCCAATAACATTAATTATTTTGTGACCAGATGAAGTAACAAATTCAATAAAAGATTTATATGTAGAAAATGGATAATATAATGCATAGAATTATAGTTACTGCGTCCAGCAGAGAGGCAACAATAACATCTATTTCGTGTTAAACGATAAGGTAGTTAATTTTGTGTGAGATAAAGTTAATAAAGGACAGGAAACGTCTGTCAAAGGAGAACAAATATCGTCACAATACTCACGTATATACATGAATATATACATGTATAGCTTTTACAAAAACACACATACATACATTCATAGACATGTACATAGACAGGCAGACAGACAGACAGACAGACAGACAGACAGACAGACAGACAGACAGACAGACAGACAGAGAGACAGACAGAAAGACAGACAGAAAGACAGACAGACAGATAGACAGATAGCTAGATAGCTAGATAGCTAGATAGATAGATAGATAGATAGATAGATAGATAGATAGATAGATAGATAGATAGATAGATAGATAGATAGATAGATAGATAGATAGATAGATAGATAGATAGATAGATAGATAGATAGATAGATAGATAGATAGATAGATAGATTGACTGATTGATTGATTAGACAAACATACATGCATAGGCAGAGAGACAGCTATATAAATTAGATGTATGGATGCATTTTTATTAGATAGATAGACAGATGATATAGATACAATATCGTCTGAGAAATTAATTAATTATCTGATTAATTGTAAAACAGAGCAGATCTACAGGTAATTTCTTCATACTCAAAAAAAAAAAAAAAAAAAAAACAGTCGAGTGAAATCCTGAACTTAGCCCACATGATTCCTTTTACTTTTCAACAAGGACCGACAAAATGCTGGATAAATCTTGGTAGCTTACAACGGAATCCTAGAAATCATTCTACTTATCTTTGATGTTGGTACTCGCTTCTTCTGCACTTCATTTACATCTCTACCTGGCACGGAAAGCGTTGGAGATGGTTGTCAAGACAACGAGACTACAGCGGTCTAGAGTGATCTACCACCGTCTTGTGTTGCATTAATTGAGAAATATTGTACGTACGGAATGAAGGTGCCGGCTCGTTTTACACAAGCCACGCGAACATTTGCGGTTACAAATCTTCATCAGGATACACTAAAGAAGAGCAAAAAAAAAACTGATGGTAAATCACTTTAATGGATACCATAGAACGTATCTCTTCCTCTTTTTCTTCTTTTTTCTACTTTTTCTATATCTTCAACTTCCTCTTCTTCTCCTTTCTCTTCCTCTTCTTCTTTCTCTTTTTCTCTCTGTATCTTATTTTCCTTCCTTCATCTGCTCCTTGTTCTCCACCAACATATTCTTCTTCTTATTCCTTTTTTCTGTATCATCATTCTTTTTTCTCATTCTTCCTCTTTCGTTTGCTTATTGGAATATTACGTTGCACTATTTTACACCAAATGCAACTGCTTGATAAAAATGCTGTTGAGGGCTGCTTACCTGTCGTTTACCCTTCCTGCCATATATCATGTGTCTGTAGTAAGCGGAAAAAGGTACAACATCGAATAGTGGACGGGTCTCGACTTCGCCAGGCACAATGTGCAATGTAAAGGTTTTCTCCCTTGTCTTGCTGGACGTATTGGAAATAAGGTGTTAGTGGTCATATTTTTTTCTATGAAACTGCACATATTTTAGGTGACGTGGTCGGTATCACGTCAGGCCGCCTTTGTTTTCCAAAAGAATCTCTGCCACCCATTTTTATAGTCTGGGTGAACAAAATAATCGGGGGAAAAATCCGCCATATCTGGGAATAAAAATCTGGCCCCTCAGATCAGACACTGAGCACGCTAACTATTCTGCCACCGAAGAGATCAATGAAAGATTGGCAAGAGTGAATGAAAATCCTGCGTCAGTTGACTACGCTCCAACGACTTACCAAGCTAACTGATTGGAGAATGTATGATATCCGAGTTCGGACTATCAGTTACAAACGCGCATAATTCAATATTCAATCGAGTAAAAACGCCAATGTATCAGACAATAGAAGTGACATAATGTATTGATCTGCTGTGACAGAATGTATTGATCTGCTGTGACAGAATGTATTGATCTGCTGTGACAGAATGTATTGATCTGCTATGACATAATGTATTGATCTGCTATAACATAATGTATTGATCTCCTATGACATAATGTATTGATCTGCTATGACATAATGTATTGATCTGCTATGGCATAATGTATTGATCTGCTATGACATAATGTATTGATCTGCTGTGACAGAATGTATTGATCTGCTATGACATAATGTATTGATCTGCTGTGACATAATGTATTGATCTGCTATGACATAATGTATTGATCTGCTATGACATAATGTATTGATCTGCTATGACATAATGTATTGATCTGCTATGACATAATGTATTGATCCGCTGTGACATAATGTATTGATCTGCTGTGACATAATGTATTGATCTGCTGTGACATAATGTATTGATCTGCTATGACATAATGTATTGATCTGCTGTGACATAATGTATTGATCTGCTATGACATAATGTATTGATCTGCTGTGACATAATGTACTGATCTGCTGTGACTTATAAGGTATTGATCTACTGTGACATAATGTATTGATCTGCTGTGACATAATGTATTGATTTGCTGTGACATAATGTATTGATCTGCTATGACATAATGTGTTGATCTGCTATGACATAATGTATTGATCTGCTGTGACATAATGTATTGATCTGCTATGACATAATGTATTGATCTGCTGTGACATAATGTATTGATCTGCTATGACATAATGTATTGATCTGTTGTGACAGAATATATTGATCTGCTGTGACAGAAAATTGAAGTCTTAACAATCAATACAGTGTCCTAGCACAGGATTAGACGTTCAGAAACTCGACCAAGCAGAAAGGTACAATTGCTGGCTTTATCTTTTAGACACGGCGTTGAAGTAATGGTTTATTAGTTCCAGCACAGTTTAGTATAATATCATCATGTGTCAAACAGACTGGGCGATCATGTCCCTCCACAATTCTCTGTCCACAGTGCATTGTATCAATTCTGCTGTTGACTAGTTTACCTTTCCACAACACAAAGTTATCGAGTAGTTTTTCTTTGTCGAGCGCGATATCTCTTTCGCTGTATTTTGAGGGTGAGAACTGTGTCAGGAATGGTATAATATCGGGTAAACATCAAATTCCAAATTACTGTTAATATCACAGCTCATGTTTCACATCAGATTTTATTACACGTGATTGTGTACAATCATATTTTGCTGCTTGCTTTCGTTCGCCCGATGACTAAAGTATTCTAGAATTATGAATTAGATTGAAGAATTCCTCTTCGTCATCCGCCCTTAAAAGGACGTTAAGTGGACGTCTCTGCGTTGTGTTGTGGTTTGTAGTGTAACGCTGTTATATTTGCGCCTTTCGGCCCAACACATCCGACTTCAGCACGACAATTTTTAGCACCGGGTTGTCTTCCCTCTTCGATCCTGCTCGTTTGGCCAGACTAGACAGGTTAGTCTGTTACTAGAGGCACCACGGAGAGGTGGAGCAGGGTCTGGATGGTTCTGGTTCACCGATCCTGGCGCAAGCCATCAGCTGTGGGTCGCTGACAACTTCCAGCTCTGGTGCTGGGAGGCACGCCTTAGCCTCCCAATAATATTTTAATAGCCGTTTTATAGAGTTAAACAGGATTGTACTATTACAAGTTTGTGCATTATTAGATTTGTATTCACGTGCTTGGGTATTATCTTATTTTAATAAGGTATTTGTGTATTATATTATTTTAATAGCGTATTTGTGTTATATCTTATTTTAATAACTTATTTGTGTGTTATCTTATTTTAATAACGTATTTGTGTGTTATCTTATTTTAATAGCGTATTTGTGTATTATCTTATTTTAATAACGTATTTGTGTGTTATTTTATTTTAATAACGTATTTGTGTTATATCTATCTTAATTCAAATGTTGTGAGTACTTTTAATAACGTTTTTGAGTACATGTATTATCCTTTCTAATTCACGTGCTTGTGTACTCTCTGCAACATTTAAAGTAGGATCGTTTGTTGTATTTTGATCTTTCTGCCTTATTACGTGGCCAAATAATTTTATTTGTGGCATCTTTATGTACTCTATGGCGGGAATTATTCTTACTTTTTTTTCTCAGTTCTTCATTTTTTATCTTATCCCTCAGACTGTTTCCAATCATTCGTTTAACACATTTCATCTCGGTAGTGGTTATTTTTCTTATTGTTCTCGCATCTAGGATCTAGTACTGGCATTGGTAGCACAAAGTTGGGATGAAGATTGTATTGTAGAGTGCCCGTTTTGCCTCTAGAGTTATTTCCTTGTTGGACAATAGTGGTGATAGCTGTCAATGATTTGACAAGCTTTGATGCATCTTGAGTCTATGTATGCTGCTTGTGAATTGCCGTTTGTCACTAGACTTCCTAGGTATTTAAATTCCTGCGAAAATTCTCGTTGTTTATATCTTATCAAACACAAATCAAGAAACATGAAAGCGGACAAGATGACAAGGAGGACATTGGCGCTGTAAGAAAGAAGAAATGAGAATCTTTGTAGCAACACAGAGAAATGACAATATAGATAAAACAAAGGGCACTGTCTTGTGCCTGGATGTATTAACTTTAATACATTCAATTTTAATAGATTCAGTTTTAATACAGTCACTTTTAAATGCATTCACTTTTATTACATTCAGTTTTAATACATTCACTTTTAATACATTCACTTTTCATACAATCACTTTGAATACATTCACTTTGAATACATTCACTTTTAATACATTCACTTTTAATATATTCCATTTAAAACAATCACTTTTATTATATTCACTTTTAATACATTCACTTTTAAAACATTCACTTTTAATACATTAACATTAAAACAATCACTTTAATACATTCACTTTTAATACATGCACTTTGTATACATTCACTTTTAATGCATTCACTTTTAATACATTCACGTGTAATACATTGGCGTTAAATTCATTCAGTTTTAACACATTCACGTTTAATACATTCACTTTTAATACTTTCACTTTGTATACATTCACTTTGAATGGCTTGACGTAACTCTTCAGCAGACCCAGCTTCACTTCATTAATGCTCCCGCGGTTTTAGAAAACGCAAACACTACTCTGAAGTTCAGGACGGTGAATCCTCATTACAGCCAGGACCATTTACTGTCAGGTTCTCTTGACAGCTTAAGAGGCGACATATTATTGCCAGTTCGTGATTCCCTTCCGCTAAAAAGACGATCACTACTGCGTGAGTCAGGAGACATTTGCTGCAGTTTCATGTCTGTTTGATCGTTTCAATAACTCACGTATTAACGGTAAACTTGTTACATGCTACGGAACATCATCATCATCATCTTCATCATCATTGAGTGCCGTCTCTACATCGAAGGTTGGCTACCATAGAGCGCCATTCCACTCCGTCTCTTGCTTTGATGGTGAAGGTTGTCGTAGGCTGATTTGTGCATCGTTTGATGTTACTTGTCCATGTTAGACTTGGTCTGCCTATGCCTCTTTTACCTTGTAGTTTCTCTTCCAAGATTACTTTTAGTAGGCTGCTGTGTCTTTCAACATGCCCCAAAATTACTTGAAACATGCTAACATGCCTCAAACATACCAGAAACATGCGAACATGCCACAAACATGCTAACATTCCCCAAACACGCTAACATGCCCCAAACATGCTAGCATGCCATAAACATGCACCAAACATGCCCCAAACAGGCTAGCATGCCATAAACATGCACCAAACATGCCCCAAACATGCCCCAAAATTGCTCGAAACATGCCCTAAACTTGCCCCACACATGCTCGAAACATGCCCTAAACTTGCCCCACACATGCTCGAAACATGCCCTAAACTTGCCCCACACATGCTCGAAACATGCCCTAAACTTGCCCCACACATGCTCGAAACATGCCCTAAACTTGCCCCACACATGCTCGAAACATGCCCTAAACTAGCCCCACACATGCTCGAAACATGCCCTCAACTTGCCCCACACATGCTCGAAACATGCCCTAAACTTGCCCCACACATGCTCGAAACATGCCCTAAACTTGCCCCACACATGCTCGAAACATGCCCTAAACTTGCCCCACACATGCTCTAAACATGCCCTAAACTTGCCCCACACTTGCTCGAAACATGCCCTAAACTTGCCCCACACATGCTCGAAACATGCCCTAAACTTGCCCCACACATGCTCGAAACATGCCCTAAACTTGCCCCACACATGCTCGAAACATGCCCTAAACTTGCCCCACACTTGCTCGAAACATGCTTACATGCTGCTGGTACGTGGCGTTTTATTTTTTTCGAGGGTAGTCTCTAGTCAGCTCTCCACTAAGGCTCGTTGCTTCTCAGAACCAATTTTCTTATTAGCGACAGTTTTCAAGCTTATCAGGACCAATCTTCTTGTTCGTGGAGGTTTCATATTTCTCAGAACCAATATTCTTATTAGTGACAGTTTTAAATATTCTCAGAACCAATCTTATTAGCACTTTATTTTCAACATTCTCAAAACCAATCTTCTTATTAGCACCCTTTTTTTAAAATTCTCAGAACCATCTTATTAGCACCCTTTTTCAACATTCTCAGAACCATCATCTTATTAGCACCTTTTTCAACATTCTCAGAACCATCTTCTTATTAGCACCCTTTTTCAATATTCTCAGAACCAATCTTCTTATTAGCACCCTTTTCAACATTCTCAGAACCATCATCTTATTAGCACCTTTTTCAACATTCTCAGAACCATCTTCTTATTAGCACCCTTTTTCAATATTCTCAGAACCAATCATCTTATTAGCACCCTTTTTCAACATTCTCAGAACCATCATCTTATTAGCACCCTTTTTCAACATTCTCAGAACCATCTTCTTATTAGCACCTTTTTCAACATTCTCAGAACCAATCTTCTTATTAGCACCTTTTTCAACATTCTCAGAACCATCTTCTTATTAGCACCCTTTTTCAACATTCTCAGAACCATCTTCTTATTAGCACCCTTTTTCAACATTCTCAGAACCATCTTCTTATTAGCACCCTTTTTCACCATTCTCAGAACCATCTTCTTATTAGCACCCTTTTTCAACATTCTCAGAACCATCTTCTTATTAGCACCCTTTTTCAACATTCTCAGAACCAATCTTATTAGCACCCTTTTTCAACATTCTCAGAACCATCTTCTTATTAGCACCCTTTTTCAACATTCTCAGAACCATCTTCTTATTAGCACCCTTTTTCAACATTCTCAGAACCATCTTATTAGCACCCTTTTTCAACATTCTCAGAACCATCTTCTTATTAGCACCCTTTTTCAACATTCTCAGAACCATCTTCTTATTAGCACCCTTTTTCAACATTCTCAGAACCATCTTCTTATTAGCACCCTTTTTCAACATTCTCAGAACCATCTTCTTATTAGAACCCTTTTTCAACATTCTCAGAACCATCTTCTTATTAGCACCCTTTTTCAACATTCTCAGAACCATCTTCTTATTAGCACCTTTTTCAACATTCTCAGAACCATCTTCTTATTAGCACCCTTTTTCAACATTCTCAGAACCATTTTCTTATTAGCACCCTTTTTCAACATTCTCAGAACCATCTTCTTATTAGCACCCTTTTTCAACATTCTCAGAACCAATCTTCTTATTAGCACCCTTTTTCAACATTCTCAGAACCATCTTCTTATTAGCACCCTTTTCAACATTCTCAGAACCATCTTCTTATTAGCACCCTTTTTCAACATTCTCAGAACCATCTTCTTATTAGCACCCTTTTTCAACATTCTCAGAACCATCTTCTTATTAGCACCCTTTTTCAACATTCTCAGAACCATCTTCTTATTAGCACCCTTTTTCAACATTCTCAGAACCATCTTCTTATTAGCACCCTTTTTCAACATTCTCAGAACCAATCTTATTAGCACCCTTTTTCAACATTCTCAGAACCAATCTTATTAGCACCCTTTTTCAACATTCTCAGAACCAATCTTATTAGCACCCTTTTTCAACATTCTCAGAACCAATCTTATTAGCACCCTTTTTCAACATTCTCAGAACCAATCTTGTTAGCACCCTTTTTCAACATTCTCAGAACCAATCTTATTAGCACCCTTTTTCAACATTCTCAGAACCATCATCTTATTAGCACCCTTTTTCAACATTCTCAGAACCAATCTTATTAGCACCCTTTTTCAACATTCTCAGAACCAATCTTATTAGCACCCTTTTTCAACATTCTCAGAACCAATCTTCTTATTAGCACCTTTTTTAAAATTCTCAGAACCATCTTATTAGCACCCTTTTTCAACATTCTCAGAACCAATCTTATTAGCACCCTTTTTCAACATTCTCAGAACCAATCTTATTAGCACCCTTTTTCAACATTCTCAGAACCAATCTTCTTATTAGCACCCTTTTTCAACATTCTCAGAACCATCATCTTATTAGCACCTTTTTCAACATTCTCAGAACCAATCTTATTAGCACCCTTTTTCAACATTCTCAGAACCATCTTCTTATAAGCACCCTTTTTCAATATTCTCAGAACCAATCTTATTAGCACCCTTTTTCAACATTCTCAGAACCAATCTTATTAGCACCCTTTTTCAACATTCTCAGAACCAATCTTATTAGCACCCTTTTTCAACATTCTCAGAACCATCTTATTAGCACCCTTTTTCAACATTCTCAGAACCAATCTTATTAGCACCCTTTTTCAACATTCTCAGAACCATCTTATTAGCACCCTTTTTCAATATTCTCAGAACCATCTTATTAGCACCCTTTTTCAACATTCTCAGAACCATCTTATTAGCACCCTTTTTCAACATTCTCAGAACCATCTTATTAGCACCCTTTTTCAATATTCTCAGAACCAATCTTATTAGCACCCTTTTTCAACATTCTCAGAACCAATCTTATTAGCACCCTTTTTCAACATTCTCAGAACCAATCTTATTAGCACCCTTTTTCAATATTCTCAGAACCAATCTTATTAGCACCCTTTTTCAACATTCTCAGAACCATCTTATTAGCACCCTTTTTCAATATTCTCAGAACCATCTTCTTATTAGCACCTTTTTTTTCAACATTCTGAAAACCAATCTTTTTATTACCAACGGTTTTCAATATCCTCAGAACCAATATTCTTATCCGCTGCTGTTTTCACAGTAATGAATGTACACCAATAAAGCTTTCGCTACAATTTTTTTAAAGACTCTCCCGGCCTATTATAACTCAAAAGGTACAGACCTTATGGTAGAATTCTTGTCTCACAAAAAAATGTAAGAAATAAAAAAAATGAACGGTGATGATAACGTACTGTACTGTCCTGTCGCTCAGAAATGTCCAACTCGAATCCAGCGAGGCGCGGTATTTTCTAGCAACTAATTGTTTCAGAAGAGGCGAGAGCGAGCGCCCAGTCGTACATTAGATGAATGATAAACCCTAGATACGCTCAAATTGGAAAAAAACGTGAGAAATAAAAAAACAAAGAACTCTTGACTTTTAGAATCTCCTCCCTCTCCCTCCCCACCCACTGAAAAAAAACTTAATTAAATTAATTAAAAAAAAATAAATAAAAAAAAAAAAACTAGTAAAATTGTAAAACAATTGATCCAGCCTGCCGAAGACAGTGTGTCAGCCACAGCGCAGGTTTATGGGAAAAATCAGGACATACACGGACGTACGAGTAATGACCATGAGACAAACTCATCGTGTGTCATAATGTTGTCCTTACCTCTCCATATACAAATATTGACTATGTGATCAACTCATCGTGTATCATAATGTTGTCCTTACCTCTCCATATACAAATATTGACTATGTGATCAGCTCTCATGTGTCATAATGTTGTCCTTACCTCTCCATATACAAGTACTGACTATGTGATCAGCTCATCATGTGTCATAATGTTGTCCTTACCTCTCCATATACAAGTACTGACTATGTGATCAGCTCATCATGTATCATAATGTTGTCCTTACCTCTCCATATACAAATATTGACTATGTGATCAACTCATCGTGTATCATAATGTTGTCCTTATCTCTCCATATACAAATATTGACTATGTGATCAGCTCATCATGTGTCATAATGTTGTCCTTACCTCTCCATATACAAATATTGACTATGTGATCAGCTCTCATGTGTCATAATGTTGTCCTTACCTCTCCATATACAAATATTGACTATGTGATCAGCTCATCATGTGTCATAATGTTGTCCTTACCTCTCCATATACAAATATTGACTATGTGATCAGCTCATCATGTATCATAATGTTGTCCTTACCTCTCCATATACAAATATTGACTATGTGATCAGCTCATCGTGTGTCATAATGTTGTCCTTACCTCTCCATATACAAATATTGACTATGTGATCAGCTCATCGTGTATCATAATGTTGTCCTTACCTCTCCATATACAAGTACTGACTATGTGACCAGCTCATCATGTGTCATAATGTTGTCCTTACCTCTCCATATACAAGTACTGACTATGTGATCAGCTCATCGTGTGTCATAATGTTGTCCTTACCTCTCCATATACAAATATTGACTATGTGACCAGCTCATCATGTGTCATAATGTTGTCCTTACCTCTCCATATACAAGTACTGACTATGTGATCAGCTCATCGTGTGTCATAATGTTGTCCTTACCTCTCCATATACAAGTACTGACTATGTGACCAGCTCATCGTGTGTCATAATGTTGTTCTTACCTCTCCATATACAAGTACTGACTATGTGATCAGCTCTCATGTATCATAATGTTGTTCTTACCTCTCCATATACAAGTACTGACTATGTGACCAGCTCATCGTGTGTCATAATGTTGTCCTTACCCTTACATCATGAAACAGGACAAGGAGTCAAGCTGGCATGATCACAAGACATGAACGTCGACGAAGAAAAGAAACTACAATCATTGGAGTCATATTAACCAACGTTCTGGCTCGTGTGCCCAGTAGGCTAGTCTCTACACCGGTGGCTCTTCGCCTTCTTTGAAACACAAGTAACCCTCTTTGGGGAAATATTGCACCAATTATGGAAATAGAAAAAAATGGTATGTTAGAAGCTTTACATGATATGGACGACACAGATTAAACGACGTTTCGGCCCAATAGGCCTTCAGCAGGAACAAAGAAAAAAAAACACACACGGATATGTAAGTAAAACTAATAACGAAACATCCAAATAAAAATAATCGAAATATGTTAGAATCCTGTACACAGGATAGACATTTTTATTTTCTTTAACATGTTTCGATTATTTTTGTTTTGGATGTTTCGTTATTAGGTTTACTTACATATCCGTGTGTGTGTTTTTTTTGTTTGTTCCTGCTGAAGGCCTGTTGGGCCGAAACGTCGTTTAATCTGTGTCGTACATATCACGTAAAGCTTCTAACATACCATTTTATATATTTTTTTAATTTTTCCTCACATTCAGCTTTAATGCAGCTTCGCATTTTTATGCATTCATTTGCATTTCTTTGCCTTAACCGATTATGGAATCAGCAAACACAAAAATATGCATTATAATTTATTTGATTAGAAGCAGCTATCAAATAGGTCACAATAACGCGCACCTAAACGGCAACATCACAAGCACAGGAAATATCAGAGGATGGTTCGGAGGAACAACTGGAGTTTGAGAAGGCCATGAGAGTACGATCAGTGTTGGTGATGGAACTTGTAACAGTTTGCTGTTTGGAGGTCTCGGTAGCCGAGTTGGGAAAACCACCCGACTGGACTACCGACGTTCGGACAACCCGTGTTCGATTCCCGCTGGGAGCAGTGTGAGTTGTACTCGTGGTTGGAAAAAAAAATACCCCCCACGGTCGACCCAGCCGTTGGCAGAAATGGGTACTAGGGTATTACCCTGGGAAGGTGAGGAATGTCGCCTCGCGTCTGAGTTTAGATGCTTGAGGAGACACTATACAGAAATCTCAGAACATTTCTGGATTGGCGGCCGAGCACATATAGGTACTCGCGTGCTAAGACGCCGGTTCAAGTCTCGTACTTGACCTTTGACCTTTGCATGTAACAACCTTAGGGTTGCTGATGACATCGATGATGTAGTAGGTTTAGGAGATTCAGTAGGTTTAGGAGGTTCAGTAGATTTAGGAGGTTCAGTAGGTTTAGGAGGTTCAGTAGGTTTAGGAGATTCAGTAGGTTTAGCAGGTTCAGTAGGTTTAGGAGATTCAGTAGGTTTATGAGGTTCAGTAGGTTTAGGAAGTTCAGTAGGTTTAGGAGGTTCAGTAGGTTTAGGAGGTTCAGTAGGTTTAGGAGGTTTAGCAGGTTTAGGAGGTTCAGTAGGTTTAGAAGCTTTAATAGGTTTACAACAAGAACAGACAATACACGGGCTTGATAAAATATCTGGTGCATGTGCCATGGAAGGTGACAAAACCGACCAACACGACCAACGAGGTTAATGCCACTATTCCTAACAACACAATAAATGGACAAAATCTGGGAAATAACAGTTAAGAAATGTTTAAAAAATTGGGATAAATTGTCAGCGATGAATTCTCAAAGCTTGACATTTCGGGTTGGATAGCGCAAACTTCAACACTTTTTACTTGTTTCACATCTGTGTCTCGTGATTCACGGCATAGTAATTTAAGTCCAGTCGGTGCCTGATCAAGTTATGGACCACAGGGAAGTGCCGCATTTCCATTTCTTGAGAGTCTAGCAAATTATCGCCATGTAGTAAGATTTCTGCGTATATCCCTATATATATTTATATATATATATATAAATATCATATTATGCTGTTGTTTGTTACTCCAGATGAAGGTCTTTGTGACGAAACGTAGTTCCACTTTTGTTTAGTTTCTTACATGCGTTAAAAGCTGTTAACATACCATTTTTTCCTTTTTCGAAATGTTTCATTATTATCATTAGCTTTACAGCAGCTTGACATTTCTGTGCACCTTGACTGGCCTACAGCAACCCTTGCAAGGCTGAAACCTTTATGGTGTGATGAGAACATCAATCTTGGCTGAAACCTTTATGGCATGATGAGAACATCAATCTTGGCTGAAACCTTTATGGCATGATAAGAACATCAATCTTGGCTGTAAGATCAGGCTGATGCGCTCCCTTGTTTCAATCATTTTAATACACACCATGGAAGTATGGACGCCTTTAGCAGATCTACAGAAGAAAATACAAGCTATGGAGATGTCAAGTTATCGTAACGTTGTGGGCATCTCTTACTTAGATCGTATCGCGAATAAAATGTTCGCAGAAGGATGTGCAAACGGATTACAAGATGATGTGGTTATTATGAAGAAACATTTTATGAAGAAACATTTTATGAAGAAACATTTTATGAAGAAACATTTTATGAAGAAACATATTATGAAGAAACATATTATGAAGAACCATTTTATGAAGAAACATTTTATGAAGAAACATTTTATGAAGAAACATTTTATGGAGAAACATATGAAGAAACATATTATGAAGAAACATATTATGAAGAAACATATTATGAAGAAACATTTTTATGAAGAAACATTTTATGAAGAAACATATTATGAAGAAACATTTTATGAAGAAACATATTATGAAGAAACATATTATGAAGAAACATATTATGAAGAAACATATTATAAAGAAACATATTATGAAGAAACATATTATGAAGAAACATATTATAAAGAAACATATTATGAAACAAAATATTATGAAGAAACTTATTATGAAGAAACATATTATAAAGAAACATATTATAACAAAAAATATTATGAAGAAACATATTATGAAAAAAATATTATGAAGAAACATATTATGAAGAAACATATTATGAAGAAACATATTATGCAGAAACACAAAATGAGAGGGTTAGGCCACCTACCTCGATCATCTGATCTGGCAAAGACAATCCTGTAAGAAACTGTAAAAGGGGCCAAATGGAGAGTTAGGTAGATATAGATGAATGGGAAGATAATATCAAAGATCAAAGAATAGACAGGCCTCGAGTTCACTGAATCATAAAAAATGATTGAAAATAGTGACACATTGAGAAGGCTGACGAAGCCTCTCATTAATGCCTCATCGACACCCAGGGTTATCAAATAAAGAAGGGAGAGAAGAAGACTAAAGAGACAAAGTGATCTCAGATCAGCGATGAAGCTAATGTGAGTTATCTCCTCTAGTGTCGTCGACGCACAGAGGACAGGAATCACAACTACCCCTGTCTGACGTTTCACCTCCAGACTTGGCAGATCTTGTCTTGTTCTTACGCTATTCTCTATTAGTTGTTTATCTCAATCTTTATTGTGATCTTTCTTGTTTTCTGTTGTCACCTGGTGACCACGTAAAGTCTTGCAGCTGGAGTCTATTTTTTTTTCATTCTCATCATATGCTCCATGTACTTCCAGCGACTTCTTCTTCCTCTTACTTTTCAGCTCCCTGTGGAGCATAGGTCTTCAACGAACACTTTCCAAAGCCGTTCTGTTTTTTGCCTTTCTTTAAGATCATTCCATGTCTTCCCCGTCATCTTCATCTCAGCTTCCATCTGTCTTCTCCAAGAATATCCTGGTCTTCCTCTATGTACGTCTCCGTACATAACAAGATATATGTTCTCTGGTTTCCTCTCTTACAGTTTCATTTGGTGCAAAGTCTCTCCAATTTGTGTTTAAGAATCTTCAGAGGAGTTAATTTTCAAAGTTAATTAGTCTTTTTTTTACTAGAGCTCGAGTGTATTTGCAGTTCTCGCTTCTCTGTAACTTGTAACTAATGTGGGCGGCACTTAAAACGCTGTATTCTAATTACTTGTCGCATTACCCCTCCTTCCCATGCCCCCAACAAAGTTCCAGAAGCGCGCCCTTTAACCTTGACCCACGCTGACAACGTTAATAATAACTGTGAATGCTGACTAATGTTCTATTAATAGCAGGTTACATTTAGCTGAACATGTTTTATCGTGACTTCATTTTCTTTGATAAGATGAGCCACAATAACAATGTTCAATTTGTGTGCAAAAAATGCGTGACAGAATGTGCAATGTTGATGATCATGGTGACCATCTGGTTGAGTGATTAATGATGTGGCGACAACAGTCAAGTGCACAGTCCTTACTTTAGTCTAGGAGATTTACGTGAGTCGTGCTAGCTGTAAATGGATACCTGACTTACTGAATTACAGTCTTTAACTGGGACCTCAGATGTGCAGTATGTGATCTTACTTACTCCGATGACTAAAGGAATAACCCTCTTCGCCATCCGCCCTTAAAAATACTTTAAGAGTGTCTTTATGCGTTGTGGTTTACTAGAACTGTGATATTAGCGCGTTTCGGCCCAACACATCCGACTTCAGCACGACATTTTTGAGTACCGAGTAGCCCTCCCTCTTCGATCCCTACTCGCTTGGCCAGACCAGACAGATTAGTCTGTTACTGGAGGCACAGTGAAGAGGTGGATTAGGGTCTGGATAGTTCTGGTTTACCGATCCTGGCGCAAGCCATCAGCTGTGGGTCGCTGACAGCTTCCAACTTGCTTCCGCGTGTGACCTGATATCGGTTCGTGACTCATAGCTGACTGCAGGTGTAAATGTCGATGAACCAAATCTGACCAATATAGTACTCAGTGGGATGATTCCGAAACCATGCAGCTCAAGTGGCTAAAGCGGAAAGCTAACCTAATCCAAGAGGGGCAGTGACGACGACGGATGTACCGGAACAAAAAACAAATTATCACCACATAACAACAATCGTCCTTTTCAGATCGACTAATGACGAAGGTTTCACAAGGAATATGATTTTATGATTTTTGTAAATAAAAAAAAATAGATGATCGAATAGTAGATACATTTACGGTTCAGCTAGCGCGCTAGTAAGCACGACTTTAATCCGTCTCCACAATTGTCCGTGTTAGCTTGATTTCAAATGATTAAACTCTTGCTTGTAGCTCAGCCAATCAAAACGTTTATATATAAGTAGTACTGCTAGAGGACTATCATTGTCTATAATTCTTGTCTCGATATGGCCCTGGGGATGGACCTATTTTTTTTAAAATAGGGAAAGCATCTATTATGATTTTCATCATCTTTATCTTCTTCCTCTCATCCTCATGGTTCTCCAACTTCATCTTCTTGTTAGTTCAGTTTTCGCTTTTTTTTCTTCCTGTTTCCATTCTCATTTGCCTTTACAGCTTCATGGCGAGATACTGTCTGTGACCTTTTGCTCTTCTGTTAGCATCTTCTACTGCTGCTGTGTTTCTTAGTGTTTCTAATATTTAATTAATCCATCTTTTGCTCTCCTGTTGGCCTCTTCTGCTGCTGCTGTGTTTCTTAGTTTTTCTAATATTTAATTAATCCATCTTTTGCTCTCCTGTTGGCCTCTTCTACTGCTGCTGTGTTTCTTAGTGTTTCTAATATTTAATTAATCCATCTTTTGCTCTCCTGTTGGCCTCTTCTGCTGCTGCTGTGTTTCTTAGTGTTTCTAATATTTAATTAATCCATCTTCTGCTCTCCTGTTGACCTCTGAAACTTTTATATTTTCTAGTTTTCTATTATTCCATGAATCCATATTTTGTTCTTCTATTGGCCTCTACTGCTGTTATGTTTCCTAGTGTTTCTATTCCAACATTTTCGTTATCGTGCATGTCGCGCCTTTTTTGTTGTTTTTTGACCTTCCTGTTTCATTACATGACCGAACATTTTTTCTGTTGTTTCTTTAGGTGTTCAAAGTCGGAAGTTTTATTTTTCTGGACTTTTTCCCCGCTCAGTTCATCAATTAGTTTCCTATGTTTATCACATCACACACAAAGATTTAGCAGTCAAGACGATGTGTCTCATAACTTGTCTGTCACCTGTTTTTGTTTTATTTTGTTGGGACGTATATGTATCCATTCATGCAAGTGGTGGGGTGTACCATACACACCTACAAGGTCTCGTGACATTTTTTTTTCAAAAAAGGAACACAACAAAATACTGACGTTTCGGCCAACATGCGGCATTCTTCAGATAACAAGGACACCACAAACAGACAAGAAAATGAAGATATAGTCTACTACATGTTCTGGAGTAATAGAACTAATACCACAAAGAAGAAAGAGATAAAACGGTTAAAATATACGTCAGGAGAATATACTGTATTACAAGTATAGTTGAGAGAGAGAGAAAAAGAAGAAAATGAATGTATAAGAAGTGTATATAAAATTATACCTGGATCCCTTCGAAGCTGGAAGTCTAGCATTGCTCCAGTCTGGTGAGGTTTCACAAGAGTTGCCTCATCTCCAGGCTTAGATCTGTACATATTTCTCATGTATACGGTGCGTACGTAATCCATCTCTATAAATGGGTACTTTCACCAACCACATTCGCCTTCAAAGGGGAAAGTTAATGGAGTCTTCGCATCCATTTGCGTGTCCATATTATGTCTGACCGCCAGATGACGTAGGCTAGAAGATCGTGCCTCCGTGTCTCATTGACGTAGTGATGCCACTTATAAGGCATCTTATGGTGTCAATCAAGGTGTACAATGACGTCATCGCGGGCAGACACTTAGAACTTAGGTATTTCGTGGTGAATCTAGAAAGGAAGTGGTCATCGCGAAATAACACCAGCGCCATCTTGAAGACAAGATTCTGTTCAAGAAGAAATATACGGGCCTCCCTCCACCCACCACCCCCCCCCCCCTTTTTTTTCTGCGTACACACACACACACACACGGAAATATACAAAAACATATACAAACTCACATACTAACACCCCCCTTGATAAATATTTTGAAAATAAAATTATAGTCTTAATCGAGCATAAACGTTTTAAAGCTAATGTGGTAGTCGCCTAGACCAGCAGCTTGGTGAACCACAACAGCAGAAAGAAGACATGGAGGCAGTGACGTCGTTGCGCAACCAGTTGTCCATTTCTGTGAGCGGAAAACATGAGCCAAATATAGCAGGCACCAGCAACAAAAAATATGTGGGAAAAAATGGGTAGAAATGTTGTGATCGCGTGCTCTCTGGCATTGACATTCACTTTAATAGCAGTTCGCTCGAGATGTTTGTTGCCTCGGCTGAAGCTCGCAAAGACGACGCTATTTGTGTCGAGAAAATAACCAGGAACTCATCATCATAGCATTTTGTTAGGGCTAACCGGATGTTAGCTGTCCGCCATTATTACACAACCGGTTCCGGAATGCAGCCAAAGATGGCGCTAATGTTGACGTAGATATGAAAATTGAAGTGAAGGTAATGGCGATTATCATTTTGAGACAGACAACTTACGTCGTTGCTGTTTTCTTCACAACAGTTATGGTATATGCTGGAGATAGGTCAAGAACGTTTTAATGTCAGCTGTTTATTTTGAGTTGGCTAAAATTAAGTCTCCATCTTGTATTAATATTTGTTTATATTAAATAAATAAATTTAACTCTTCCATGTCTTCCATATATTTTCATTGGCTTAATGTCAATTAGTTCTCTGGCCTTGCATTAATTTTATCCTTGTTAGAGAGATGCCATTATCTAATACATATCACTCGCCTTACTCTTGGCTTGATTAAAATATATTTCTTATCCTCCATTGACTTTCAGATATTGTTTATCCATCTAGATGTAGGGTGCTTCTCGACGGATCTGTTTCGTGTTTTTCATTTTTGTTTGAATTGATTGCAAGTCCAATCTATAGACCATTGTGCCCATTTGTATGCTGGGACCGATTTTTGTATTTTTGTGTATAGAGTTTGGACAGGATTGTCGTGTCATAGAGCTGGGTTAAGTTCCTCGTCTCATCATGACATGTGCAGTGATATGTCTCAACATGACATGTGAAGTGCCATGTCTCAATATGAGATATGAAGTGTTATATCTCACCATGACACGTGAAGTGTTATGTCTCTCACCATGACATGTGAAGTGCCATGTCTCAACATGAGATATGAAGTGTTATATCTCACCATGACACGTGAAGTGTTATGTCTCTCACCATGACATGTGAAGTGTTATGTCTCAACATGAGATATGAAGTGTTATATCTCACCATGACATGTGAAGTGTTATGTCTCAACATGTGATATGAAGTGTTATATCTCACCATGACATGTGAAGTGTTATGTCTCTCACCATGACATGTGAAGTGTTATGCCTCAACGTGCCATATGAAGTGTTATTTCTCAATATGACATGTAAAGTGTTATGTCTCAACATGGCATATGAAGTGCCGTGTCTCTACATGAGATATGAAGTGTTATGTTTCAACATGACAGATGAAGTGTTGCATATCAGTATGACATATGAAGTGTTATGTCTCAACATGACATAAAGTGTCATGGCTCAATATGACACATGAAGTTTCTTGTCTGAAAATGGCATGTGTTGTGTTATGACTCAACATCAAATATGAAGTACTATGCTTCAACATGACATAATGATGTTGACTAGTCTGAATATGACATACAAAGTACTATGTTTCAAGCATGACATGTGAAGTACTATGTCTCAATAAGACTTATGAAGTGCTATGGCTCAACATAACATATGAAACACTATGTCTCATCATGGGATATGAAAAACTATATCCCATCATGATGTATAAAACACTATATCTCATCATTGTGTATAAAACACTATATCTCATCATGGTGTATGAAACACTATATCTCATCATGGTGTATGAAACACTATATCTCATCGCGGTGTACTAAACACTATATCTCTTCATGGTATATGAAACACTATATCTCAGCATGGTGTAGAAATACTATATCTCATGGTGTATGAAACACTATATCTCATGGTGTATGAAACACTATATCTCATCATGATGTATGAAATACTATATCTCATGGTGTATGAAATACTATATCTTATCATTATGTATGAAACACTATATCTCATGGTGTGTGAAACACTGTATCTCATCATGGTGTATGAAATACTATATCTTATCATGGTGTATAAAACACTATATCTCATCATGAAGTATGAAACACTACAGCTCATCATGATGTATGAAACATTATATCTCCTGGTGTATGAACACTATATCTCATCATTATGTATAAAACACTATATTTCATCATGATGTATGAAACACTATATATCATCATTGTGTATGAAACACTATACCTATCATAGTGTATAAAACACTAAATCTCATTATGATATATGAAATACTCTATCTCGTCATTGTGTATGAAACACTATATCTCATCATGGTGTATGAAACACTATATCTCATCATGGTGTATGAAACACTATATCTCATCATTGTGTATGAAACACTATATCTCATCATTGTGTATGAAACACTATATCTCATCATGATGTATGAAACACTATATCTCATCATGATGTATGAAACACTATATCTCATCATGATGTATGAAACACTATATCTCATCATGGTGTATGAAACACTATATCTCATCATGATGCATGAAACACTATATCTCATCATGATGTATGAAACACTATATCTCATCATGATGTATGAAACACTATATCTCATCATGATGTATGAAACACTATATCCCATCATGGTGTATGAAACACTATATCTCATCATTGTGTATTAAACACTATATCTCATCATTGTGTATGAAACACTATATCTCATCATGATGTATGAAACACTATATCTCAAAATTGTGTATGAAACGCTATACCTCATCATTGTGTATGAAACACTATATCTCATCATGATGTATGAAACACTATATCTCATCATGGTGCATGAAACACTATATCTCATCATTGTGTATGAAACACTATATCTCATCAAGGTGTATGAAACACTATATCTCATCAAGGTGTATGAAACACTATATCTCATCAAGGTGAATGAAACACTATATCTCATCAAGGTGTATGAAGCACTATATCTCATCAAGGTGTATGAAACACTATATCTCATCATGATGTATGAAACACTATGCCTCATTTTGAAATCTGAGAAACTTTGCCCCTTCACACATTAGTAGTAGTAGTAGTAGCAGTAGTAGTAGTAGTAGTAGTAGTAGTAGTAGTAGTAGTAGTAGTAATAGTAGTATTAGTAGTAGTAGGCTCCGTCAGTCATAGTTGACTATGGATTTTTCAGCGCCCCTAGAAATGTTATTTTTTCGTTTCTTTTCTTTCGTCGAGTATTCTCTTTCTCTATGAATCTGTCTGCTTCTACTTTGAGGTGAACAAATTAATACAAATCGTATTGTGTAGATAAAAAAAAAAACAAGTAAAGAGCCCCGTCACGCCAAGTGGCGTAAGTAGTATACAAGGGTCCATCTGCTTAGCATTTAGGCGCGAATTAACAAAGATATATAAGAGGCGCCTTTAGCGCCTAATGTACACGAGAGACAAGGGGAGTTAACCATGACTGCTCGTGTCGGGATGTTGACCTCTAGTCCCGGTGACCCCGGAAGTGACCTGTTTATGTCTGATGTGTGCTGACTTTGGAGCGCTTGGTGTACTTGAGCGATAGTGATAGGTTAGTAGATTATACATGACATCGGGGCGGATCGCGGGTGACCCCTCGGGATTATCTCGAGTGTTTTCGGACAGCGTGCTATCGGATCGGGGATTAGTTCGATTCGGTGTGACGCTATCGCGCCAGGTAGACGTTAGAAAATATTTATAGCTATGTAGTTGGGTGTCTGCTTAACATTGTACCATAAATGAAGCATAAGAGTAAAACAGTTAGAGATTACTGGTTAGTCTAAGCTGGTAGTGTAAATATGTTCCTCGGTGTTAGTGGTTCGCTATCTCTCTCTCTCTCTCTCTTTCTCTCTTTCTCTCTTCTCTCTCTCTCTCTCTCTCTTTCTCTCTCTCTCTCTCTCTCTCTCTCTACTATTCCAGTCTAGATTTCCAGCCATTGAAACACTTACTCATTCTCTCCATTTATCCCTATCATCGCGCCTTCCTTCTCTCTCTCTCTCTCTCTCTCGCTTTCTCCCCTATCCTCTCTTAGACTTCTAACCTATCACTCCACCCTCCGCCTCTCCCTTTAGCTCCCCCGCCCTCCCTCATATTTTTAGCGTCCCTCCTATGGTAACACTTGATTATTCTCACCATTAATACATAACATCTCGCCTTCTTTCTCATAGGCTTCTCTCGCTCTCTCTCTCTCTCTCTCTCTCTCGCTCTTCTAACCCCTACTAGACTTCTCTCCTTCCATTCCACCTTTCTTCCTCTCTCTCTCTCTCTCTCTCTCTCTCTCTCTCTTTACCTCGCCTAGCGTTCCGTCTTCATTCGTATTTTTACCTTACCACCAGTGTATTAGATGAGAGATCACAACAGCTAGGACTAAAGATTAATAGAGATAAGACCAACATTATGAGAATTAATGCAGTTGGCAATAACCAAATAAAACTAGGAGAAATACCTCTACTAGACGTACAATCTTATATATATCTGGGCAGTAATATAGATAAAGAGGGAGGAACAGAAACGATACCAAAATAAGGATATCAAAAGCAAGAGGAGCTTTCATTGCACTGGGAAACATATGGAAATCCAAAGAAATTAGGCTAAATACAAAAATACAAATTTTCAACTCCAATGTTAAGTCGGTTCTATTATATGGCTGTGAAACATGGAGAATAACAAAATTGACAATCACGAAGGTACAGACTTTCATTAATGGATGCTTGCGCAGAATAAAGGGATGGAAATGGCAGGACAAAGTCACAAACGTGGAATTATGGAAATGTACCGGTCAAATACCAGTGGATAAAGAAATACAGCGAAGACGATGGCGATGGATAGGACACACACTACGGAAGCCAACTGAGAGTATTACACAACAGGCCCTTTTTTGGAATCCCCAGGGGAAAAGACAAAGAGGAAGACCAAGGAATTCTTGGAGAAGACAGATTGAAGCAGAGATGAAGATGATGGGGAAGACATGGAATGATCTTAAAAGAATTGCAAAAAACAGAACGACTTGGAAAGTGTTTGTTGAAGACCTATGCTCCACTGGGAGCTAAAAGGTAGAAGAAGACCAGTGTAACACATTAATAACATTGAATATCAATTACAAAAAGACTTGAAATATCTACTTTTTAAAGAACCAATAAGATAAACATATGAAAAACGAAGGAATAATACACTCGACAAGGCTTAACAGACGTACTTTATACACATCACCATTAATACAACTGAAATTCCTTTAATGATAACCTATCACATCGTTATGAGCTAAGAGAAAAACAGAAACAAATTCAACTTACACCGTAAAATATTCCACTACAACACAGACCGCTAGACTGAACAGTACTATGAAAATAAACGTCCGTGAATCAAGCGCGCTTATAACACGAAGTCTCTCATCCGACTAGTTTAAATATAATCTGGTAAATAAAATTTGGACGACACTATTCCACCCTCGACTAACATCTAGGTTAACCAATCAGAGAAGAAGATTTCTATCGGACACCCATCAACGAAATGACTGACCTCTGGATTAACTAATCAGAGAAGAGGATTACTGTTATCGTGATAACTGACCTCATTTTCGTTTTGAAGTGCTGTCGAGTCTGATGCATGGGTTACTTTAAATCGATTCGGCCCCTGATACAATCCACCTAGCGGGTCAATGGTGAGGGAAATAATACAAGTGGCGGGTTACTTGAACGCGTTTTGACCCCTGCTGCAATACCAGGAGCTCCGTGACAGTTATAAATAGTTGGATACAACAATGTTTGCGATTTGGCGGGACTTTGGATGTAACTATCTGTTCGATGTGTCTAACTAGTATCAGTATGGAAGTAGATTTTTTAGGAATACAACTAGAGTGACAATTGAGCCTGAAGAAACACGTAGAGAATCTCACTAAGAAGGCAACACAAAGACTCCAACTAATGAAAATGTTAGAGAACGAGCAAGGGCATGTTAGAGAACGCTGGAGGCAATGTTAAAGAACGATGGTTCGTTAAGTCCGTGGTTCGTAGGGGTTGTGGTTTATTAAGTTTGTAGTTCGTTAAGTCCGTGGTTCGTTAAGTCCATGGTTCGTAGGGGTTGTGGTTCGCGGTTCGTGAGTTGAGGGTTTGTTAAGTTCGTTGTTCGTGAGTTTGTGGTTCGTTAGTTGATGGTTCGTTAAGTCCGTGGTTCGTGGGGTTGTGGTTCGTGGTTCGTTAGTTGATGGTTCGTTAAGTCCATGGTTCGTAGGGGTTGTGGTTCGCGGTTCGTGAGTTGAGGGTTCGTTAAGTCCGTGGTTCGTGGGGTTGTGGTTCGTGGTTCGTTAGTTGATGGTTCGTTAAGTCCGTGGTTCGTGGGTTGTGGTTCGTGGTTCGTTAGTTGACGGTTCGTTAAGTCCGTGGTTCGTAGGGGTTGTGGTTCGCGGTTCGTGAGTTGAGGGTTCGTTAAGTCCGTGGTTCGTGGGGTTGTGGTTCGTGGTTCGTTAGTTGATGGTTCGTTAAGTCCATGGTTCGTGGGGTTGTGGTTCGCGGTTCGTGAGTTGAGGGTTCGGTAAGTCCGTGGTTCGTGATTTGTTAAGTTCGTTGTTCGTGAGTTTGTGGTTTATTAAGTTTGTAGTTTGTTAAGTCCGTGGTTCGAGAGGTCATGGGCAAGGGCAGAAACCTAAGAGGCAAGGGCAGAAACCTAGGAGGCAAGGTCAGAAACCTAGGAGGCATGGGCAGAAACCTACTGACTAAGGCTTCCAAGGTGTATTTGATTGTCGCCCTATTTTTGTCTGTATAACCTAATATATCACTTTCATTTAATCTATCGATAAACGTTTCAAAGTCATTTCTGTTGTTAACTAACAAGGGTTTGTCTAATCCTGTCGCGTTATTTGAGCTTGGGTGTGAAAGTAACGCAGCCAAATAGAACTGACCTCTGAGGCAATACCGGATGTGTTACTAAAAAGATTTTGACGTATGATGGCAATTTTATGAGTTTACCCCCTGATCATTTTTTAGGGATACGCCCATGAAATCGGTAAAAATCGTAAATTTTCACTCTAGGCATACCCCAAACTCTATTTTAGACATCCCCATTGCAAAAATTTACATTAAAAACCACTTTTAGGATTTTACCCCCTTATCATTTTTTGAGGGTTACGCCCATGGAATCGATAAAAAGCGTTAATTTAGCACGCAGGCTTACCTAAAACTTTATTTTAGACATCCCCACACCAAAAATTTACTTAAAAATCACTTTTGAAATTGTTACCCCTTACCATTTTTTTAGGGTTACGCCCATGGAATTGATAAAAAATTGAAATATAACCTCAAGGCATACCCCAAACTTTATTTTAGACATCCCCATAACAAAGATTTACATTAAAAACCACTTTTAGGATTTTACCCCCCTTACCATTTTTTAGGGTTACGCCACTGAAATCGATAAAAATCGTAAATTTAGCACGTAGACTTACCTAAAACTTTATTTTAGACATCCCCACACCAAAAATTAACTTAAAAATCACTTTTGAAAATGTAACCCCCCTTACCATTTTTGAGGGTTACGCCCCTGAAATCGATAAAAAATTGAAATATAACCTCAAGGCATACCCCAAACATATTTTTTGACACCCCTACATATCAAATTCCAACAAAAAAAACAACAAAAACTAGTAGTGGTATAGTGGTTTGGGGTATGCCTTGATGTTATTTTTCATTTTTTTTATCGATTGCACGTGCTGCACCGTGCATCTGCGTAGTATGAACGGCTCAAAAACCACTATACCACTACTAGTTTTTGTTGTTTTTTTGTTGTAATTTGATATGTAGGGGTGTCAAAAAATATGTTTGGGGTATGCCTTGAGGTTATATTTCAATTTTTTATCGATTTCAGGGGCGTAACCCTCAAAAATGGTAAGGGGGGTTAAATTTTCAAAATTGATTTTTAAGTTAATTTTTGGTGTGGGGATGTCTAAAATAAAGTTTTAGGTAAGCCTACGTGCTAAATTTACGATTTTTATCGATTTCAGGGGCGTAACCCTCAAAAAATGGTAAGGGGGGTTACATTTTCAAAAGTGATTTTTAAGTTAATTTTTGGTGTGGGGATGTCTAAAATAAAGTTTTAGGTAAGCCTACGTGCTAAATTTACGATTTTTATTGATTTCAGGGGCGTAACCCTCAAAAATGGTAAGGGGGGTTACATTTTCAAAAGTGATTTTTAAGTTAATTTTTGGTGTGGGGATGTCTAAAATAAAGTTTTAGGTAAGTCTACGTGCTAAATTTACGATTTTTATCGATTTCAGTGGCGTAACCCTAAAAAATGGTAAGGGGGGTAAAATCCTAAAAGTGGTTTTTAATGTAAATCTTTGTTATGGGGATGTCTAAAATAAAGTTTGGGGTATGCCTTGAGGTTATATTTCAATTTTTTATCAATTCCATGGGCGTAACCCTAAAAAAATGGTAAGGGGTAACAATTTCAAAAGTGATTTTTAAGTAAATTTTTGGTGTGGGGATGTCTAAAATAAAGTTTTAGGTAAGCCTGCGTGCTAAATTAACGCTTTTTATCGATTCCATGGGCGTAACCCTCAAAAAATGATAAGGGGGTAAAATCCTAAAAGTGGTTTTTAATGTAAATTTTTGCAATGGGGATGTCTAAAATAGAGTTTGGGGTATGCCTAGAGTGAAAATTTACGATTTTTACCGATTTCATGGGCGTATCCCTAAAAAATGATCAGGGGGTAAACTCATAAAATTGCCATCATACGTCAAAATCTTTTTAGTAACACATCCGGTATTGCCTCAGAGGTCAGTTCTATTTGGCTGCGTTACTTTCACACCCAAGCTCAAATAACGCGACAGGATTAGACAAACCCTTGTTAGTTAACAACAGAAATGACTTTGAAACGTTTATCGATAGATTAAATGAAAGTGATATATTAGGTTATACAGACAAAAATAGGGCGACAATCAAATACACCTTGGAAGCCTTAGTCAGTAGGTTTCTGCCCATGCCTCCTAGGTTTCTGACCTTGCCTCCTAGGTTTCTGCCCTTGCCTCTTAGGTTTCTGCCCTTGCCCATGACCTCTCGAACCACGGACTTAACAAACTACAAACTTAATAAACAACAAACTCACGAACAACGAACTTAACAAATCACGAACCACGGACTTACCGAACCCTCAACTCACGAACCGCGAACCACAACCCCATGAACCATGGACTTAACGAACCATCAACTAACGAACCACGAACCACAACCCCACGAACCACGGACTTAACGAACCCTCAACTCACGAACCGCGAACCACAACCCCTACGAACCACGGACTTAACGAACCGTCAACTAACGAACCACGAACCACAACCCACGAACCACGGACTTAACGAACCATCAACTAACGAACCACGAACCACAACCCCACGAACCACGGACTTAACGAACCCTCAACTCACGAACCGCGAACCACAACCCCTACGAACCATGGACTTAACGAACCATCAACTAACGAACCACGAACCACAACCCCACGAACCACGGACTTAACGAACCATCAACTAACGAACCACAAACTCACGAACAACGAACTTAACAAACCCTCAACTCACGAACCGCGAACCACAACCCCTACGAACCATGGACTTAACGAACCACGGACTTAACGAACTACAAACTTAATAAACCACAACCCCTACGAACCACGGACTTAACGAACCATCGTTCTTTAACATTGCCTCCAGCGTTCTCTAACATGCCCTTGCTCGTTCTCTAACATTTTCATTAGTTGGAGTCTTTGTGTTGCCTTCTTAGTGAGATTCTCTACGTGTTTCTTCAGGCTCAATTGTCACTCTAGTTGTATTCCTAAAAAATCTACTTCCATACTGATACTAGTTAGACACATCGAACAGATAGTTACATCCAAAGTCCCGCCAAATCGCAAACATTGTTGTATCCAACTATTTATAACTGTCACGGAGCTCCTGGTATTGCAGCAGGGGTCAAAACGCGTTCAAGTAACCCGCCACTTGTATTATTTCCCTCACCATTGACCCGCTAGGTGGATTGTATCAGGGGCCGAATCGATTTAAAGTAACCCATGCATCAGACTCGACAGCACTTCAAAACGAAAATGAGGTCAGTTATCACGATAACAGTAATCCTCTTCTCTGATTAGTTAATCCAGAGGTCAGTCATTTCGTTGATGGGTGTCCGATAGAAATCTTCTTCTCTGATTGGTTAACCTAGATGTTAGTCGAGGGTGGAATAGTGTCGTCCAAATTTTATTTACCAGATTATATTTAAACTAGTCGGATGAGAGACTTCGTGTTATAAGCGCGCTTGATTCACTGACGTTTATTTTCATAGTACTGTTCAGTCTAGCGGTCTGTGTTGTAGTGGAATATTTTACGGTGTAAGTTGAATTTGTTTCTGTTTTTCTCTTAGCTCATAACGATGTGATAGGTTATCATTAAAGGAATTTCAGTTGTATTAATGGTGATGTGTATAAAGTACGTCTGTTAAGCCTTGTCGAGTGTATTATTCCTTCGTTTTTCATATGTTTATCTTATTGGTTCTTTAAAAAGTAGATATTTCAAGTCTTTTTGTAATTGATATTCAATGTTATTAATGTGTTACACTGGTGGTAAGGTAAAAATACGAATGAAGACGGAACGCTAGGCGAGGTAAAGAGAGAGAGAGAGAGAGAGAGAGAGAGAGAGAGAGAGAGGAAGAAAGGTGGAATGGAAGGAGAGAAGTCTAGTAGGGGTTAGAAGAGCGAGAGAGAGAGAGAGAGAGAGAGAGAGGGAGAGAAGCCTATGAGAAAGAAGGCGAGATGTTATGTATTAATGGTGAGAATAATCAAGTGTTACAATAGGAGGGACGCTAAAAATATGAGGGAGGGCGGGGAGCTAAAGGGAGAGGCGGAGGGTGGAGTGATAGGTTAGAAGTCTAAGAGAGGATAGGGGAGAAAGCGAGAGAGAGAGAGAGAGAGAGAGAGAGAGAGAAGGAAGGCGCGATGATAGGGATAAATGGAGAGAATGAGTAAGTGTTTCAATGGCTGGAAATCTAGACTGGAATAGTAGAGAGAGAGAGAGAGAGAGAGAGAGAGAGAGAGAAGAGAGAGAGAGAGAGAAAGAGAGAAAGAGAGAAAGAGAGAGAGAGAGAGATAGCGAACCACTAACACCGAGGAACATATTTACACTACCAGCTTAGACTAACCAGTAATCTCTAACTGTTTTACTCTTATGCTTCATTTATGGTACAATGTTAAGCAGACACCCAACTACATAGCTATAAATATTTTCTAACGTCTACCTGGCGCGATAGCGTCACACCGAATCGAACTAATCCCCGATCCGATAGCACGCTGTCCGAAAACACTCGAGATAATCCCCGAGGGGTCACCCGCGATCCGCCCCGATGTCATGTATAATCTACTAACCTATCACTATCGCTCAAGTACACCAAGCGCTCCAAAGTCAGCACACATCAGACATAAACAGGTCACTTCCGGGGTCACCGGGACTAGAGGTCAACATCCCGACACGAGCAGTCATGGTTAACTCCCCTTGTCTCTCGTGTACATTAGGCGCTAAAGGCGCCTCTTATATATCTTTGTTAATTCGCGCCTAAATGCTAAGCAGATGGACCCTTGTATACTACTGGCGTATAGGGAATGTGGTGTTAGTGACTATACATTTTACAAACCTTCGGCACATGATTTTTGGGGTAATGTGGTCGGTATTGCGCCCGTGCCGCTTTACTTTCCCAGAAAAAAATACAGTACTAATCTAAGGCTGGGTGAACTCGGAAGCCGTCGGTTGGGATCGAACCCTATCTCTTGTCCTGTGTAGTCCAGTTCACTAACCACTGATGTGTAGACACTCTCAGATAAATGACAGAAGACGAGTGGCGCGCTGGGCAGGAGTGCAGTAACAATTAGCGCTCTACACACGCTACACACACACACACACACACACACACACACACACACACACACACACGCACGCACGCACGCACGCACGCACGCACACACACACACACACACTACATACACATTTCTTTCGATTTATATCGCACACACCGAACGATTTTATGTTAATTGAGCAATTGAGCTATTTGTGGGTTATCATCATTGCACTCCGAACATGTTTATAGGTGCTCAGATCCCCTCTTCAGCAAGTCTCGCAATGTCCAGCGACTGACGACTCCAGTTCTGTGTTGGTTGATAAGTCTTCTTATACACCCACTAATTTTTTTTCTTTCTGGCTGTGCCCATCTTAACTCCGATCTCTTTCATCCTAAGGAGTGACGTGGACTCATGGTTGTCAATGTTATGTGCTCTTCTCACATCTCGGTGGACATTGATGACGTCCGCCCGATGCATTGGTTGACCGTCTTCAATGACAGAGCGAGCAGCTAGCCAAACTGTCCGCTCTTTCATTTCCCCGTACTCCCGCATGTCCAGGGACATAGATAAAGGGAATCTTATGTCTCTAACCATTTGAATACCTTGGTCACTGCCATCTCCTCCATCGTCATGCTACTCGTGATTATAACGTGTGCACCACTGTCTTCCTTGGTTGTTCTGCCTGCCGAGCGTGCTGTAAATGCCCATGGATCCCTTTGGTGTCGTATTACAGATCCGTCAGTACAGATCACTGCATATTTCTCATCGGTGTTATCCCAGATGAGACCGTTGACCTCCGAATTGACCACGACTGAGCCCTGTGTGTGACAATACACGAGAATGTGCCTCTGAATTACGTAGGCACTGGTATCCACTTCTTGCCAGCATTGATATTGGTAAGCCCACAGACCTGTTTGATGGCGCCCTCTGTTCACCCCACCCTGCTAATATTCGGTTGCAATATGTTCACTGGTAGAATTATTAAGGAAATTGTCATATTCTGCAGCGAATGAGACAACCTGTATTTAGTAATTAAACATTCTTGTCTGTGCTGTCTGAAGACATTTTCTTTTAATGCCTTGCGATTTTACAACAGAGATAACAAGTCAAAAAGTGTTTCCTTTTGAAGACTTTGTTTCGTTGTATATGCTGATATATATTTCATGTACCTGCTTTGATGTAATAAATCATTATTGTTTAGTAAATGTTCTTGCAACAGAACCTAAATGTCATGGCCGCTCATGCTATAGACCTAGTGTTCTGTTTATGGAACCAGCTATGCTCTATTTATTTAGATTCTAGACAAACAAATGAAAAGAGCATTAGCGGCCACAGAGACACGACTTCCCAGGAGAATGTTCAAGAGTTTTCCTGGGCAGCTGAAGGGATCAACGAGGATATTCTCAAATTGGCCAACTCAAAATAAGAGCTCCTTAGAAACAGAAAGAAACAATCGACATTTTTCGGGTACATCATGAGAAGGGGAAAATTGGAATACTTGGTTGCAACTGGCAAAATACAAGGAAAGAAATATCAGGGATGACAAAGAGAGAAGATACTAGATAGCTTTGTGTCATGGCATGGTAAACAATTTACAGCAGAATTGATACGATGCACCGAGAACTGAAAGCTGTGGAAATACATGATCGTCTACGCCAACCGATGATGGTGATGATGATTTTCTATAGACGTGTCTCTCTATAACTGAATGCAGCTCTTGCGTTGTTCCATGTAGTTGATTTTCCGTTGAGCCCTTCCGTCATTATGCTGCGGGATGTTTTATTTTTGTTAATCTCTGTAAATGGCTGATTTCACCAACGTCTGAACTGATGTCAGCACACGCCTGGACGTTGTCATTCGCACAACCTCTTACACTATCTCTACACGTTTATTCAATCACATCTCTGTACACAATGTTAATGATATCCTCATATCTATGTACACAAAGTCAATTCTCTGTTCTGTTTTCTGGTCTAATGTCCATGTTTCTGCACCATACAGGAATATTGAGAAGATGTAACATTTTGCTATTCTTAGTTTTAGCCCTGATGTTATTTGTTTTGATATTAGTATATTTTTCATGCCATTAAAATCACTTTTTCCATACCTATTCTTTTGTTTATTTCAGATGTACATTTTCCATCACTGGTTATAGTGTGTTCCAGGTAGTTGTAGCTCTGAACTGTCTCCAGATGTATTCCTTCAACTTTGATATTTGCCATGAATATATTTTTGAAATTACGGAAAATTGTAAAGTACACTTTTATTATTCTAGACACTACTGCTTTTGACTGGCTTGTATTGGGTAAAGTGGCTGTTCACACGCTGAAATTGTGTCTACAGAACGTGTTCAAAATAACCATCGCAGACCCTAAACGATGTGTTGACTCCCCTCTTCGGTATTTTTGTCACCATGACGGACGTTATGTTAAACCACAAAACTGCCTGTTTTTAATGTTTGATGCCATTTCCTTTCAGCGATGAACCGGACTATAACAACGACTTGTGTTATGCTACAGACGGGATTGTGGACACAAAATATCATGACGTAATTTCACCAATTGGTGACGTAATTTCTAAATCAAAAATATTTATTTTTCAAGCTCCTGCACATTGACTTTATAAACACCCTGTATATATTATATATATATATATATATAATTTCTTTTAAAAAAAATTAAATTATATAATTTATTTCTGTGGTGCATTTTCCGTCTGTTATTATTGGGCCCAAGTATTTGGCGTGTTGCACTTGTTTCAGATTTCTCCCATTTATTTTTATGTTGCTTGGTGGTGATGATTGTTTCCTCGTTATGATCATTACTTCTGTTTTCTTCCTATTCAGACTGAGACCTTTTTTGTTTCTTTCTTTCAATATTATGTCTATAATTTCTTGTAATTCATTCTCTGTACCTCATATTAGGACTGTGTCATCCGCATATCGCCAAATTTTTATGTTGTGACCGTTGAATTCAATTCCTTTTATATTTACTGCTGATCTCAATATTTTAAAGTATTCTCATCATTTATTTGAATGCATTTAAACGATATTCTCATCTATATCTGTATACGTTTTAAGTATACACTCATCTACATCTGTATACATTTATCAAGCACTACACTCACCTATATCTGTATACATAGGTAAAAAGGTAAAAGGTACAGTACGAGACTTGAACCGACGTCTTAGCACGCGAGTTTCTACCCATATGTGCTCGGCCGCCTATCCAGAAATGTTCGGAGACTTCTGTATAGTGTCGCCTCAGGCATCGAAACTCAGATGCGAGGCGACATTCCTCACCTTCCCAGGGTAATACTGGTGCCCATTTCTGCCAACGGCTGGGTCGACCGTGGCGGTATTTTTTTTTTACAACCACGAGTACAACTCCCACTGCTCCCAGCGGGAATCGAACACGGGTTGTCCGAACGTTGGTAGGCCAGTCGGGTGGTTTCCCAACTAGGCTACCGAGGCCCACAAAAATATTGCCAGAAGTGGGATTTGAACCCACGCTCACATTCGTAGACCAGAACAATCTATATACATTTATCAGGCACTGTACTCACCTATATCTGTATACATGTATCAGGCACTACACTCGCCTATATCTCTATTCATTTATCAGGCACTACACTGACCTATATCTGTATACGTTTATCAGGCACTAAACTCACCTATATTTGTATACATTTATCAGGCACTACACTGACCTATATCTGTATACATTTATCAGGCACTACACTCACCTATATCTGTATACATTTATCAGGCACTACACTGACCTATATCTGTATACATTTATCAGGCACTACACTCACCTATATCTGTATACATTTATCAGGCACTACACTGACCTATATCTGTATGCATTTATCAGGCACTACACTGACCTATATCTGTATACATTTATCAGGCACTACACTGACCTATATCTGTATACATTTATCAAGCACTACACTCACCTATATCTGTATACATTTATCAGGCACTACACTCACCTATATCTGTATACATTTATCAAGCACTACACTCACCTATATCTGTATACATTTATCAAGCACTACACTCACCTATATCTGTATACATTTATCAGGCACTACACTGACCTATATCTGTATACATTTATCAGGCACTACACTCACCTATATCTGTATACATTTATCAGGCACTACACTGACCTATATCTTTATAAGTTTATCAGTCACTACACTCATCTATATCTGTATACATTTATCAGTCACTACACTCATCTATATCTTTATACGTTTATCAGTCACTACACTCATCTATATCTGTATACGTTTATCAAGCACTACACTCACCTATATCTGTACACATTTATCAAGCACTACACTCACCTATATCTGTACACGTTTATCAAGCACCACACTCACCTATATCTGTACACATTTATCAAGCACTAAACTCACCTATATACACATTTATCAAGCACTACACTCACCTATATCTGTACACATTTATCAAGCACTACACTTACCTATATCTGTACACGTTTATCAAGCACTACACTCACCTATATCTGTACACGTTTATCAAGCACTACACTCACCTATATCTGTACACGTTTATCAAGCACTACACTCACCTATATCTGTACACGTTTATCAAGCACTACTGCTCATATTTAATATCAAAGAGACATTCTAATGTTGGACATTATTTTCTAGCATTTATGGAAGAAGATGTCTTGAGCCCAGCACATCTCACTCACTCTTAAAAGCGACATTTTATGGTAGTGGTTCCAATGTGTGATCTAACATACAAAACATAAAATTTCTGGATAAACTGAATATTTATGTAAGCATATTTGAGTAGCTGACGATCAAAATTCGTCAAATCTGAGAGTTTCGGGAGATGCAATTTTCAATTTTTAACCATAGAGTTTTTAATATTTTAAGATACATTTTCTTGTAATCGGTTAAAAAAATACTAGACGAAGTTTGTGTATCTGATCTTTCTCGAAAGGCAGAAATTGGTAAATTAACTAAAGTAAATGTAAATGTAAAATACGAGATTTGAACCGGCGTCTTAGCACGCCAGTTTCCACCCATATGTGCTCGGTCGCCTATCCAGAAATGTTCGAAGACTTCTGGATAGTGTCGCTTCAAGCATCGAAACTCACGATACGAGACGGCATTCCTCACTTTCCCAGAGTACTACCATGGTACCCATTTCTACCAGTGGCTGGGTCGACCGTGGGGGAATTTTTTTTTTCCAACCACGAGTACAACTCACACTGCTTCCAGCGGGAATCGAACACGGGTTGTCCGAACGTCGGCAGCCCAGTCGGTTGGTTTTCCCAACTAGAGTGCCGAGGCCCCGAACTATAATCAACTAACTAAAGTGTCATTAACAAACAACAATGGCAGATATTCTTATCTCTATCTGTAGGCATTATAAGCGATTTCACATCTATATCTGTATTCACGTTATTAAGGATTTTCTAATCTCGACGCAAGTGGTTACATATATACCTTGTGACGTCACGTGTCTTATGTCATTTGAATGTTCTAAGTAAAATAAGGGAGAGGTATTTATTATGCCAAATGTGACCTTGACCTATCGGGGTATAAATGGTGCCGTTGTGGTGTATGGGGAAATTTGTTTCAATGCCCATGCATTTTCACATGCCCCTGGGCATATTTATGAGCGATTACCAGTGTCTGCTTGCAATATGTTTATTGGATTTACTTATGGAACAACACAAGAAATAATGACCCTCTTTGTTGGTGCGCATTGAGAAGAAGGCATGGAGAGATCTTTCGAGATTGGTAAATAGGGATGAAAAAGATGGGGGAGACAAGAAGAGATCTTTCGAGAATGGTAAACAGGGATGAAAAAGATGGGGGAGACAAGGAGAGATCATAGAAAATGGTAAACAGGGATGAAAAAGATGGGGGAGACATAGAGAGATCTTAAAAAATGGTAAACAGGTATGAATAAGGTGGGTGAGACAAGGATAGATCTTTAGAGATTGGTAAACAGGGATGAAAAAGATGGGAGAGACAAGGAGAGATCTTAGAAAATGGTAAACAGGGATGAAAAAGATGCGGGAGACAAGAAGAGATCTTTCGAGAATGGTAAACAGGGATGAAAAAGATGGGGGAGACAAGGAGAGATCTTAGAAAATGGTAAACAGGGATGAAAAAGATGGGGGAGACATAGAGAGATCTTAAAAAATGGTAAACAGGTGGGTGAGAGACAAGGATAGATCTTTAGAGATTGGTAAACAGGGATGAAAAAGATGGGGGAGACAAGGAGAGATCTTAGAAAATGGTAAACAGGGATGAAAAAGATGGGGGAGACAAGAAGAGATCTTTCGAGAATGGTAAACAGGGATGAAAAAGATGGGGGAGACAAGAAGAGATCTTTCGAGAATGGTAAACAGGGATGAAAAAGATGGGGGAGACAAGGAGAGATCTTAGAAAATAGTAAACAGGAATGAAAAAGATGGGGGAGACAAGGAGAGATCTTAGAAAATAGTAAACAGGAATGAAAAAGATGGGGGAGACAAGGAGAGATCTTAGAAAATAGTAAACAGGAATGAAAAAGATGGGGGAGACAAGAAGAGATCTTTCGAGAATGGTAAACAGAGATGAAAAAGATGGGGGAGACAAGGAAAGATCTTAGAAAATGGTAAACAGGAATGAAAAAGATGGGTGAGACAAGGAGAGATCTTAGAAAATGGTAAACAGGTATGAATAAGATGAAAGAGAAGGAGAGATCTTAAAAAATAGTAAAAAGAGATGAAAAAGATGTAAGAGTCAAGAAGAGATCTTAAAAAATGTTAAACAGGGATGAAAAAAATGGGGGAGACAAGGAGTGATCTTAAAAATGGTAAACAGTGATGAAAAAGATGAGGGAGACAAAAAGAGATCTGAAAAATTGTAAACTGGAACGAAAAAGATGGGGTAGACAAGGAGGGATCTTAAAAAAAATGGTAAACAGGAATGAAGAAGATGGGGTAGACAAGGAGGGATCTTAAAAAAAATGGTAAACAGGAATGAAGAAGATGGGGGAGACAAGGAGAGGTCGTAAAGAATGGTAAACAGGAATGAAGAAGATGGGGGAGACAAGGAGAGGTCGTAAAGAATGGTAAACAGGAATGAAGAAGATGGGGGAGACAAGGAGAGGTCGTAAAGAATGGTAAACAGGAATGAAGAAGATGGGGGAGACAAGGAGAGGTCGTAAAGAATGGTAAACAGGAATGAAGAAGATGGGGGAGACAAGGAGAGGTCGTAAAGAATGGTAAATAGGAATGAAGAAGATGGGGGAGACAAGGAGAGGTCGTAAAGAATGGTAAACAGGAATGAAGAAGATGGGGAGACAAGGAGAGGTCGTAAAGAATGGTAAATAGGAATGAAGAAGATGGGGGAGACAAGGAGAGGTCGTAAAGAATGGTAAACAGGAATGAAGAAGATGGGGGAGACAAGGAGAGGTCGTAAAGAATGGTAAACAGGAATGAAGAAGATGGGGGAGACAAGGAGAGGTCGTAAAGAATGGTAAACAGGAATGAAGAAGATGGGGGAGACAAGGAGAGGTCGTAAAGAATGGTAAACAGGAATGAAGAAGATGGGGGAGACAAGGAGAGGTCGTAAAGAATGGTAAATAGGAATGAAGAAGATGGGGGAGACAAGAAGAGATCTTAAAAAATGGCAAACAGGGGAAACCTTAAGAGTATGGCACAAACAAGACGGCCGGAAAATTGTTTATTGACGACCTGTGCTCCAGAGGGAGTTAAACGATAATTGAATACAAAAAGAGGAATTGTTTATTGCTGTGTCATCAATTAAAGTGGGAAAAAGTATAATTTCATGACTCAACAGATATGGATGAAATAATAGGCACAATTATAAAGTTGTTAGTTACCTATTCAATCTTGCAAAACTTGTCTTCGCTCTGGTAGATGTAATAGAAGAGAGCCAGCCAGCATTAGACCAATTTCCATTATGATAGATGGCTTTCCTCGTATCATGTGACACCGATCGAAGACAACAGCTATCCCGACAGACGGCGAGATCATAAAAACATATCTCATGTAATTTTTACACGTCATAAGTGGCTTTAACGGTCGTTTCTTTGGCACAACCTCTAATTTTGGAGATGTCAAGGGCAGGAGCCGATACTCTGATGTGCTGAAACGTTTGAGAGATAGATATATAGATATCAGTAAAGAGAAACAAAAAGAGACGGTGGGAGAGTGGAAGAGAGAAACAGAGAATTAGAGTCCTCTTAGAGAATTGAACAGGGAAAGAAGGCAACGCTTCTTGCTCGTAATATTTTGAAGGAAAAAAAGTGTAAATATGAAAATAAGAAAGTACATTTGACTAATATCGTTTAAAGTGAGTATTGTATAGCTCAGCATTTTTGTAGCAAAAACAGAGGGTGTTTCGGACCAATAAGGTGATAACTAGAATTGAAAAGATTCTGCGTTGTTGATAAGGCAGGATTAGCGAACCAACAGTGAACGAGATAAGCTATGGTTGCAAAGTGGTTAGTGCATTCGCCTGTAGACCCGATGGGACAAGGTCACTACCTTAACACTACAGTGTTAGTGACCATACAATTTACAGACCTTCAGCACATGATTTTTGGGGTAATGTGGTCGGTATTACGCCCGTGCCGCTTCACTTTCCCAGAAAAAAATCCGGTACCTATTTAAGGCTTTTATGTTGCATGGTGGTGATGATTCATCATCAAGTACCGGGCCTGCTGGCGTAGGTGATCATGTCTCTCGACAATTTTCGATCACGACAGTTATTATCATTTCTGTTGTTGACCTTCTGCCAAGCCATTCTCTTAAGCTGTCTGGTATCTTTTCTCTTTGCTTCCCTCTATCTCTTCGTCTCTCAATTTTCCCAGTTGTTACAGTATATTCCAGTTGTTCTCTTCTCATTACATGGCCAAAAAATGATGATTGTTTTTTCCTAATATTGGAAATTAGCTCTCGTTTTGCTTTGACCTCTTTCAGAACACTTTCATTACTCTTCTTAGCTGTCCATGGTGATGATTACCTCTTCGATATGACCATTACTTCTCTTTTCTTACTATTCAGACTGAGACCTTTCTTTATTACTTTCTTTCACATGTCTATATCTATCCAATTATACCGTTGTTTCTACTTGCCCAATAATCCACCGTCCTCTATGTCTGTATCTGTCCAATTATCCCGTTGATTTTACTTGCCCAATAATCCACCGTCCTCTAGGTCTGTATCTGTCCAATTATCCCGTTGATTCTACTTGCCCAATAATCCACCGTCCTCTAGGTCTGTATCTGTCCAATTATCCCGTTGTTTCTACTTGCCCAATAATCCACCGTCCTCTAGGTCTATATCTGTCCAATTATCCATTGATTCTACTTGCCCAATAATCCACCGTCCTCTAGGTCTATATTTGTACTGTATTTATCCCTTTCCCCCGTTTTTCTGACTTTTAACGATCTTTGGACAGAGGAGGGAGAAAGAGAGTGTCTGGGGACGAGTGTATTACGTGTTCCAACCACTTCTGTTATTTCTGCTATGATTCAGCACTTGTGTAATCTCAATTCTTTTTTTTCAGATCCTCTTTTCTGATTCTCTTTTTGTTGCAACCGGTACTAATCCTAGGCTTTTCATTTCCGGTGTGACGAATTTTCTTCTCCGTCTTTTGCTAATTTTGAAGTTTGGAATTGCTGGTAGAACGTTGGAAGGGATACTGTGTTGCGCACACGCATTCTCACGCACGTATTTACGCACACGCACGTACATACACACATCCACATACACAATCACACATATACATGTGAGAGACAGGAACAAAAGTGAGAAAGATGTGTGTCTGTGTATGCTTCCGGTATGCGTGTAAAAGAGAGTACGAGTTACCACCCTTGCCGTGATAGATGTATGTATGGTATATGGTGTTAGTGACAATATGTTTCACGGCACATTTTTGGCTGAGGTGGTCGACATCACGCCAGGCCCTGGTATCAATTTTTAAGAGGTCTAGTGAACCCTGGAGCCTTGTTTGTCCGGGGAAAAAAAACGCAACCGGGGAATTCAACTAAACCTATCTAATCAAGTGTATGTATTCACTGTGTGTGTATGCATGTATATATATTTATGAGTGATTGTGTGTGTATGTATATGCGTGTATTGCGTATATGTGCGTGTAAATACGACCCTGCTAATTGTCCAGATATCCCACAATTCACTTCCAATTTCCTGCCTCCCTACTTTTCTATACCTCCCAATCTCACTCCATCTTGTCGCTCTCCTCGTTTCGCACCTCTCTTCGTCACCACGTACAATATAATAATGCCCCTTTATCCCAAAGTTGGCAAACAAGGCACAGAACTCGCTTGTCCAGCAGTAATGCCCGTCTATTATTCTCTCCCTGCCTAGCACATTACACAGACCATGGGAGTTCCATTGATATGGGGTGTAATGGCGTCTCATCGATCATCAGTTCCTGGGAGGGAGAAAGGAGTAATTGATAGTGTGGGTGAAGAGGAGAGGGAAGAGTCATTTTTTTCCCCACATGTTTTTGACACCAGTAAATCAGTGCTTTGTTATTTGAATTTTTTTGACCATGCAATGAGAACAGAACAGCTGGAATACATTGCGGCAACTGGGGAAATTGAGGGACGAAGAGATAGAGGGAAGCAAAGAGTAAAGATACTAGACAGATTAAGAGAATGGCTTGGCAGAAGTTCAAAAACAGAAACGTCAAGATCGAAAGTTTTGGAGAGACATGATCACCTACACCAGCAGGCATGGTACTTGATGATTATTACTATTTGAATATAGTATTACATTTGCGCTATTTAAAAAAATGTTTTTTGTGTGCTTTTTATTTGCTTTGGCGTTCGCAAAACAATAAGATCTCTTCCCGATCCATTTTTAAACGAGCGTTAAGTGAGCGTAATTTGCGCCGTGATGTAGATTACAACGAGTGCGATGTCTGAGTCTCTCAGCCCAATAATTTGATTTCAGCGTGACGTTGTTTCAGGTCCTGGTTTTAGAATAGAGATAAATAATCATCATCAAGTACCGGGCATGCTAGCGTAGGTGATCATGTCTCTCCACAATTTTCGATCTCGACAGTTATTTATCATTTCTGTTGTTGACCTTCTGCCAAGTCATTCTCTTAAGCTGTCTGGTATTTTTTCTCTTTGCTTTCCTCTATCTCTTCGTCCCTCAATTTTCCCAGTTGTTACACTATATTCCAGTTGTTCTCTTCTCATTTACATGGCCAAAAAAAATGATGATTGTTTCTTCCTAATATTGGAAATTAGCTCTCTTTTTGTTTTGACCTCTTTCATAACATTTTCATTACTCTTCTTAGCTCTCCAAGGTATTCTCAACATTCTTCTGCAAAACCACATTTCTACAGACTCCAGTGATTTTCTTGTTTGTTTTCCTATTGTCCATGATTCACATCCATATGTTAAGATTGACTCTACATAACAGTTAAGAACATTTTCTTGCTTTGATTGTCAAAAATGGATTGCATAGTATCTTGCTCATTTTTTGGAAAGCTGCTTTTGCCTGAGCCATTCTACATCTCACCTCTTTTGTACATCTTCCGTTTGAGGTTAACAAAGTTCCCAAATATTTAAATTCATTTACCTGTTTTAATATTGTTCCACTTGTCCTTATTTTGCATTGAGGTGATGTCTTTTTATTTGTTGTTACCATTTTTTCTGTCTTTTTGCTATTAAGGCTGAGTCCTTTATTTTTGCTTTCTTTCACTATAATGTCCAACATTTCTTGTAACTCATCTTCACTATTAGCGATTAAGACTGTATCATCAGCATACCTTAAATTATTTATGTTATAACCTCCAATTGTTATTCCAGGCATGCCCATTATGGATCTTAAAATAATCTCACTATAAATATTAAACAAATTTGGTGGCAGCACGCAACCTTCCTAACACCCTGTTTTATTTGTTGAAACATTCCCAAATGGTTTCAAGTTCTTATGGCCGCTGTTTGTTGCCAGTATATGTTCTTTATTATTCTTAGATTGTTGCTGTCTTTGTTTATGCTTTCTAAAATTTTGATTATTTCTCAGTGCTTTACTTTGTCAAATACTTTGGTATAATCTATGAAACATAGGCACCGACCTGTTTTCACCTTTATGGCTCTTTCTACTAAGATCTTATGATTTTAAATAATAATAAATGAACATTATTATGACCCGAAACTTCCGAGGTGACCAATCAGCGAATCATTTCAGGGGAAGAGCTATGTTTACAACACTCAGGAAAAAACAATTCACAAATAATCAACAACAGAAAAAAACAAATAATAATAGAGATAACGAAGCAGGATCGAACCTGTACTCCTCGACATCGCGCCATGCCACGGGAAACCTGCGCTAGAGCACACGACCAATTAAGCAACCGTTTACCTTCCTTCTTTGATCTGTATTCACTTAGGCTGATTGCTTCTATTGTCACGGGACCTAGAGCAGGATTTTCATAATTCGCATCTAACGCCAACAGTCAGTTATGTGTCGTTTTCATCTTTCAGCTTTCATTATCTTGTATTCAAAGCTGCCCCGAAATTGCACAACTGTCATCCAAGAAAATTTGATACAAAATATCACTCTTAAAGTAAAAAAAAAATATTCTTCCAAGTACAGAGCCAGTGCAAAAAGAACCACCTACATTCTGCTCCAACAGTCTCACTTATTTCTGACCGGAAGCCCTCAGCATAGAGCACGTTCTGTGTAGAACCCGCAAGGGTCGCCAGGGTAATTTAATTGATTCATTAATTAAATCTCTTTTTCTTTGTCTACCTCCTACATTTCGCTCTCTCTTTTTATAACTAGCAGATGGCAAAAGGACTAGGGGACGCCCAAAACTCCGATTTGTAAACGTGTATAAACGTGACATGAAGATTCTGAACATAAACCCTGCAGCCTGGAAAGAAATAGCTGCAGACCGCAATCTTTGGAGACACACTCTAAAGCTCCAACTCAAATAAGAAGCAGACAGATTCATAGAAAAAGAGAAAACACGGTGACAGAAAAGAAAAGATAACATTTCTAGGGGTGCTGAAAACCCCATGGTCCGACAGCTCTATAATGTCACTTTAATGGTGTCAATGACAGACAGCTCTATAATGTCACTTTAATGGTGTCAATGACAGACAGCTCTATAATGTCACTTTAATGGTATCAATGACAGACAGCTCTATAATGTCACTTTAATGGTGTCAATGACCGACAGCTCTATAATGTCACTTTAATGGTGTCAATGACAGACAGCTCTATAATGTCACTTTAATGGTGTCAATGACCGACAGCTCTATAATGTCACTTTAATGGTGTCAATGACAGACAGCTCTATAATGTCACTTTAATGGTGTCAATGATAGACAGCTCTATAATGTCACTTTAATGGTGTCAATGACAGACAGCTCTATAATGTCACTTTAATGGTGTCAATGACAGACAGCTCTATAATGTCACTTTAATGGTGTCAATGACAGACAGCTCTATACTGTCACACAAAATTAGCTGATGTGACAATATTCTTCTTCTACCTTTTAGCTCCCAGTGGAGCATAGGTCTTCAACAAACACTTTCCAAGTCGTTCTGTTTTTTGCAATTCTTTTAAGATCATTCCATGTCTTCCCCATCATCTTCATCTCTGCTTCAATCTGTCTTCTCCAAGAATTCCTTGGTCTTCCTCTTTGTCTTTTCCCCTGGGGATTCCAAAAAAGGGCCTGTTGTGTAATACTCTCGTTTGGTTTCCGTAGTGTGTGTCCTATCCATCGCCATCGTCTTCGCTGTATTTCTTTATCCACTGGTATTTGACCGGTACATTTCCATAATTCCACGTTTGTGACTTTGTCCTGCCATTTCCATCCCTTTATTCTGCGCAAGCATCCATTAATGAAAGTCTGTATCTTCGTGATTGTCAATTTTGTTATTCTCCATGTTTCACAGCCATATAATAGAACCGACTTAACATTGGAGTTGAAAATTTGTATTTTTGTATTTAGCCTAATTTCTTTGGATTTCCATATGTTTCCCAGTGCAATGAAAGCTCCTCTTGCTTTTGATATCCTTATTTTGGTATCGTTTTCTGTTCCTCCCTCTTTATCTATATTACTGCCCAGATATATATAAGATTGTACGTCTAGTAGAGGTATTTCTCCTAGTTTTATTTGGTTATTGCCAACTGCATTAATTCTCATAATGTTGGTCTTATCTCTATTAATCTTTAGTCCTAGCTGTTGTGATCTCTCATCTAATATACTCATTTTATCTTGCATCTGTTGGTGGCTGTGTGATAGGAGAGCTATGTCATCAGCAAAGTTTAAATCATCAAGTTGTTTGGTCAGTGACCACTGGATCCCATTTCTGTTGTTTTGAGTTATTTTCATAATCCAATCTATGGCCAGTAGAAAGAGAAATGGCGACAGAAGGCATCCTTGCCTTACTCCTGTTCTTATTTCAAATGCTTCTGTAAGCTGTCCTTCATGCACCACACTACATTTTGTTCCTTCATACATTGTTTTTATCAGGTTAATAAACTTTATGGGGATTCCATAATGACTCAGCAACTTCCAAAGCATTCTTCTGTCTAAACTATCAAATGCCTTTTCGTAATCTATGAATCCAATATAAAGTGGGGATTTTAGTTCTAAACTTTGTTCAACTATTATACGTAGAGTAGTTATTTGATCAGCACATGATCTGTTCTTCCTAAAACCTGCTTGTACAACATTTAGAACAACCAAGAACAAAATAAAATTACACATTATACAATGCTATGCACCAACCAACGATAAAGATGACTCAGTTAAAGATGATTTTTATAAACAGCTACAATGCCAGATGGATGCAAGACGAGACAAGGATATTATAATCTTGATGGGAGACCTAAATGCTAAGGTAGGATCAGACAACAGAGGCTTTGAAGAGATTATGGGAAAACATGGACTTGGAGATATAAACGAGAATGGAGAGATATTTGTGAATTTCTGCGCCCTTAATCAAATGAGCCTAGGAGGAACAATAATCCAACATAAAAGAATACACAAAGCTACATGGGTGTCACCAGATCATAGAACGGAAAATCAAATTGATCACATATGTATTAATAATAAGTTTAAGTCATCCTTACAGGATGTAAAAGTATATAGAGGGGCAGATATAGCTTCTGATCATCATCTTCTGTTAGCCAAACTTAAAATTAAATTAAAAAGGTATACTACAACGAATAAGGGCAGAAAGTATTTCAATGTAGGGTTTCTTAAAGAACAAGGAATTAAAGATAAATTCGCAGTCACAATATCAAACAAATACCAAGTCCTCCAACAACTAGAAAATACAATAAATATAGAAGATCATTGGAAACAGGTAAAAAATATATGGAAAGAGACATGCGAAGAAACACTGGGGAAAAGAGAACGCCAGAATAAGGCATGGATGACAGCAGAGACCCTGGATAAAATTAAAGAAAGAAAGAACAAGAAAGCAGACATAAATAAAAGCAAAACAAGAAGTAATAAAGCCAAGACACAGGAAGCTTACACAGAGGTGAACAAAGAAGTGAGAAGATGCATTAAAAGGGATAAGAGGAAATATATAGATGAATTAGCTAAAGAGGCAGAAGAAGCAGCAAATAAAGGGAATATGAAAGAACTGTACAACAGCACAAAGAAATTAGGTGGAAAATACAAACAGATCAACGCCTTTATCAAAGATAAGAAAGGAAATCTGCTTAGTAATATAAAGGAACAAATGGAGAGATGGAAGGAGCACTTTGAAGAACTTTTGAACAGACCTGGCTCAAATAATCCTCCAGATATACTACCAGCAGAAGAAGAATTACACGTTAACTGCGGAAAACCAAGCAAAGAAGAAATAATGAAAGCCATCAAACTATTAAAAGATGGTAAAGCCACAGGACCAGATGAAATTCCTTCGGAAGCCATCAAAGCAGATATTATCACCTCTACCAAGATGTTACATAATCTATTGGATAAAATTTGGGAGAGGGAAGAAATACCTAAAGACTGGAGAGAAGGTTATATGATCAAACTACCAAAGAAAGGAAGTTTACAGGAGTGCACAAATTATAGGGGAATTATGCTACTATCAGTGCCAGGAAAAATATTAGGCAGAATCATTCTGGAGAGACTAAAAGAGGCTATAGAGAAACACTTGAGAGATGATGTGACAATATTGGGTAACAGTAAATAAAAACATAAACTTTGAAAGTGGATCATGAAAGCAGCAACCAGAACGGCAGACAAGAGCGACAGACAAGAACGACAGACAAAAGCGGCAGACAATAGCGGCAGACAATAGCGGCAGACAAATGCGGCAGACAAGAGCGGCAGATAAGAGCGGCAGACAAGAACGGCAGACAAGTGCGGCAGACAAGAGCGGCAGACAAGAACGGCAGACAAGAGCGGCAGACAATATAGCGGCAGACAAGAGTGGCAGACAATAGCGGCAGACAAGAGCAACAGACAAGAACGGCAGACAAGAGCGGCAGACAATATAGCGGCAGACAAGAGTGGCAGACAATAGCGGCAGACAAGAGCAGCAGACAAGAGCAGCAGACAAGAGCAGCAATAATAGACCATGCAGGCGGCGCTGATGACAACACTCTTGATTTTTCTGAGGTCACATTTTATGACCCTTGATTAAATCCATAGGGTATACTCTTCAGTCATTCAGACAACCTGTCCGTAAAAAATAAGTACCTAACTTGTTTATTCAGAAAAAGATATAATTAGTTTGATCATTCGCCACTTGCCATTCAAATAATACGGCATGATATCTACAACACATTCCATATTCTTGCACAATGATTCGCCCTGAGACTACATTTTCTCTGTATTTTGACCCATCAACACAGCACCTTCTCGCCAGACTAATGTGTATTCAGCTGAAGTAGCTAATTCCCTATGCATTATTGAAACACTTTGATGCAGTCCGCCTGCCAAGTGGCATACATTTTGGGTAGTACCATGCTCGTTTTGGGTAGAAAAATGATGACAAATAATAAAAATAGTGCGAACTTTTCGTGAAACTGTTAAAATGTTTTTGTAAGTCCTTATTATGTTTACACGCAAAACAGAACGCGGGTGTCAACTACTCCCTACAGAAAGGCAGGTTAACACAATCACTAGGAAGAGGCTAACGTTTCAATGTTCATCAAACATTCAACAAGTTAACTGCAAGGCACACAAGCAGAATTTGACAGTCTCCTTGAGGTGAGATCTCCGAGAATAATTTCCAGTGTTCCAGCTTGAACTAGCCAGTTCCCATTTATCTTAGTGGTGTATGTGTGCTACATGTTGAGGCATGCGTTCTGTTTGTTTATGATTTCTGACTATCATTTCTTGTTTATTGTCTCTTCTTTTTATTCCCCCGGGTGTGAGCGGGTCAACATTAACATTAACCCACGATAATAAAAGGTCAATTTCGGATAGCGATACTTAGTTACGAATCAACTATTATTTGTTCATCAACACCGACAAAGGTTTTTAATGGGTTGCATTGAATATCCTTTGTTTAAGAATCTTGACATCAAATATATATTGTTTATCAATTCATTAGTTATAAATATTTATCAGTGTTTATCAATGACATTAGGTATGTATTTAAAAAAAAAAATTAATTCTGGTACTAATTCCTATGTATTTATTTATCCTGCCATCGATCCTCGTTTCCTTGTCACATATTTGCACTTTGAGGCGCGTTACGATATCTAGATTTGGTTTTGTTGTGTATTAATCGCAGCTCGATAAGTGTCCTTAAGAAGTGTGATATATAGAGACAGGAACTCCCGCTCCAGCACTCAATTCTTTGTTAGAGACAGAAAAACGCATTATTTTCATGCTGACAGTGTGACGGTAACTTCAGCATGTTTCATCATATCACCACATCATCATATCATATCACCACATCATCATATCATATCATCACATCACCACATATTTTATTTTTTTTCTTTATTTTAAAACCACATTTTCGTTCCATATGACATATTTTATTTCTGGCTTGCTCGACTTTCTCTGTATTTGATTTTTCTTCTAGTCACCAGGATCGCAAGGACACCACGACATTGAAGATGCAAAGGCAGACGTTCATTGAGCTGAAATGGCTGTACGAAAGATTGTTGGGTCTCGGCTCCAAAAAGCTCACAAAGAGCAGCCAAAAAACAAAAAAATAATGTCAAAGAAGAAGAGTGATATTTATGATAATGTACCGATGACTCATCAAGGCATAGACTTTTTATGGAAGCAAGACAAGGTGAGAGAGGTAAGGTGGTGAAGACAATGTGAGAGAGGCAAGGTGGGCAAGACAAGGGGAGAGAGGTAAGGTGGGCAAGACAAGGTGAGAGAGGCACGGTGGGCAAGACAAGGGGAGGTAGCATGTAGGGTGAGAAAGGTAAGATGGGCAAAACAAGGGGAGGTAGCAGCGCAAGGTGAGCAAGGCAAGATGAGAGAGGCAAGGTGGGCAAGGCAAGGTGAGAGAGGCAAGGTGGGCAAGACAAGGTGAGAGAGGCAAGGTGGGCAAGACAATGTGAGAGAGGCAAGGTGGGCAAGACAAGGTGAGAGAGGCAAGGTGGGCAAGACAAGGTGAGAGAGGCAAGGTGGGCAAGACAATGTGAGAGAGGCAAGGTGGGCAAGACAAGGTGAGAGAGGCAAGGTGGGCAAGACAAGGTGAGAGAGCAAAGGTGGGAAAGACAAGGGGAGGTAGCAATGTAGGGTGAGAAAGGTAAGATGGGCAAAACAAGGGGAGGTAGCAGCGCAAGGTGGGCAAGGCAAGATGAGAGAGGCAAGGTGGGCAAGACAAGGTGAGAGAGCAAAGGTGGGAAAGACAAGGGGAGGTAGCAATGTAGGGTGAGAAAGGTAAGATGGGCAAAACAAGGGGAGGTAGCAGCGCAAGGTGGGCAAGGCAAGATGAGAGAGGCAAGGTGGGCAAGACAAGGTGAAAGAGCAAAGGTGGGAAAGACAAGGGGAGATAGCAATGTAGGGTGAGAAAGGTAAGATGGGCAAAACAAGGGGAGGTAGCAGCGCAAGGTGAGCAAGGCAAGATAAGAGAGGCAAGGTGGGCAAGACAAGGTGAGAGAGCAAAGGTGGGAAAGACAAGGGGAGGTAGCAGCGCAAGGTGGGCAAGGCAAGATGAGAGAGGCAAGGTGGGCAAGACAAGGTGAGAGAGGCAAGGTGGGCAAGACAAGGTGAGAGAGGCAAGGTGGGCAAGACAAGGTGAGAGAGGCAAGGTGGGCAAGACAAGGTGAGAGAGGCAAGGTGGGCAAGACAAGGTGAGAGAGTAAAGGTGGGAAAGACAAGGGGAGGTAGCAGCGCAAGGTGGGCAAGGCAAGATGAGAGAGGCAAGGTGGGCAAGACAAGGTGAGAGAGGCAAGGTGGGGAAGACAAGATGAGAGAGGCAAGGTGGGCAAGACAAGGTGAGAGTGGCAAGGTGGTGAAGACAAGGTGAGAGAGGCAAGGTGAGCATGACAATGTGAGAGAGGCAAGGTGGGCAAGACAAGATGAGAGAGGCAAGGTGGGCAAGACAAGGTGAGAGAGGCAAGGTGGGCAAGACAAGATGAGAGAGGCAAGGTGGGCAAGACAATGTGAGAGAAGCAAGGTGGGCAAGGCAAGATGAGAGAGGCAAGGTGGGCAAGGCAAGATGAGAGAGGCAAGGTGGGCAAGACAAGGTGAGAGAGGCAAGGTGGGCAAGACAATGTGAGAGAGGAAAGGTGGGCAAGACAAGATGAGAGAGGCAAGGTGGGCAAGACAAGGTGAGAGAGGCAAGGTGGGCAAGACAAGGTGAGAGAGGCAAGGTGGGCAAGACAAGGTGAGAGAGGCAAGGTGGGCAAGACAGTGTGAGAGAGGCAAGGTGGGCAAGACAAGATGAGAGAGGCAAGGTGGGCAAGACAAGGTGAAAGAGCAAAGGTGGGAAAGACAAGGGGAGGTAGCAGCGCAAGGTGGGCAAGGCAAGATGAGAGAGGCAAGGTGGGCAAGACAAGGTGAGAGAGGCAAGGTGGACAAGACAAGGGGAGAGTGGCAAGGTGGGCAAGACAAGGGGAGAGAGGCAAGGTGGGCAAGACAAGGTGAGAGAGGCAAGGTGGGGAAGACAAGGGGAGAGAGGCAAGATGGGCAAGACAAGGGGAGGTAGCAATGTAGGGTGAGAAAGGTAAGATGGGCAAAACAAGGGGAGGTAGCAGCGCAAGGTGGGCAAGGCAAGATGAGAGAGGCAAGGTGGGCAAGACAAGGTGAGAGAGCAAAGGTGGGAAAGACAAGGGGAGAGAGGCAAGGTGGGCAAGACAAGGGGAGAGAGGCAAGGTGGGCAAGACAAGGGGAGAGAGGCAAGGTGGGCAAGACAAGGGGAAAGAGGCAAGGTGGGCAAGACAAGGGGAGAGAGGCAAGGTGGGCAAGACAAGGGGAGAGAGGCAAGATGGGCAAGACAAGGGGAGAGAGGCAAGGTGGGCAAGACAAGGGAGAGAGGCAAGGTTGGCAGGGCAAGATGAGAGAGGCAAGGTGAGCAAGACAAGAGGAGAAAGGCAAGGTGGGCAAGACAAGGTGAGAGAGGCAAGGTGGGCAAGACAAGGTGAGAAAGACAAGGTGGGCAAGACAAGACGAGAGAGGCAAGGTGGGCATAGCAAGGTGAGAGAGGCAAGGTGGGCAAGACAAGGTGAAAGAGGCAAGGTGGGCAAGAAAAGGTGAGAGAGGCAAGGTGGGCAAGACAAGGTGAAAGAGGCAAGGTGGACAAGAAAGGTGAGAGAGGCAAGGTGGGCAAGACAAGGTGAGAGAGACAAGGTGGGCTAAACAAGTTGAGAGTGGCAAGGTGGTGAAGACAAGGTGAGAGAGGCAAGGTGGGAAAGACAAGGTGAGAGAGGCAAGGTGGGCAAGACAAGGTGAAAGAGCAAAGGTGGGAAAGACAAGGGGAGGTAGCAATGTAGGGTGAGAAAGGTAAGATGGGCAAAACAAGGGGAGGTAGCGGCGCAAGGTGAGCAAGGCAAGATGAGAGAGGCAAGGTGGGCAAGACAAGGTGAAAGAGCAAAGGTGGGAAAGACAAGGGAGAGAGGCAAGGTGGGCAAGACAAGGAGAGAGAGGCAAGATGGGCAAGACAAGGGGAGAGAGGCAAGGTGGGCAAGACAAGGGGAGAGAGGCAAGGTGGGCAGGGCAAGATGAGAGAGGCAAGGTGAGCAAGACAAGGAGAGAGAGGCAAGTTGGGCAAGACAAGGGGAGAGAGGCAAGGTGGGCAAGACAAGGGGAGAGAGGCAAGGTTGGCAAGACAAGACGAGAGAGGCAAGGTGGGCAAGACAAGGTGGGCATGGCAAGGTGGGCATGGCAAGGTGAGAAAGACAAGGTGGGCAAGACAAGGTGAGAGAGGCAAGGTGGGCAAGACAATGTGAGAGAGGCAAGGTGGCAAGACAAGGTGAGAGAGGCAAGGTGGGCAAGACAAGACGAGAGAGGCAAGGTGGGCATGGCAAGGTGGGCATGGCAAGGTGAGAGAGGCAAGGTGGGCAAGACAAGGTGAAAGAGGCAAGGTGGGCAAGAAAAGGTGAGAGAGGCAAGGTGGGCAAGACAAGGTGAAAGAGGCAAGGTGGGCAAGAAAGGTGAGAGAGGCAAGGTGGGCAAGACAAGGTGAGAGAGGCAAGGTGGGCAAGACAAGGTGAAAGAGGCAAGGTGGGCAAGATAAGGGGAGGTAGCAATGTTTGGTGAGAAAGGTAAGATGGGCAAGACAAAGTGAGGTTGCAGCGCAAGGTGAGCAAGGGGAGATGAGCAAGAGTTGGTGAGGTAGCAAAGTAAGGAGAGCATGGAAAGGTGAGAAAGGCAAAGTTATCAAGGTAAGGTTAGCAAGGCAAGGTGAGCAAAGCAAGGTGAGAAAGAAAAAGTAAGCATGGCAAGGTGAGCAAAGCAAAGTGAGAAAGACAAAGTAAGCATGACAAGGTGAGCAAAGCAAAGTGAGAAAGACAAAGTAAGCATGACAAGGTGAGCAAAGCAAAGTGAGAAAGACAAAGTAAGCATGACAAGGTGAGCAAAGCAAAGTGAGAAAGACAAAGTAAGCATGACAAGGTGAGCAAAGCAATTTGAGAAAGACAAAGTAAGCATGTGCAAGGTGAGCAAAGCAATTTGAGAAAGACAAAGTAAGCATGACAAGGTGAGCAAAGCAATTTGAGAAAGACAAAGTAAGCATGTGCAAGGTGAGCAAAAAAAGGTGAGCATGGCAAAGCGAGAAAGGTGAAATGAGCAAGACAAGCATGTAATTTTGCTTTTTTGTGTAAAAATGATTGTATTTTCCTTATCTTAATTAGACCAATATTTTATTTCTTGAACTAAAAGATATTATTAATTAATAATTGGTCGTCATTAACTTGGGCAGTCGAATTTATTTAATGTAGGACTTTATTACCTCCAGGTTTATGATTTATTTATATACGATGTTATTGTCTTAGGGTGTAACTAATTAATTTAGGTAGTTATCTTCTTGAGATGTACAGTTTTAATTAATTGAGGATTTTATTACTTTCAGCGTAACAGGTTAATTACTGCAGGTCTTTCACGCTTAGTAAAGTAAAGTACCCCTGTCACACCAAGTGGCGTATAGGGAAATATGGTATGTATGACCCTATATTTTACAGACCTTCAGAACATGCTTTTTGGGGTAATGTGGTCGGTATTACGCCCGTGCTGCTTTACTTTCCCAGAAAAAAATCCGGTACCCATTTAAGGCTGGGTGAACCCGGAAGCCGTCGATTGGGATCGAACCCTACCCCTTGTCCTTTGTAGTCCAGTTCACTAACCACTGAGCTATCGCGGCTCCCTACAATTTAACGTTGGTCTTTATTTCCTCCAGGAATATCATATTCTTTAATTGTCATTATTGCCTTCAGCTACAACAAATTAAAGAGTGCAGTGCTTCATTGTCTTCTGGTATAACAAATTAATGAAAGCAGTTTTTCATTGTCTTCTGGCATAACAAATTAATGTGTGCAGTTCTTAATTGTCTTCTGGTATAAGAAATTAATGTGTGCAGTTCTTAATTGTCTTCTGGTATAACAAATTAATGTGTGCAGTTCTTAATTGTCTTCTGGTATAAGAAATTAATGAACGCAGTTTTTCATTGTCTTCTGGTATAACAAATTAATGTGTGCAGTTCTTAATTGTCTTCTGCTATAAGAAATTAATGAACGCAGATCTTCAAACAGCACAACATTGACTGCAGTAACTAGTTTGTTCTATACCTACTGTTTGTGACTGCTCGCTGTGAGCTGAAAAATTGAGACCTGTCTATTCTGTTATATTATCTTCCCACTACTTTCCAACTCTTTTTACTTTCTTTTGCTCATTCATTGTACTGCATGACAGTACTAGCCGGACAGACGCCATATGGAAGAGAATTTAAGAGCACTAGATCAGACGATGAATGAGTGATGCAAAACATAATGACAACTATCGTGACAAATAACGTAAAGTGAAAATCAGAAATACCTAAACTGAAGGACAGATCAATATATTTCTTGTTTTCCTTGAATGTGATACAGAATAACAAAATAGTTATCAGTCAACGAGTTTTAAATAAATACGAATAATGGTTAATTAGAAATATAAGGGATGGAGGGGTGGGGGGGGGGAGAAGTATATAGAAACGGAGAAGGAAACAAGTTAAAACGTAAAAGAAAATAAGTGTTTATTAGCTATCGAAATAACAACACACAAAAGGATCTGTCCTGTTAACAATAAAAATAAAGTTATGCCCAAGAGGCACTAAAAAAAAAATCTTCATTCCAACGTTGTGCTACCAATGCCAGCACTGGGTCCTTGATGCAAGAACAGTAAGTAAAATAACCTCTACTGAGATGAAATGTGTTAGACGAATGACAGGAAACAGCCTGAGAGATAAGATCAGAAATTAAGAACTGAGAAAAAGACTAGAATAATCTCCGCCATAGAATATATAAAGAACCAAAAGATAAAATGGTTTGGCCATGTGACAAGGCAGAAAGATCAAAACACAACACAACGAGCCTTCAATAAACGTTGCGAGAAAACCAAACCCAAAGGCCGACCACGAAAAGTATGGATCGACGAAATATTGGAAAGACTAGGAAACAACATCAGAGTTGAACAGAAAAGCAAAACACAGCAAGTTATGTCTCCATTCGAAGCTGAAAGGCAAATGAGAAAGGAATGAAACAGAAAAAGAAGAAAATTACAAAAAAAGATCTGTCAAAGGAACAATCACAATAAACATATCTGTACAAGGAACAATCACAATAAACATATCTGTACAAGGAACAATCGCAATAAACATATCTGTACAAGGAACAATCACAACAACAAAAATAGATCTGTACAAGGAACAATCACAATAAACAGATCTGTACATGAACAATCGCAATAAATAGATCTGTACAAGGAACAATCGCAATAAATAGATCTGTACAAGGAACAACACACAATAAACATATCTGTACAAGGAACAATCACAATAAACATATCTGTACAAGGAACAATCACAATAAACATATCTGTACAAGGAACAATCACAATAAACATATCTGTACAAGGAACAATCACAATAAACATATCTGTACAAGGAACAATCACAATAAATAGATCTGTACAAGGAACAATCACAATAGACATATCTGTACAAGGAACAATCGCAATAAACATATCTGTACAAGGAACAATCACAATAAACATATCTGTACAAGGAACAATCACAATAAACATATCTGTACAAGGAACTATCACAACAAAAAAATAGATCTGTACAAGGAACAATCACAATAAACAGATCTGTACAAGGAACAATCGCAATAAATAGATCTGTACAAGGAACAATCGCAATAAATAGATCTGTACAAGGAACAATCGCAATAAATAGATCTGTACAAGGAACAATCGCAATAAACAGATCTGTACAAGGAACAATCGCAATAAATAGATCTGTACAAGGAACAATCGCAATAAATAGATATGTACAAGGAACAATCGCAATAAATAGATCTGTACAAGGAACAATCGCAATAAATAGATATGTACAAGGAACAATCGCAATAAACAGATCTGTACAAGGAACAATCACAACAGACAGATTTGTACAAGCAACAATCACAATAAACAGATTTGTACAATGTTCATTCACAATAAACGGATATGTACAAGCAATAATTACAATAAAAAGATCTGTACAAAGAACATTCACAATAAACAAATTAATAGATATTACAATACAAATTAAACTGGTGAATTGTGCAAAGATAGATAATTAATATTGTTCTGTGATTTTATTTTCACATTTGTTTGTCGCACTTTAAAATAAACACACACGCGCGCGCGCGCACACACACACACACATATAGCGGACAACTCTCGTGACTTCTCACAGGTGTAGGCGTTGTCACGTGTTGGAAGATTTGGAGTCTCTCTCTCTCTCTCTCTCTCTCTCTCTCTCTCTCGCCTTTCAGAATGTCTTAATGGCTTAATTGATAAAAGCAGACAGCGCCACAGAGCGTCCTCCTGTAACCATAGCAACGGAAAGAGAACACGAAAGTGGAAATCTGAGTGTTACAGGAAAGGCAGAAAAAAAAAAATGATAAAAGATGGAGGAAGGAATAGTTGACCGATAATGAGATCAAGAGAAAACATTTATAGGATCTTCTTCTGTTCTCGCACAACGACTTTTCTCAACTTTCGCAAAAATAAATAAATATTAGTAAACTTTATAAATTAATTTAAATACCTGGGAACAATGTTAACCTCAGATGGTAGATGTACAGCAGAGGTGAGATGGTAGATGTACAACATAGTTCGGATACAAAATGGATCAGCAAGAGCAACTTTCTAAAAAATGAGGAAGATACTGTGGAATCTATTTTCGATAATGTAAACAGGAGAAAAGGTTCTTAAATTTTATATTGAGCCAGTCTTAACATATGGATGTGAATCATGGACAATAGGACAACAGACAAGACAATTACCGGAGGCTGTAGAATTGTTAAACAGCTTGCAGAAAAAACGACAGAACACAATCAAAACGTATACATAGTCTTCATTGACCAGGAAAAAGCATTCGACAGAGTAAACAGAGAACAGGACTGCCGTTTCCATGATGGCGGAACTAAGTCACGTTCTCTCGATCGCTGCAGAAATTGCTTTGGGATCTGATTAATTTCGGCTCTCTATTGCAATTTTCTGCATTCAAGTCGAAATGATGTTCTACTTAACACATCTGCGCCGATGAATTGGCGTTGCATGCACGGCAATATTCCGTTTTGACAAATCAAGTGTTGTGAATGCGACCTTCCACCGTCTAATGTTGACCTGCGTTTTACGTCACATTGAGTGCTGTTCAATGACCGTTGTTGGAGTTGTTTGACGCAAGTTATTTACATGTTACAACGCATTAATGTGGTGGGCTCCGTCGAATCAGCCGAAGTTTTATCTCTTTAGCGAATTTGCACCGTGTTTCATTCGTTGTAGACTGCATTCACTAGAGTAATCATTAATCTATGGGGGCAGCCATTGTGTGTGTGCTACGTCATCATAATGGCTCATTGTATATCCTAAGACCGGCCATACGCTAATCTTACGGTCTGTTGTTTGATGTGCGACGGGGATAATCTAACGAGGAACTGTGTTTTATATGTTCGGAATTGGAGTCAATCACGATGTCCTGACATCATCAAACGCTATACATTTTAAAAATATGACGATGATCATTTTCAGGAGCACGTGAACTTCTGGTCAATATGGTGGATAGGCGGCAGGAACCATTGAAGGCTATGTCTGAAAAGTGTTCCTGGTTGCAGTTTCCTCATATTCCAAGTCCGGCTTGTTTCAGGAGCTACTGTGTTAGGTGCTCTGTGCACACCGTGAGCTGTGTGTTTCATCCGTTTTGATCATGTTCCGATATTCCAATTGTTTACGATGAAAGATGATATCGTATGACAGGGAACAGTTGGCTGTGTTCACTTTCTGTGCAGTTTTGCCTTGTCTTTTGGCGTGTGCTGAGACTGCTATGATGGGGACTACAGCTACCTTTCTTTGTTTGGGAGATGAGTTAGTAATTCGGATGATTCCACTGGTACGGGCGGTTGAGCAATTATGGATTTTAATTCGTTTGCAGTGATACCGAGGCCTTCCATAACCAAATAACGAAACAGAGAACAACTGTGGGAGATGCTAACAACATACGGAGTAAGCAAACATCTAACCAACCTTATTAAAAGTCTCTACATCAACAGCAGCTGCAGGGTCAGAACAGCAGAAGGCTACACAGACCACTTCGAAGTTAGATTAGGTGTAAGACAGGGGTGCGTACTATCCCCCCTACTGTTTATTACATACATGGACTATATATGCAAGTTAGCCAACCCATCAGAGACAGAGGAGATCAACGAGTTTTTATTTGCAGACGATCAGGCACTAATACATGAAACTATAGAAGACCCACAAGAAAACTTAAACAAACTCAACACTCAGGCACAAAATACAACTTGAAAATCAACATCAACAAAACAGAAGTCATGAATGTCGCCAAAAATAAAAGGAACATCAACATAACTATAGAAGGCAGGCAACTAAAACAAGTAGAGGAATTCATATACCTAGGAAGCTTAATGACAAACGGTAATTCTCAAACAGCAGAGATAGAATCAAGATGCAACAAAGCTTGTCAAATCAATGGACAGTTATCACCACTATTGTCCAACTAGGAAATAACTCTGGAGGCAAAACGAGCACTGTACAATACAATCTTCATCCCAACGTTGTGCTACCAATGCCAGACCTGGACCCTAGATGCAAGAACATTAAGAAAAATAACTTCTACAGAGGTGAAATGTGTTAGACGAATGATAGGAAACAGTCTGAGAGATAAGATCAGAAATGAAGAACTGAGAAAAAAGCTAGGAATAGCCCCCGCCATAGAATATATAAGGAAACAATAGATAAATTGGTTTGGCCACGTGACAAGGCAGAAAGATCAATACACAACACAACGAGCCTTCAACAAACGTTGTGAGAACACCAGACCCAAGGGTCGACCACGAAAAAGATGGTTCAATGGAATATTCGAAGCACTAGGAAACATAACAGCAGCAGAGGCGAACAGAAGAGCAAAAGACCGCAAATTATATATCACCTCGACGCTGAAAGGCAGATGAGGAAGGAAAGAAGAAGAAGAAGTAGAATTGTGATTTTACAGACGAATATTGAGAAAACCATGGACAGCAAAGAAGAGTAATGAAAACGTTCTGAATGTGGCCAAAACGAGAAGAGAGCTAATATCCAATATTAGGATGAAACAATCATCATTTTTTTTCCATGTAATGAGAAGGGAACAGCTGGAATATATTGTGACAACTGGAAAAATGAAGGGAAGAAGAGATAGAGGGAAGCAAACGGAAAATATACCAGACAGCTTAAGCGAATGGCTTGGCAGAAGGTCAACAACAGAAATGATAAATAACTGTCGAGATCGAAAGTTGTGGAGAGACATGATCACCTACGCCAGCAGGCATGGTGCTTGATGATGATGAAATGGACTTAGATGGTCTGTTTGGTGGCCTGCTGAAGGTGATAGTATCGCCTTTCCTTTCCACCTAATACATCCAACTTTAAGCTGTCATTCTAAGGTGCCGAATGACTTACTCTTTTCGATCTCTACTCGCTTAGTTGGTCGCTTTTTTGTTTCTGCGCCCGTCACGGGGATATAGAGTAGGATCTCGATCAGTTCTGATTCACTGAGCCGGATACAATCAGTCATCTATGAGTCTATAATTACTTCTAACCCCGGTGATGTTGGGCGTCTAAATGTGTGTGGGCATACAGAGCACATAAATTGTAGAATGACTTGACGATAATTGTAGTTCAGTACAAGGAAGCAGAGTCAGATATTCAAAGAAAGGGGTAAGGGGTATTCTATTCCGTTCTCTCAGTTATTGCGTCTCCGTCGCATCTGCCAGGATGACCAAGATTTCCTCCTACAGGCTCACCTCATGTTAGGTTTCTTCAGCCGCCGGCTTTATCCAGACTCGATCCTCCAGTCTGCCCTCCAGCGGGTCCTCCTTATCTCCCGTCCCGAGGCACTCACCCCTTCCAACCGCCCCCCTTCTGAGAGAACTATACTCACCCTCACATATCATCCCCACAACTTAGCTGCTGTGAGGATACTCAACCGCTACCGTTCCATTCTCCTCTCTGATCCCACTACCCGTCTACTTTTTAGTGATCCCCCGATGATCGCCTTTAAGCGCGACAGGAATTTGAGAGATATTTTGGTTAGGAGCCATCTCCCTTGCTCCCACCCTTAACACTTCGGTACGGCCCCTTGTGGTCGAAACTGTATTACCTGTGCCTATGTGCTCCCTGCTGACTCGGTTTTGTTCCCTAATGGACGGTTCGAGATCAAGCATAGCTTCACATGTGTGTCCCGCAACATCATTTATGCCATCATATGCCAACGATGCCATATGACCTATATTGGTGAGTCTGGAAGAAGATTAGCGGAAAGATTTTGTGAACATCTACGTGATGTCCAACAAAATACTGGTACTCCGGTATCTTCCCACTTCAACTCCCCTGATCACAAGGGCAAAGACGACATCCGTGTCACTGGTATTGTCCTTTGTCACTCTGGCGACCGCAGCCGCTATACTTTGGAAAATCGCCTTATAGTCCAGTATGGTTCGCTGACCCCGAGAGGTATGAATGTATCACACTCATACGCATAGTTTCTTTTTGCTTGCTCCTTCCCTTTTGCATAGCCTTCTCTACTACACATATTTGGGTTCTTTGGTCTACTTACTATGCCATACTTTTTATAGTTCTTCTCCTCTAGTCCCTTATGAGACACTTCGGTTTTCTCCTCTATAAAAAATTTTTTTTCTGTGCTTCTTACCCCTCATTTATTTTTACTGTACCCCACTCTCATACATCTCACTCTTAGCGTCTTTTTACACCTGTCAGACTACTATTCGATTCTTTCTCCTTTGTGTTTGCACACTGACCCTTGTGTTTACTCCTCTGGTTCTGTTTACATTTACGCACTTTTTCGCACGATTTTCGACGTTCACGACAGCCGCACTTGGTTACGATTTTATTTTGGATTTGACAGGATAGTTTTACTTTTTGTTGTTGTTTTCTTTAACACATTTCGATTGTTTTTGTTTTGGTTGTTTCGTTATTAATTTGTGTGTGTGTGTTTTTATTGTTTGTTCCTGATGAAGGCCTATTGAGCCGAAACGTTGTTTAGTCTGTGTCGTCCACTTGTCACGTAAAGCTTCTTACATACCTTTTTTTATTTTTTAATTTTTCCTCTTATTCAAAGAAAGTAACGGAGGTCACGTCTCCTCTAATATTTTATCAGAATACATAACATAATCACATTCCAGCTCAATGAGTTAATTGGCAATGTACAACCAGCCACCGTATTCCCTAGTATAGCCGTGATATGGGTCAAATAACTGAAGCCGCTACCAATAAATAGGCTTCAATATCAATGAAGCACAAACCTTCTACAACCGTACATCGGGATTTATCTACCTTGCAATGTGCAAGAGAAATAGGTAGGCCATTTCTGCAATCACATCCTCGTTGTCATAACAACAGAAATACAACTGATAGGATAAGTTCTATCTCCTTATTGAAACATACAGAAGTATGTGTTGATGTATATGAAGCCAATAGGAGTCGACCTTATCTAGAGCCTCCTTAAGATGAGCTACGTCTTTATATTTTAGCAAGTTCAATATAATTGTACGAGATATTCATTAACAGCAATACCACCTTTTTGCTAATAACTTATAATGCAAATAACACATTTATTACATATATCATTACAATTATCTTTATTTATTGCAATAATTGAAGGAACTATTTTACATAGAGTAAATTGTTGTAATGTCGAATATTATCAGGTTAAAAGTCAACCAAAAAATCGGTCTCACTTCCTGTTCTTCTCGAGTTTCGAACTCACAAGCCGCCGATGGCATGAAGCCTCGGTGATGGAGTCATTGCCAAGAGCACTCGTTGCCACCATGTACGGATATGGCCAAGAGCACTCGTTGCCACCATGTACGGATTTGGCCAAGAGCACTCGTTGCCACCATGTACGGATATTGCCAAGAGCACTCGTTGCCACCATGTACGGATATTGCCAAGAGCACTCGTTGCCACCATGTACGGATTTGGCCAAGAGCACTCGTTGCCACCATGTACGGATATGGCCAAGAGCACTCGTTGCCACCATGTACGGATATGGCCAAGAGCACTCGTTGCCACCATGTACGGATATTGCCAAGAGCACTCGTTGCCACCATGTACGGATATTGCCAAGAGCACTCGTTGCCATCGTGTACGGATATGGCCAAGAGTACTCGTTGCCATCATGTACGGATATTGCCATGAGCACTCGTTGCCATCGTGTACGGATATGGCCAAGAGTACTCGTTGCCACCATGTACGGATTTGGCCAAGAGCACTCGTTGCCACCATGTACGGATATTGCCAAGAGCACTCGTTGCCACCATGTACGGATATTGCCAAGAGCACTCGTTGCCACCATGTACGGATATTGCCAAGAGTACTCGTTGCCACCATGTACGGATTTGGCCAAGAGCACTCGTTGCCACCATGTACGGATTTGGCCAAGAGTACTCGAGTTTTGCTTAAAAAACGTCTGTGACTTACCCAGCCCCCAGGTCAAAATGAAGTTGAGAGTTCAACCAATGATGAGGTCGATAAATTCAGCCATCGCTACGGAGTTCGCGTTGAAGGCGGCACGAGTCGGAAGATTGTGACCAGCTACCGACCCTGACCAAACGGCAGACCAGTGCTGAGATACAAAAATGTTCGCAGGGCTTCCTTGAGTAAATCTTCTATCTGTGAAAGAAACTAGAAGGATCTGGCTGCACATGGAGAGCAGAAATTATTTTAAAAAAAAATAGCAAAGCAACATTCGAAGCAGTGTTGATATCAAATTCAGAGGACAAAAAGCGCAGGAGAAAGAAATCGAGACCAGGCACCATGAATACATCTTGTTAATTCTGAGGTCGAATCTGTCTATCCAATATTGGCAGATTCAGCCACGAGAGAAGTTGTTCAACAACACAGCATCCAGCATGAGACACTCATATTGTATCAACTACACTTATCATGAATGCTTGCTACCAACCTTTTGTTAAGCCGCCAAAGGTAGTACATACGGAGCCTGACGACAGAACGTTTAGTAATAATATCACAACTATCACGCTGATACACGTCTCATGGCCTGATACTTTTGTTTGTCTACCCAGCTAAAGGTATGCAGGGCTGGAAAAATACTAACAGAAAGGAATAACAATCACCAACAAAAACGTACCCCGTGCGCACTGGCGTTCATTTTCCTTCTGGCCAAAGCGAAGTGTGCAGAAGTTCATTCTACTACGACTACTAATTTTTTCTTTCTGCCATTTACCCGACGACTAATTTTTTTCTTTCTGTCATTTACCCGACTACTATTTTTTTCGTTCTGCCATTTACCCGACGACTAATACTTTCTTTCTGCCATTTACCAGACGACTAATACTTTATTTCTGCCATTTACCAGACGACTAATACTTTATTTCTGCCATTTACCCGATGACTAATACTTTATTTCTGCCATTTACCCGATGACTAACACTTTCTCTCTGCTATTTACCCGATGACTAATACTTTCTTTCTGCCATTTACCCGACGACTAATACTTTCTTTCTGCCATTTACCCGACGACTAATTTTTTTCTTTCTGCCATTTCTTCTTCTTCTTCTTCTACCTTTTAGCTCCCAGTGGAGCATAGGTCTTCAACAAACACTTTCCAAGTCGTTCTGTTTTTTGCAATTCTTTTAAGATCATTCCATGTCTTCCCCATCATCTTCATCTCTGCTTCAATCTGTCTTCTCCAAGAATTCCTTGGTCTTCCTCTTTGTCTTTTCCCCTGGGGATTCCAAAAAAGGGCCTGTTGTGTAATACTCTCAGTTGGTTTCCGTAGTGTGTGTCCTATCCATCGCCATCGTCTTCGCTGTATTTCTTTATCCACTGGTATTTGACCGGTACATTTCCATAATTCCACGTTTGTGACTTTGTCCTGCCATTTCCATCCCTTTATTCTGCGCAAGCATCCATTAATGAAAGTCTGTACCTTCGTGATTGTCAATTTTGTTATTCTCCATGTTTCACAGCCATATAATAGAACCGACTTAACATTGGAGTTGAAAATTTGTATTTTTGTATTTAGCCTAATTTCTTTGGATTTCCATATGTTTCCCAGTGCAATGAAAGCTCCTCTTGCTTTTGATATCCTTATTTTGGTATCGTTTTCTGTTCCTCCCTCTTTATCTATATTACTGCCCAGATATATATAAGATTGTACGTCTAGTAGAGGTATTTCTCCTAGTTTTATTTGGTTATTGCCAACTGCATTAATTCTCATAATGTTGGTCTTATCTCTATTAATCTTTAGTCCTAGCTGTTGTGATCTCTCATCTAATATACTCATTTTATCTTGCATCTGTTGGTGGCTGTGTGATAGGAGAGCTATGTCATCAGCAAAGTCTAAATCATCAAGTTGTTTGGTCAGTGACCACTGGATCCCATTTCTGTTGTTTTGAGTTATTTTCATAATCCAATCTATGGCCAGTAGAAAGAGAAATGGAGACAGAAGGCATCTTGTCTTACTCCTGTTCTTATTTCAAATGCTTCTGTAAGCTGTCCTTCATGCACCACACTACATTTTGTTCCTTCATACATTGTTTTTATCAGGTTAATAAACTTTATGGGGATTCCATAATGACTCAGCAACTTCCAAAGCATTCTTCTGTCTAAACTATCAAATGCCTTCTCGTAATCTATGAATCCAATATAAAGTGGGGATTTTAGTTCTAAACTTTGTTCAACTATTATACGTAGAGTAGTTATTTGATCAGCACATGATCTGTTCTTCCTAAAACCTGCTTGTTCATCTCTCAAGTGTTTCTCTATAGCCTCTTTTAGTCTCTCCAGAATGATTCTGCCTAATATTTTTCCTGGCACTGATAGTAGCATAATTCCCCTATAATTTGTGCACTCCTGTAAACTTCCTTTCTTTGGTAGTTTGATCATATAACCTTCTCTCCAGTCTTTAGGTATTTCTTCCCTCTCCCAAATTTTATCCAATAGATTATGTAACATCTTGGTAGAGGTGATAATATCTGCTTTGATGGCTTCCGAAGGAATTTCATCTGGTCCTGTGGCTTTACCATCTTTTAATAGTTTGATGGCTTTCATTATTTCTTCTTTGCTTGGTTTTCCGCAGTTAACGTGTAATTCTTCTTCTGCTGGTAGTATATCTGGAGGATTATTTGAGCCAGGTCTGTTCAAAAGTTCTTCAAAGTGCTCCTTCCATCTCTCCATTTGTTCCTTTATATTACTAAGCAGATTTCCTTTCTTATCTTTGATAAAGGCGTTGATCTGTTTGTATTTTCCACCTAATTTCTTTGTGCTGTTGTACAGTTCTTTCATATTCCCTTTATTTGCTGCTTCTTCTGCCTCTTTAGCTAATTCATCTATATATTTCCTCTTATCCCTTTTAATGCATCTTCTCACTTCTTTATTCACCTCTGTGTAAGCTTCCTGTGTCTTGGCTTTATTACTTCTTGTTTTGCTTTTATTTATGTCTGCTTTCTTGTTCTTTCTTTCTTTAATTTTATCCAGGGTCTCTGCTGTCATCCATGCCTTATTCTGGCGTTCTCTTTTCCCCAGTGTTTCTTCGCATGTCTCTTTCCATATATTTTTTACCTGTTTCCAATGATCTTCTATATTTATTGTATTTTCTAGTTGTTGGAGGACTTGGTATTTGTTTGGTATTGTGACTGCGAATTTATCTTTAATTCCTTGTTCTTTAAGAAACCCTACATTGAAATACGTTCTGCCCTTATTCGTTGTAGTATACCTTTTTAATTTAATTTTAAGTTTGGCTAACAGAAGATGATGATCAGAAGCTATATCTGCCCCTCTATATACTTTTACATCCTGTAAGGATGACTTAAACTTATTATTAATACATATGTGATCAATTTGATTTTCCGTTCTATGATCTGGTGACACCCATGTAGCTTTGTGTATTCTTTTATGTTGGAATATTGTTCCTCCTAGGCTCATTTGATTAAGGGCGCAGAAATTCACAAATATCTCTCCATTCTCGTTTATATCTCCAAGTCCATGTTTTCCCATAATCTCTTCAAAGCCTCTGTTGTCTGATCCTACCTTAGCATTTAGGTCTCCCATCAAGATTATAATATCCTTGGCTCGTCTTGCATCCATCTGGCATTGTAGCTGTTTATAAAAATCATCTTTAACTGAGTCATCTTTATCGTTGGTTGGTGCATAGCATTGTATAATGTGTAATTTTATTTTGTTTTTGGTTGTTCTAAATGTTGCTCTCACCAGTCTTGGTCCCACTGCCTCCCATTCTATTAGTGTCTTCTGTGCATTCTTTGATAGCATTATAGCTACCCCTTCGCTATGTTGTGCTCCTGGTTCCTGGTGTCCTGATGATAAAATCATCTCCCCTGTATTCAATTTTATTCTCTCCGCTCCCAGCCATCTTGTTTCACACATTCCCAGAATATCTATCTTGTAGTTGTTCATTTCTGCTGCCACTTGTGCCGCTTTTCCCTGTTCGTTAAGGGTACGAACATTCCAGGTGCCAATTCTGGATGATTTCCTGGTAGACAAAGGGTGAGTCGGCAACCCGGACTCCTTATGGCTTTCTCCGGATTGCGTCATACATCTCTTAGACAGAGAGCCCTTCTCTTCCTGGTTGACGGATTTACTTTATCTTTCTTTGACTTGTTCATGTTTGTGAAGTTTTTTCGGCTTATTTTTTTACAGTATGGGATAGCCAGTCCCATGCCTAACCCTCCTTTCTCGCCTCTTACGAACATGCCTGGTAGGGTACAGCGCCGCTATTCTTTACTTCCCTTTCGGGCCCCGGCAGCGCACGGGCGTTTCTGCCATTTACCCGACGACTAATACTTTCTTTCTGCCATTTGCCCGATGACTAATACTTTCTTTCTGCTATTTACCCGATGGCTAATACTTTCTTTCTGCTATTTACCCGATGGCTAATACTTTCTTTATGCCATTTACCTGATGACTAATACTTTCTTTCTGCTATTTACCCGATGGCTAATACTTTCTTTATGCCATTTACCTGATGACTAATACTTTCTTTCTGCCATTTATCCGACGACTAATACTTTATTTCTGCCATTTACCCGATGACTAATACTTTCTATCTGCCATTTACCCGATGACTAATACTTTCTTTCTGCCATTTACTCGACGACTAATACTTTCTTTCTGCCATTTTCCCGATGACTAATACTTTCTTTCTGCTATTTACCGATGACTAATACTTTCTTTCTGTCATTTACTCGACGACTAATACTTTCTTTCTGCCATTTACCCGACGACTAATACTTTCTTTCTGCCATTTACCCGATGACTAATACTTTCTTTCTGCCATTTACCCGATGACTAATACTTTCTTTCTGCCATTTACCCGATGACTAATACTTTCTTTCTGCCATTTACCTGATGACTAATACTTACTTTCTGCCATTTACTCGACGACTAATACTTTCTTTCTGCCATTTTCCCGATGACTAATACTTTCTTTCTGCCATTTGCCCGATGACTAATACTTTCTTTCCGCTATTTACCGATGACTAATACTTTCTTTCTGCTATTTACCGATGACTAATACTTTCTTTCTGCCATTTGCCCGATGACTAATACTTTCTTTCTGCCATTTGCCCGATGACTAATACTTTCTTTCTGCTATTTACCGATGACTAATACTTTCTTTCTGCCATTTGCCCGATGACTAATACTTTCTTTCTGCCATTTACCCAATGACTAATACTTTCTTTCTGCCATTTACGCGACAACTAATTCTTCGATAACGTGCACTAAGCAGCCAACTAAAAGTAGTCTTCAAGGGGAAATTGAAGGTAAAGGAGGCAGACCAAGACTAACATTGATCATTAACATGAAAAGATGAATAAATCAGCCTTTGACAACCTACACTATCAAAGCAAGAGACAGAGTGCAATGGCGCTTCATTGTAGCCAACCTTCGACGCGGAGACGACACTCAATGAATGAATGAAAGTGGGTGGACGTGAATTGCATTCTGGTGTCAAATAACCAGCGTTATTTCTGCTTTTGGTCCATCATGTCCGACTTAAACACGGTGTTTTTGAGTAAAGGATTGCCTTCCTTTGCCTTCTCTTTGATTTCTAATTGCTTGACCAGACTGGTTAGTCTGTTTCCAGAGGCACCCTGTGGAGGTGGGGGTAGGGTATTGATCAGTTGTTTCTGTCGCTGACTCTAACGCAAGTAGTCAATTTTGAGTCACAGACCCCGTAAAACCCTGGTGCTGTAGAACCGCCTTTGACGCATACGCACGATAAAGCGGCAGCGTTTTGTAACAGTTGTTCCCATTATTTGTTTCCTCAGCATCGACGAAATCCACATTGTTATCTTTCTCTGGTTGAATGAGTTCGGGGAGTTGTAATGAAGTCAATGCCCGGCAGGAAGTGCCTACTACAGTGATGACATGGATGTGCTGATTGCTGACCAGCCAAGGGAAATAATGCTGCACTAACATTTAAATTGAGAATCGATTGTTCCCAACTAGCGCCATTTGTTGAGATCTTTGTTCGTAACTTGAAGTAGACAGGACCTGTGCTAGACTGAGCGATCATGCAATCTCGTACCCAGGAATGACACGCTAGTAACATTGTGTACGCTAGTCACATCAGTGACATTTTTAAGTTTTTGAATACAACACATTTTCCCCTGCCTGCCAAGTCATCGCGTGATATTTGGTCATCATCATCATCATCATCATCATTAAGTACCATGCCTGCTGGAGTAGGTGATCATGTCTCTTGAAAACTCAAAACTCTCGACCTCGACTGTTATTTATCCTTTTTGTTGTATACAAATCTTTAAGAATATCTCAGAGATGCCAGGCCTTAACATTAATGGGAAGATAATCAATAACCTAAGATATGCTGATGATACTGTATTACTAGCAGAAAATCCTAAAGATCTACAATTACTTAATGAAATAAACATGATAAGCAAAAAATATGGACTAGATATGAATATCAAAAAGACTAAAACTATGATCATAAACAAAGGAAATACTCAAAACCCACAAGTGGATACCAAAATTGAAGGAATAGACCTGGAGACAGTTCAGAACTACAACTACCCTGGACATACTATAACCAGTGATGGAAAATGTACAACTGAAATAAACAAAAGAATAGGAATGGCAAAAATTAATTTTAACGCCATGAAGAACATACTAACATCAAAACAAATAACACCATGGCTAAAACTAAGAATAGCAAAATGTTACATCTTCTCAATATTACTATATGGTGCAGAAACATGGACATTAGACAAGAAAACAGAACAGATAATTGAAGCCTCTGAAATGTGGATATATATAAGCATAGGTAGAATTGGATGGAAGGAAAAGAAAACAAACGACGAAGTCTTAAAACAACTAAAAATGAAAAGAGAGCTACTAAACACAATTCAAACAAGACAAATGCGACTTTTGGGCCATGTTTAAAGACACAACAGCCTACTAAAAGTAATCCTGGAGGGGAAAATACAAGGTAAAAGAGGCAGAGGCAGACCAAGATTAACATGGACGAGTAACATCAAAAGATGGACAAATCAGCCTATGACAACCTGCACCATCAAAGCAAGAGACAGAGCAGAATGGCGCTCCATGGTAGTCAACCTTCGTTGCGGAGACGGCACTCGATGATGATGATGTTGTACACACTCTGCTAAGCCATTCAAATAAGCTGTCTAGAATCTCTTTCTTTGCTTCCCTCTATATCTTCGTCCCTGAATTTTTTCAGTTGTCACAGTATATTTTAGTTATTCCCTTCTCATATATCATCATCATGTGCTATACCGGTTGGCGTTGGCGATCATGCCCTTCCATATCGTATCAATTCTGTTGTTGAATGTTTTTCATGCCACGACACCAAGCTATCTAATATATTGTCTGTCGCCTGCGAACTCTCTTTCCCAGTATTTTGCCAGTTGTAACCAAGTACTCCAAATTTCCTTGTCTCATGATATACCTGAAAAATGTCGATTATTTCTTTCTAACATATTTTAAGAATTCCCTTTTTGTTTTGGCTTCTTTGAGAATGTCCTCGTTGGTCTTTTTAGCCATCGAGTTCACTTTCCACATTCTTCTTTGAAATCCCATCTTTGGGGCCTCTAATTGTCTTTTAATTTGTTTGTCTACTGTCCATTATTGCCTTTCATAGGTCAGATTTGGCTCTATATAGCACCGATTTCTCTTTCTCATTTTTATTGACAAGACTTGTTGCAAAAGACGTTTTTCATGCCCTGAAATGTTTTTTTTTTGGCCTGAGCTCTTCTGTTAAAATTTTTTTTTTTCAAAATTTCTGTGCTGCATCTTTACTTGATAAGACAGAACAAAAGTGAATGTTTTATGTGTTGAGTTTTCTTTAATTCGGAATTCACTGAAACATTGTATTTCTCTCTTTATCATGTCTACACCAGCTTTCTGGCGGCTTCATTCATCTCGATTTCCATCATTTACCACCTTATCCTGACGGCTATCTTCAAGAGTCTTACTAAAGAGTTTGTTTCGTGTGTGTTTCAGTTTGTTGCTGCAATTTGTCGTTTGTGTGTTCCAATGTTTGCCGCAGATTGTTGTTGAGTGTGTTTCAGCTTGTTGCAAAGTGTGTTTCAATTTTTATTAAGTGTGTTTCAATTTGCTGTATAGTGTGTTTCAATTTTTATTAAGTGTGTTTCATTTTGTTGTAAAGTGTGTTTCAATTTTTATTAAGCGTGTTTCAATTTGCTGTAAAGTGTGTTTCAATTTTTATTATGTGTGTTTCAATTTATTGTAAAGTGTGTTTCAATTTGTTTTCGGTGTGTTTCAATTTATTGTAAATTGAGTTTCAATTTTTATTAAGTGTGTTTCAATTTGTTGTAAAGTGTGTTTCAGTGTTTATTAAGTGTGTTACAGTTTGTTGTAATGTGTGTTTCAATGTGTATTAAGTGTGTTTCAATTTCTTGTAAAGTGTGTTTCAATGTTTATTAAGTGTGTTTCAATTTCTTGTAAAGTGTGTTTCAATGTTTATTAAGTGTGTTTCAATTTGTTGTAAAGTGTGTTTCAATGTTTATTAAGTGTGTTTCAATTTGTTGTAAAGTGTGTTTCAATGTTTATTAAGTGGGTTTCAATTTGTTGTTAAGTGTGCTTCATGTTGTGTTGTGCTCGAAATGTAAAGGAAAAAAAAAAATAAGCTAGTAATGCATGGCAAAAGAAAGTTAAAACTTTAAGATAATATTAAGCTTGTAATGTAAAGCCTGAAAAGAAAACTATTAAGCTAGTAATGTAAGGCAAAAGTAAGCTAAAAATACATGGTAATCATCATTATCGAGTGCCTTCTCCGCAAAAAAGGTTGGCTACCATGGAGCGCCTAACTGCTCTGTCTCTTGCTTTGATGGTACAGGTTGTCATAGGCTGATTTGTCCATCTTTTGATGTTACTCGTCCATGTTAGTCTTGGTCTGCCTCTGTCTCTTTTACCTTGTATTGCTATCTTTTTATCAGTATTCCTACCCCCTTTGGTGTTCTGTTCTGTTTCCTGAGTATATACATGTATATTTTTCGTCCTCTATGTACCCACATTCTTTCCATCTTGTCTCCGTTATGCCTAAAATATCTATATTTATTCATTCTGCTTCTTGAATCAGATTTTCCAATTTCCCTTCTTGATATAGAGTCCTAACATTCCAAGTACTTATTTTAAGATCTTTCCTCCGACATAAGTTCGAATTCCTCTCCATGGCTTCCTCTGGACTAGTACATGATGAGGCTCCAATCTCTTTCACGGTGGTCTGCCAGACTCGTCTTTCAACATCAAACCTGCTGATTTCATAATAATATAAATAATATGCACGCAAATATATGGTAATGCAGAGCAACTTAAATATAATAGAATAATGATATCATATTCGTGATAGGATCAATAAACATTGATAATGGAGTCCATAAGAGTCATTTGTGGCAGATACGACTTGGAGAATGGACCTTAGTTGCTGTACATCCACGCAAGCGGCAACAATAGAACTATACTTGTGCTAAGTGTTGCTAGGGGAGCTACACCACCGGCCTGGAGTGTGCCTGTGTTTGTCTGGATTCGCTCCTGCGTTATCTGTTGCCGGTGGACGAGTGCCCATTGTTCTGATTGATGGTGTGAAGGTCGTTAGGGAAGCTTCATGACAACGGTCAGACGTTAAAGAGAGTGTTGGGACAGAAAGGGGGGGGGGAAGGGGAGCGTTTGAGGGAGTTTAGAGTTGAAGAGTGATGGCTATATATACATATATTAGAGTGAGGGCTATATAGATTAGATTGAGGGATATATATATTTATTAGTGTAGCGCTATATAGATTTGGAGCCACGATGGCTCAGTGGTTAGTGAACTGGACTGCAAAGGACAAGAGGTAGGGTTCGATCCCAATCGACGGCTTCCGGGTTTACCCAGCCTTAAATGGGTACATGATTTTTTTCTGGGAAAAATAAAGCGGCACGGGCGTAATACCGACCACATTACCCCAAAAATCATGTGCTGAAGGTCTGTAAAATTGATGGTCACTAACACTATATTCCCTATACGCCACTTGGCGTGACGGGGGCTCTTTACTTTACTTTTTACTATAGATTTGAGTGAGGGCTATACAGATCGGGAGCGGCGATAGCTCAGTGGTTAGTGAACTGGACTACAAAAGACAAGAGTAGACTTCGATCCCAACCGACGGCTCCGGTTCACCCAGACTTAAATGGGTACAGGATTTTTTCTGGGAAAGTAAAGCGGCACGGGCGTAATACCAACCACATTAACCCAAAATTCATGTGCCGAAGGTCTGTAATATTGATGGTCACTAAAACCATATTCCCTATACGCCACTTGGCGTGACAGGGTACTTATATAGTAGTATATATATATATATATATATATATATATATATATATATATATATATATATACTATAGGGTAGTATATAGATTAGTGTGATGGATATATAGCTTAGATTGAAGGCGATATTGATTAGAGTGATGGTTATATAGATTAGAGTGAGCTTTTGTATTTAAAAAGAAACTGCAATTCAACATTTGATGGTTTCTATATGTTGAATTCTTTGTCCTGACTTTTCATCTTCTTCTTAATCACCATTTGCTATTTGCTCTTCGCCTTCATTCTTCTTCTCTTCTTAAGTCGCTGCTGCTTCCTCTTGTTCCTCTACAGCTTCTTCTTCTTGTTTTCTTCATCTTCATCATCATCTTCTTCTTCTTGTTTTTCTTTATCTTCATCATCATCTTCTACTTCTTCAGCGAGCAGTGTACTGAAATGTTATCAAAAATATTATCTCTAACTTGGATCGTTTTACAAAAAAACGTGAATAAGTTCGCAGACACAACCAGCAGTCGCAGCATAAGCTGATCTTTTGTATGCTGTTAGGAGGGAACGAACGATGAAACCACATCTGGCCACATATCTCGATCTTCTACAGGGACCCTGTGACAGGATGCAGAAGAAGAGGTAGACTGAGAAAGAGATAGAAAGATAGCATGAAAGAATGTGTAGGCCTCGGTTACGTAGAGTCGTACAGAGTTATTGTAGAGACCAGTGGAGGAGGTTCATGACGTCTGTCAGTCGTTTTCTGGCGACCCCCGTGGTTATGGAATGTAGAAGGGAGGAGGGAAGTCAGTTAAAGAAGGGAGAGACGGATGTCAGGAAAGAGGAGAGGAAGGAAGTCAGGTTAGAAGAGAGGAAGGAAGTCAGGAGAGAAGGAAGGAAGGAAGTCAGGAAAGAAGGGAGGAAGGAAGTCAGTTAAAGAAGGGAGAGACGGATGTCAGGAGAGAAGGAAGGAAGGAAGACAGGAAAGAAGGGTGGTAGGAAGTCAGGAAAGAGGGAGGAAGGAAGTCAGGAAAGAAGGAAGGAAGGAAGTCAGGAAAGAAGGGAGGAAGGAAGTCAGGAAAGAAGGGAGGAAGGAAGTCAGGAAAGAAGGGAGGAAGGGAGTCAGGAGAGAAGGAAGGAAGGAAGTCAGGAAAGAAGGGAGGAAGGAAGTCAGGAAAGAAGGGAGGAAGGAAGTCAGGAGAGAAGGACGGAAGGAAGTCAGGAAAGAAGGGAGGAAGGAAGTCAGGAAAGAAGGAAGGAAGGAGGTCAGGAAAGAAGGGAAGAAGGAAGTCAGGAAAGAAGGAAAGAAGGAAGTCAGGAGAGAAGGGAGGAAGGAAGTCGGAAAGAAGGGAGGAAGGAAGTTAGGAAAGAGGGAGGAAGGAAATCAGGAAAGAAGGAAGGAAGGAAGTCAGGAAAGAAGGGAGGAAGGAAGTCAGGAAAGAAGGGAGGAAGGAAGTCAGGAGAGAAGGACGGAAGGAAGTCAGGAGAGAAGGAAGGAAGGAAGTCAGGAAAGAGGGAGGAAGGAAATCAGGAAAGAAGGAAGGAAGGAAGTCAGGAAAGAAGGGAGGAAGGAAGTCAGGAAAGAAGGGAGGAAGGAAGTCAGGAGAGAAGGACGGAAGGAAGTCAGGAAAGAAGGGAGGAAGGAAGACAGGAGAGAAGGGAGGAAGGAAGTCAGGAGAGAAGGAAGGAAGGAAGGAAGTCAGGAGAGAAGGGAGGAAGGAAGTCAGGAAAGAAGGGAGGAAGGAAGTCAGGAGAGAAGGAAGGAAGGAAGTCAAGAGAGAAGGGAGAAAGGAAGTCAGGAAAGAAGGGAGGAGGGGAGTCAGGATAGAAGGAAGGAAGGAAGTCAGGAAAGAAGGGAGGAAGGGAGTCAGGAGAGAAGGGAGGAAGGAAGTCAGGAGAGAAGGAAGGAAGGAAGTCAGGAGAGAAGGAAGGAAGGAAGGAAGTCAGGAGAGAAGGGAGGAAGGAAGTCAGGAAAGAAGGGAGGAAGGAAGTCAGGAGAGAAGGAAGGAAGGAAGTCAAGAGAGAAGGGAGAAAGGAAGTCAGGAAAGAAGGGAGGAGGGGAGTCAGGATAGAAGGAAGGAAGGAAGTCAGGAAAGAAGGGAGGAAGGGAGTCAGGAGAGAAGGGAGGAAGGAAGTCAGGAGAGAAGGAAGGAAGGAAGTCAGGAAAGAAGGAAGGAAGGAAGTCAGGAAAGAAGGGAGGAAGGGAGTCAGGATAGAAGGAAGGAAGGAAGTCAGGAAAGAAGGGAAAAAGGGAGTCAGGAGAGAAGGGAGGAAGGAAGTCAGGAGAGAAGGAAAGAAGGAAGTCAGGAAAGAAGGAAGGAAGGAAGTCAGGAAAGAAGGGAGGAAGGGAGTCAGGAGAGAAGGAAGGAAGGAAGTCAGGAAAGAAGGGAGGAAGGAAGTCAGGAAAGAAGGGAGGAAGGAAGTCAGGAAAGAAGGAAGGAAGGAAGTCAGGAAAGAAGGGAGGAAGGAAGTCAGGAAAGAAGGGAGGAAGGAAGTCAGGAGAGAAGGGAGGAAGGAAGTCAGGAGAGAAGGGAGGAAGGAAGTCAGGAAAGAAGGGAGGAAGGAAGTCAGGAAAGAAGGAAGGAAGGAAGTCAGGAAAGAAGGGAGGAAGGAAGTCAGGAAAGAAGGGAGGAAGGAAGTCAGGAAAGAAGGAAGGAAGGAAGTCAGGAAAGAAGGGTGGAAGGAAGTCAGGAAAGAAGGGAGGAAGGAAGTCAGGAAAGAAGGGTGGAAGGAAGTCAGGAAAGAAGGGAGGAAGGAAGTCAGGAAAGAAGGAAGGAAGGAAGTCAGGAAAGAAGGGTGGAAGGAAGTCAGGAAAGAAGGTAGGAAGGAAGTCAGGAAAGAAGGAAGGAAGGAAGTCAGGAAAGAAGGGTGGAAGGAAGTCAGGAACGAAGGGAGGAAGGAAGTCAGGAGAGAAGGAAGGAAGTCAGGAAATAAGGGAGGAAGGAAGTCAGGAAAGAAGGGTGGAAGGAAGTCAGGAAAGAAGTGAGGAAAGAAGTCATGAAAGAAGGGTGGAAGGAAGTCAGGAAATAAGGGTGGAAGGAAGTCAGGAAAGAAGGGTGGAAGGAAGTCAGGAAAGAAGTGAGGAAAGAAGTCATGAAAGAAGGGTGGAAGGAAGTCAGGAAAGAAGGAAGGAAGGAAGTCAGGAAAGAAGTGAGGAAAGAAGTCATGAAAGAAGGGTGGAAGGAAGTCAGGAAAGAAGGAAGGAAGGAAGTCAGGAAAGAAGGGAGGAAGGAAGTCAGGAAAGAAGGGAGGAAGGAAGTCAGGAAAGAAGGGAGGAAGGAAGTCAGGAAAGAAGGGAGGAAGGAAGTCAGGAAAGAAGGAAGGAAGGAAGTCAGGAAAGAAGGGAGGAAGGAAGTCAGTAATGATGGGAGGAAGGAAGTCAAGAGAGAAGGAAGAAAAGAAGTCAGGAAAGAAGGGAGGAAGGAAGTCAGGAGAGAAGGGAGGAAGGAGGTCGGGAAAGAAGGGAGGAAGGAAGTCAGTAATGATTGGAGTAAGGAAGTCAAGAGAGAAGGAAGAAAAGAAATCAGGAAAGTAGGGAGGAAGGAAGTCAGTTAAAGAAGGGAGGAAGGAATTTAGGAAAGAAGGGAGGGAGGAAGTCAGGATAGAAGGCAGACAGAACTTGTTTGCCTATTAATTTTCAGCTTTTTTTAGAAAGCAAGTTCTTTGTCAGGTTCTTTAGAATGCAATACGTGAAATCTTGAATATTCAGAAATAGAAAGCTGAGAAATCAGGACATGAATATCCCTTCAGCCATTTATAGTGCCTTTGTGAATGTACACACGTGAAGATATTTAGCTCTTCTAAATAAGACAACCACAGTTATCAAGAGATATAAATATTTAGGTGGCTATGACCCAATCTTAGACCAAATGCTAGTCACTGTCAAGATCACAACTATGGTTACCTCCATACTCAGATCTATGGTTACCTCCATACTCAGATCTATGGTTACCTCCATACTCAGATCTATGGTTACCTCCATACTCAGATCTATGGTTACCTCCATACTCAGATCTATGGTTACCTCCATACTCAGATCTATGGTTACCTCCATACTCAGATCTATGGTTACCTCCATACTCAGATCTATGGTTACCTCCATACTCAGATCTATGGTTACCTCCATACTCAGATCTATGGTCATCTCAACCCTCAGAACTATGGTCATCTCCACCTTCAGAATTATTTTCACCCCCACCCTCAGAATTATATAGTAATCTCCACCCTCAGAACTATGGTCATCTCCACCATCAGAACTATGGTCACCTCAACCCTCAGAACTATGGTCTTCTCTACCTTCAGAACTATGGTCATCTCCACCCTCAGAACTATAGGCATCTCCACCGTCAGAACTATGGTCATCTCAACCTTCAGAACTATGGCCATCTCCACCCTCAGAACTATAGGCATCTCCACCGTCAGAACTATGGTCATCTCAACCTTCAGAACTATGGTCATCTCCACCCTCAGAACTATAGGCATCTCCACCGTCAGAACTATGGTCATCTCAACCTTCAGAACTATGGTCATCTCCACCCTCAGAACTATAGGCATCTCCACCGTCAGAACTATGGTCATCTCAACCTTCAGAACTATGGTCATCTCCACCCTCAGAACTATAGGCATCTCCACCGTCAGAACTATGGTCATCTCAACCTTCAGAACTATGGTCATCTCCACCCTCAGAACTATAGGCATCTCCACCGTCAGAACTATGGTCATCTCAACCTTCAGAACTATGGCCATCTCCACCCTTAGAACTATGGTCATCTCAACCCTCAGATCTATGGCCATCTCCATAATCAGAACTATGGTCATCTCAACCATCAGAACTATGGCCATCTCCACACTCAGAACTATGGTCATCTCAACCTTCAGAACTATGGCCATCTCCACACTCAGAACTATGGTCATCTCAACCATCAGAACTATGGTCATCTCCACGCTCAGAACTATGGTCATTTCAACCATCAGAACTATGGTCATCTCCACACTCAGAACTATGGTCATTTCAACCATCAGAACTATGGTCATCTCCACACTCAGAACTATCGTCATCTCCACCCTCAGAACTATGGTCATTTCAACCATCAGAACTATGTTCACCTCCACCCTCAGAACTATGGTCATCTCAACCCTCAGAACTATGGTCATCTCAACCCTCAGAACTATGTTCACCTCCACCCTCAGAACTATGGTCATCTCAACCATCAGAACTATGGTCATCTCAACCCTCAGAACTATGGTCATCTCAGCCCTCAGAGCTATGATCATCTCAACCCTCAGAACTATGGTCATCTCAACCATCAGAACTATGTTCACCTCCACCCTCAGAACTATGGTCATCTCAACCCTCAGAACTATGGTCATCTCAACCATCAGAACTATGTTCACCTCCACCCTCAGAGCTATGATCATCTCAACCCTCAGAACTATGGTCATCTCAACCATCAGAACTATGTTCACCTCCACCCTCAGAACTATGGTCATCTCAACCCTCAGAACTATGGTCATCTCAACCCTCAGAACTATGTTCACCTCCACCCTCAGAACTATGGTCATCTCAACCATCAGAACTATGGTCATCTCAACCCTCAGAACTATGGTCATCTCAGCCCTCAGAGCTATGATCATCTCAACCCTCAGAACTATGGTCATCTCAACCATCAGAACTATGTTCACCTCCACCCTCAGAACTATGTTCACCTCCACCCTCAGAACTATGGTCATCATAACCCCCAGAATTATGATCATCCCAACCTTCTGAACTATGGTCACCTCCAACCTCAGAACTATGGTCACCTCCTCCCTCAGAACTATGGTCACCTCCTCCCTCAGAACTATGGTCACCTCCTCCCTCAGAACTATGGTCACCTCCTCCCTCAGAACTATGGTCACCTCCTCCCTCAGAACTATGGTCACCTCCTCCCTCAGAACTATGGTCACCTCCTCCCTCAGAACTATGGTCACCTCCTCCCTCAGAACTATGGTCACCTCCAACCTCAGAACTATGGTCACCTCCTCCCTCAGAACTATGGTCACCTCCTCCCTCAGAACTATGGTCACCTCAACTCTCAGAACTATGGTTATCGCAACCCTCAGAACTATGGTCACCTCCAACCTCAGAACTATGGTCACCTCCTCCCTCAGAACTATGGTCACCTCCAACCTCAGAACTATGGTCACCTCCACCCTCAGAACTATGGTCACCTCCACCCTCAGAACTATGGTCACCTCCAACCTCAGAACTATGGTCACCTCCTCCCTCAGAACTATGGTCACCTCCAACCTCAGAACTATGGTCACCTCCAACCTCAGAACTATGGTCACCTCCACCCTCAGAACTATGGTCACCTCCACCCTCAGAACTATGGTCACCTCCACCCTCAGAACTATGGTCACCTCCAACCTCAGAACTATGGTCACCTCCTCCCTCAGAACTATGGTCACCTCCAACCTCAGAACTATGGTCACCTCCTCCCTCAGAACTATGGTCACCTCCAACCTCAGAACTATGGTCACCTCCACCCTCAGAACTATGGTCACCTCCACCCTCAGAACTATGGTCACCTCCAACCTCAGAACTATGGTCACCTCCTCCCTCAGAACTATGGTCACCTCCAACCTCAGAACTATGGTCACCTCCAACCTCAGAACTATGGTCACCTCCAACCTCAGAACTATGGTCACCTCCACCCTCAGAACTATGGTCACCTCCACCCTCAGAACTATGGTCACCTGCACCCTCAGAACTATGGTCACCTCCACCCTCAGAACTATGGCCATCCCAACCCTCAGAACTATGGTCATCATAACCCTCAGAACTATGGTCACCTGCACCCACAGAACTATGTTGACCTCCACCCTCAGAACTATGGTCACCTCCACCCTCAGAACTATGGTCATCTCAACACTCAGAACTATGGTCCTCTCAACCCTCAGAACTATGATCATCCCAACCCTCAGAATTAAGGTCACATCCACCCTCAGAACTATGGGCACCTCCACCCTCAGAACTATGGTCACCTCCACCCTCAGAACTATGGTCATCTCAATACTCAGAACTATGGTCGCCTCCACAATCAGAACTATAGCCACCTCCACCCTCAGAGCTAAAGTCATCTCCACCCTCAGAACTATGGTGATCTCCACCTTCAGAACTATGGTGATCTCCACCCTCAGAACTATGGTCATCTCCACCCTCAGAACTATGGTCATCTCCACCCTCAGAACTATGGTCATCTCCACCCTCAGAATTACGGTCATCTCCTCCCTCAAAACTAAGGTCATATCCACCCTCAGAACTATGGTCATCTCCACCCTCAGAACTATAGTCATCTCCACCCGTAGAACTATGTCTATCTCCATCCTCAGAACTATGGACATCTCCACCCTCAGAATTATAGTCATCTCCTTCCTCAGTACAATAGTCATTTCCACCCTCAGAACTATGGTCACCTCCACCCTTAGAACTATAGTCATCTCCATCCTCTGTACTACAGTCATCTCCGCCCTCAGAACTATGGTCATCTCCGCCCTCAGAACTATGGTTATCTCCTCCCTCAGAACTATGGTCATCTCCTCTCTCAGAACTGTGGTAATCTCAACCCTCAGAACTATGGTCATCTCCTCCCTACAAACTATGTTCATCTCCTCCCTCAGAACTATGGTCATCACCTCCCTCAGAACTTTGGTCATCTCCTCCCTCAGAACTATAGTTATCTCCTCCTTCAGATCTATTGTTACCTGAACTCTCAGAACTATGGTTACGTGAACCCTTAGAACTATGGTTACCTTAACCCTATTTCTGGTTACTGCCACTTTCAGAACTAGTGTTATCTGAACCCCAGAATTATGGTTACCTGAACCCTCAGAACTATGGTTACCTGAACCCTCAGAACTATGGTTACTGCTACCTTCAGAAATATGGTTACTGCCACCCTCAGAACTATGGTTACTACCACCTTCAGAACTATGTTTACATGAACTCTCAGAACTATGGTTACCTGAAACCTCAGAACTATGGTTACTTGAAGCCTCATTACTGGTTACTGTCACCTTCAGAACTATGGTTACTGCTACCTTCAGAACTATGGTTACTGCCACCTTCAGAACTATGGTTACTGCCACCTTCAGAACTATGGTTACTGCCACCTTCAGAACTATGTTTACCTGAACCCTCAGAACTATGTTTACCTTAACCTTCATAACTGGTTACTGCCAACTTCAGAACTATGGTTACTGTCACCTTCAGAACTACAGTTACTGTCACCTTCAGAACTATGGTTACTGCCAACTTCAGAACTATAGTTACTGTCACCTTCAGAACTATGGTTACTGCCAACTTCAGAACTATAGTTACTGTCACCTTCAGAACTATAGTTACTGTCACCTTCAGAACTATGGTTACTGCCACCTTCAGAACTATGGTTACTGTCACCTTCAGAACTATGGTTACTGCCAACTTCAGAACTATAGTTACTGCCAACTTCAGAACTATGGTTACTGTCACCTCAAGAACTATGGTTACTGTCACCTCAAGAACTATGGTTACTGTCACCTTCAGAACTATGGTTACTGCCAACTTCAGAACTATAGTTACTGCCAACTTCAGAACTATGGTTACTGTCACCTTCAGAACTATGGTTACTGTCACCTTCAGAACTATGGTTACTGCCACCTTCAGAACTATGGTTACTGCCACCTTCAGAACTATGGTTACTGTCACCTTCAGAACTATGGTTACTGCCACCTTCAGAACTATGGTTACTGCCACCTTCAGAACTATGGTTACTGCCACCTTCAGAACTATGGTTACTGTCACCTTCAGAACTATGGTTACTGCCACCTTCAGAACTATGGTTACTGCCACCTTCAGAACTATGGTTACTGTCACCTTCAGAACTATGGTTACTCCCACCTTCAGAACTATGGTTACTGTCACCTTCAGAACTATGGTTACTGCCACCTCAAGAACTATGGTTACTTACCATCATGATTGGGTCCACCTTGAATGTTGGCTACTATAAAGCACCATTTCACTCTCTCTCTTGTCTTGATGATGCACGTTGGTGTCATAGGTTCGCCTGTCCACATTGTGATGCTATTAGTCCCCTTTAGTCTTGTTCTGCCTCTGTCCCGTCTTACCTTGTACCCTCCCTTCCAAGATGACTTTTAAAATGGTATTATGTCTCTTCACATGTCCAACCAAATTCACTTGTCTTTAACGAATTGTGTAAAATAGTTCTGTTTTTTTTTTTCATTTTCAGATACTTCAGATATTCCTTTTTTGTATTCTCCTTCCACCCAATTTTCCTTATTTTTCTATAAATCAACATTTAAAAGGCTTAAGTTTTCTGCTCTGTTCTTATTCAATGTCCATGTTTCTGCACCATACAAGAATGTGAGTAAATATATAATTTTGCTATTCGTAGTTTTAGTTCAAATGTTATTTGCTTTGATGTCAGTATATTTGTCATGTTGTTAACATTAGTTTTGGCTGTTCCCATTCTTTTGTTTATTTCTGTCTTATATTTGTCTGGTTACCTCCACCATTAGAATAAAGACAAGACAACCCACATTTCTAACCTCCTGATGATAGTTGGCAAGTCACGACTTTAATTACTCTCCAAACATGGTGGGGAAACATATAAAAAGAAAGTATTTTGACCCAAAAAATCTTCCACAGGTAGATCACCCAACTAGCCCACCTTGATATCCGAGTATATCAGTTTTTACCCTCGCGACCCGGCTAGGATGACGCCACTGATAGGGGGAGGTCACGAACGTGAACTCCTGTTTTCCAGCACCAGTAATGAACAAACAGAGCCTCTATCCGATCGTGACAAACAGATCTGGCGATAATTCTCAGCCATTCATGCCCTCACTAATTGTTCTCTAGAGTGCCTACACAATTTGTTCAAGGAGTGCACACTTTGAAATTAACCAAAAAAAAAAAACAAAAAAAAACTGCAAGGTAAAATAACAATACGAAAAAAAAGAATATAAAAAAAACAATGGACCTGCAGCAGCGCTGTGCAGAATCATGGCGAGGGTAAGGGAAACAGAGAGAGAGAGAGAGTGAGAGAGAGAGAGAAAAAGAAAGAGAGAGAGAGAGATCAAAATACGAGAAAAGATATAACAGTAGTTCTCAGCCTTTCTCTCTGCGAGGAACACTTGATCACAGACCGTATTATTGTTTATCGCTGCAATACTTTCAACATCTGAATTGTGCGAAACATTATAAAAACCCAACAAATGTTAACACTTGTCCTGTACAATATAAATATGTAATATAAATAATAAGGAAATCGCTATTACCAATAAGATGAAAATACAATAAGCAATGCTTATTAACAATTATGGATATATAAAAATACTTAATCTTAATACAAAATTGTTGCTTTTTTCTGACAGCAAATACAAAATATATACATTGTATAATATAACTCCTTATCAAATGGTGAGATTTGATAAACTATCTTTAAAAGAATTGAAAACTGCTAGAACAAAAAATTCAGATAAGAGAGGGAGTATCTTGATCTACGCCCTATGGGCCGGCTACGGCTCGAAAGGTCAATAGACAGAAAGATAATATAACAATCTCAGCCGTGCGCTACCAGAGCCCGAAAGGGGAGTAAGGAATTGTAGCGTTGTTCCCTACCAGGCATGTTCATAAGAGGCAACTAAGGAGGATTGGGTATGGGACTGGCTATCCTGTACTGTAAAAAAAATAAGTCGTAATAACTTCACAAACATGGGCAAGTCAAACAACAGGCCCGTTTTTTGGAATTCCCAGGGGAAGAGACAAAGAGGTTGACCAAAATGTTCTTGGAGAAAACAAATGGAAGCAAAGATGAAGATGATGGGGAGGACATGGAATGATCTTAAAAGAATTTCAAGAAACAGAACGGTTTGGAAAGTATTTGTTGAAGACCTATACTCCACAGTGAGTCGAAAGTGTTTGTTGAAGACCTATACTCCACAGTGAGTCGAAAGTGTTTGTTGAAGACCTATACTCCACAGTGAGTTGAAAGTGTTTGTTGAAGACCTATACTCCACAGTGAGTTGAAAGTGTTTGTTGAAGACCTATACTCCACAGTGAGTTGAAAGTGTTTGTAGACCTATACTCCATAGTGAGTTGAAAGTGTTTGTTGAAACCTATTATCCACAGGGCATTGGAAGTGTTTGTTGAAGACCTCAACTCCACAGGGAGTTAAAAGATAGAAAAAGAGATAATGTAACAATCAGTCCCTGCGGCAGGTTTCAAGTCTTTTAAAACAATTTTTACAATAAAATAACATTGATAAAAAATGTGTATCGGTGATCTTTACTGTGTACAGTTAAAGTAGTTAACCTTAAATCTATCGGGGTCAGTTAACAAAGACGGCTCAACTATGGACTAATAAATAAACAAACCTAGGAATGAATTGTCACAGATGGAAAGTTATGACTTCTGCCCGATGTGCCGTCTTCGCAATATTAGGAAATAACGTAATTTGTACACTATCACTTATGTCGTCACTATGTGATCCGCATGCCTTGTTTTTGCATAATTTAATGTTGTTATTTTAAAAATTATTTATTTATTTGTTTCTATTTGTACACATGTATTGTTTGCAATATTAATATTATTTCTAACGTGCCTTTAACGTCTTCTTTTAACTATTGCATAAAAGTTATAATACCATGTAGTGCTGCTGTTGTAAAACACGTCCCTGTTTAGAGATATATAGCAAGTATATATAAGTGGTACCTACGTTTTGAAGAAGGGATCAAAGGAGCGTGAATTTCAGTACTAAAATATAGATAGAGGTACGTATATACAAAACATGTTAGATCGGACTACTGTTAAGTAATGATATATAATAAGTAAGTAAAATATAGTAATGAGCCCCGTCACGCCAAGTGGCGTATAGGGAATATGGTGTTTATGACCATAATTTTTATAGACCATCGGCACATGATTTTTGGGGTAATGTGGTCGGTATTAGGCCCATGCCGCTTTATTTTCACAGAAAAAAAATCAGGTACCCATTTAAGGGTGGGTGAACCCGGAAGCCGTCGATCGGGACTCTAGTCCTTTCTAGTCCAGTTCACTAACAACTGAGCTATCGCGGCTCCCAGTGATATATAATGATACCAGAGTTTTCCCAGGCTGCACCATAATATGGTACTACAAAGAAATCTTGAACTGTTTAGTGGTACTGTAACATCAATTCTCACGTTAATTAAAGCTACGTCATAGAGCAGGAAGGAAATGTTGATTGCATTATTATGGAATTGTGGGACACAGGAAGTGTACGTTGAAAAAAAACGTAGTGCAAAAATGTTGTAATATTCTTTTAAAAGTGGCAGATCTATCATTTTTGTTTCTCTCTTGATTACATTTATAATAATTTTAGATCTTTTAGAGGGGTAGGACGAGATGTCTGACCAGAGTTAGAGATTGACGCAGTAGTTACGTAGTATCAGCTCAAAATTGTGCAATATCAGGTCAGAGTTACGAAATGTCAATTCACTATTGTGCTATATAGCAACAGTTACACAATGTCGTCAGCCCACAGTTGCGCTATATCGCAGCAGCTACACAATGTCGTCAGCCCACAGTTGTGCTATATAGCAGCAGTTACACAATGTCGTCAGCCCACAGTTGTGCTATATAGCAGCAGTTACACAATGTCATCAGCCCACTATTGTACTATATAGCAGCAGTTACACAATGTCGTCAGCCCACAGTTGTGCTATATCGCAGCAGCTACACAATGTCGTCAGCCCACAGTTGTGCTATATAGCAGCAGTTACACAATGTCGTCAGCCCACAGTTGTGCTATATAGCAGCAGTTACACAATGTCATCAGCCCACTATTGTACTATATAGCAGCAGTTACACAATGTCGTCAGCCCACAGTTGTGCTATATCGCAGCAGTTACACAATGTCGTCAGCCCACAGTTGTGCTATATCGCAGCAGTTACACAATGTCGTCAGCCCACAGTTGTGCTATATCGCAGCACAATTAAGAAAAAGCATCATCATAGCCCACACCGAAGTGCCTCAATAAACAGGATGGAAACCGCTTCAATAAACAGGGCAATGAAACTACAAAGAAATCGCTCACTGTTACCGCCTTTGCTGTGTGGGATCTCGTAGGGGAAATAACCCCTGCCCTCCAGTGCATTGATACAGGTGAAGGTATGGTTACCTTCTGTTGAATGTATCATTTGCACAAATTGACGTCACGATAATTAAATTAATGATATTATATGTCTATACCTTTTTAAAACTAATGATACACATAATCAATACACGCCAACACACACAAGGTATTCTCCTTTCACACATCACATAACTAACTTGTCACTCTCCACTCTGAGCTGCCCAATAAAACATTACTCACAAGACTCTGATAGCTTTGGCCTTCACATTAGTTGTGTTTCTCTCTAATTTCTTCTGTCTCTGGTCAGTTACAATAAATAACACGTTTTTTAAGCACAGTCGTTTGTCATTTATATCTTGATCTCGTTGCTCGTCCCCCAAAAGAAAAACCTTTACCTGATACTTATATGCTACACTCAGGTTTTCTTCTTCTTCTTCCTTGTAGATCACTATGCTGCATATACAAGTAAAGGCAAAGTACGAAACTTGAATCGCCGTCTTAGGACGCGAGTTTTTGCCCATATGTGCTCAGTCGTCGATCCAGACGTGTTCGGAGACATCTGGATAGTGTCGCTTCACGCATCGAAACACACGATGCGAGGCGGCATACCTCAGCTTCCCAGAGTACTACCCTAGTACCCATTTCTGCCAGCGGCTGGGTCGACCGCAGGGGGTATTTTTTCCCCAACAACGAGTACAACTCACACGGTTTCCAGTGGGAATCGAACACGGGTTGTCCGAACGTCGGTAGCCCAGTCGGCTGGTTTTCCCAACTAGGCTACCGAGGCCCCCAAGTGCTGCAGGTCTTCAACAAACATTCTCCATGCCATCTTATTTCTTTACATTCTCATAAGATCGTTCCCTGTCTTCTCATCCTCTTCATCTTTGCTTCCATCTGTCTTCTCTAAGTATATCTTCCTCTTTATCTTTTTCCCTGGGGATTCCAAAAAGAACGTGTCGTGTAATACTTTCCCTTGACTGTGTATCCTCAGAGGGGTCTCACTAGCCTAGTTGGGAAATTCACACCAGTAACTACCGCCGTTCCGACAACTTGTGTTCGATTCCCACTTGTAGCAGTGTGGCTTGTACTCGTAGTTAAAAGAAAAAAAAAACATATCCCCGCTGTCGACCCAGCCGCTGGCAGAAATGGGTTTCAGGATTGGAGACAAAAAAATAATACATGAAATTTATAATGAGGGAAACTTCGGAGGCGATAGGTTAGCGAATCATTTCAGGGTAAGAGGTATGTTTATAGAACTCGGAAACTATCAACAACACAAACAAAAAAGAAAACAATAGATGGTCCGAGGTAGGATCAAACCCGTACTCCTCGGTACAGAGCCTAGCCACGAGAACCAAACGCTAGAGCACATGGCCAACTATGGCTAACTGTTCATGTTCTAAGGAAGGTAAGAAATGGCGTCTCGCTCGTGAGTTACAATGCTTGAGGCGACATTAGACAGAAGTCTCCGAACACTTCTGGATAGGCGGTCGAGCACATATGGGCAAAAACCCACGTGCTAAGACGCTGAATCAAGTATCGTACTTTTACCTCTTTTATCTACAGAAGGTATTAGAAGTTCAACCTTTAACTATGATATTGTCATAATTATGATGCAGAAATATAAGCAATAAAGTTGGCAATAGAAAAACTGCTGAACAGTAATCTTAGCCCACAGCCTGTAGTGTTTTTCACAGATGCAAGATCAGTACTCCAGACACTACAATCCAGAAAATTATCACATCTGCAGACCTTATTGGCTGAACTCTGCAAGCACCACAGGGTTGCCCTGCAGTGGATCCCATCTCACTGTGGAATACCAGGAAATGAGAAAGCAGATCAGTTGGCAAAGGAAGGTTCAACAGGCACACAACTAGATACACCGGTTACATACCATTATAAGAAACGGATAATCAAATCAATCAGAGGACCACAAGCCCCAAATCAGGATGCCTTTCATAATATGAATAGATATGAACAAGTTATCATTATACGCCTCAGAACAGGACACAATCGATTCCATAGTCACATGTATACACAATTCAAGATCGGCACCTCAACTACTTATACATGTGGACAGGCGCCCCAGACTGCTGAACACATACTTCAAAACTGCACTGAATATATTAGACTGAGAAAAATCCATTGGCCCATAGATAGAACGCTACAGACAAAACTATATGGGCCACTGCAAGAATTACAAAAGACAGTAACATTTATACAGGAAACAACATTGCAGATATAGGCAATAGTTTGGGCGAACGAAAGATAGAACTATGATATTATTTATGCCTTGATATTGACACGGCGAACTGATTCCCTCGTTAAACTATTGCTTCCCTTAAACATTAAACTACTTCAACAGCAATATCACACAACTATATTAAGTTAACAATGTACTTTTTTGCGCGGTGGTCCGAAATGGAGCCACTCCCTTAAATGTTAAAATCTAATATTCAGCAGAATGTATCAACTTGATTGAATTATCAGCGTGCCGTGCCTCCATGAGGGCATTCAGAATGTCATTCTTATCCATTACACGCCCGCCACCCACGGCAGCTGTTCCAGCTAGGCTGTCAGCTCGTACGATTTCTCTTATCCTCGAGTGATGTCCAGGAACAAGGATGAAACAAATCTGAATCAGACCTGAGCTCTTTAGTGACTTCAGCCACTGCCTTCGTGCTCAGCCTCCTTCGATTTTCCTAATCAAACTCACCGAGTCACTCAGAGAGCACACTTGAGTAGGATGAGTTCCTAGCCAGGCCATGGCTTTAGTTGCTGCCATGATCTTCATGATCAATCTACTTGCAGTTAGCGCAAAAATCAAAGCTCTTCTCCTTTACTTTTTCATATGACCTGCACCATGACAGCATCAAGAGCTCTCACTGTGCCGAGAAATTGTATTTGAATTCAACGAATAAAAAAGCACTGGCATGACTTGAAACATGCGCTTGTGTGTTCTCCCAGCGACACAATGAGTATGCTGATAAAACAACAACAAATCAACAGTAACATCAGATTGAGTTCTAATTAACAGTAATATCAGAATGAGTTCTAATCAACAGTAACATCAGAATGAGTTCTAATCAACAGTAACATCAGAATGAGTTCTAATCAACAGTAACATCAGAATGAGTTCTAATCAACAGTAACATCAGAATGAATTCTAATCAACAGCAACATCAGAATCAACTTACTTATTCAAATAAACACATTTTTATATTAATTTCAATTATTTAAAAATACAAGGAACATATTTATTACCATTCACAGAGACAAGGTATTAACAATTGAAAACCAATAAATCCAGAAATGTGTTTACTTATGGCTGTACTGAATAAACTCTTTTACCATTAACCTGAAAATACACTTTCATTTTGAAAGTATATCTATAGACAAAGATATCAATATTAATTCATCAATTGAAAGCACAAATTACATGTCTGAAACAAAAATCATACATAAGAAAATGTGTAAAGAAACCATACAAAATGTACACAGAGTATCACACAACGATCAGATGTTGGCGAGTTTGTTATATTTTCGCAATAAAACCGTGAAAAATTGACAGAACATAACATAACATGCCATATATTCTAGGACTAGAAAGCGGAAATGACATTCTAGTGAATTTTAAAACACGCATTTATTTAAATCGAAAGATGGGCTATTGTAAACGAAACAAACACGCCGAACACTGGTAGTAGCCGATTGTCCGTAACAGCATGTGGTCACCGGCCACTGCCAGTGGCGGAATGCATGCTCTTTCTTAATAAAATAAAATTATTTTTCGCTACAGAGCACAAACTTCATAACACCGCGGCGAGTCACAGAAATCGTTTGTGAAAATGTTATTATTTTGTGATGGTCGATGAACTGGTTGGTCTCGAGGCAAGACGCAGGTCTCGAGGCAAGACGCCGGTCTCGAGGCAAGACGCAGGTCTCGAGGCAAGACGCCGGTCTCGAGGCAAGACGCAGGTCTCGAGACAGAGAGGTTGTGAGTTCAAATCTCGGCTGCAGCAGTTGGAATTTTTATTGATGATTTCTCTCAGCGGTAACCACCCCTGGTCTCAGCAGCGAGGCCCGGCTTGAAACCTCTATTACCATCGACGGAAAAAAAAATATGAGTACCTCCGAAGACGGAGTTTTCAGCCTGTGCGACGAGGGACCCCTGTGCACACGATAGCCAGGGAAAAGCGGATTAGCGTGCATAATTCAGTTCCTAGTCTCTAGTGACTTCGGTTGAGGTAATATCTGGACAACGGGGAAGACAAATTATGATGGTTGAAAATGTATCTTAGTATGTCTTTTTTTTCCTCCGGAAGTGGGCGGCATTCAGCCTTTTTTTTTTTTGTTGTTTTGTTATTTTCATTTGCTAATTTTTCCATAACTTTCGAATCGTGTACACGGTACCTCCGTGGTCATGAAAAATCCTCGATAACATTATTGAGATATCTAATAGACTATGAAGTTATGACTCTCCGCACACAAAGTGTTATTCCTACCGAAGTGAACGTCTGAACACGAAAGAAACATCACATATACATATACACCCATGTATACAAACCTTCACATAACCTTAACTACAAACCACATTTATAACTGGTGCTGTCGTTTTATTTGATCTTTTTTTTTTTTTTTTTTGCTGTTATTAATGCAATGCCACGACTTGATGTGGACAGGGTGCCCTTTTACTCCATGATGTGGCGGGTTGTACTGGCATGCATGACATAACCCGGCTCCTACTGGGGAAGGTGGAGTTTGGCTATCCCAGACTTTTCTAGGAAACAACTAGTCAAGGCCAGAAGTAATGCAATACTTGTCTGCTATATCAGTAATAACCATCAGGACGGGGAACACAGCGATCCTAGCTTCTGTTAGCCAGCCAGTTTTGACATAGACTTTAGCCAGGGAAGACCACGAGCAGGTAGAACTGCTAGGTCTTGGTCAGCTGATGGTGCGCCGACCCTGCGACCTCACGTCGCATGAGCTCATGCACACCATTGTGCTGTCGTCAACCAATGGATCAAGCGGACGTCATCAATGCCCTCCAACATGCAGGAAGGGCACAAGAATTCGACAAGAGAATACATCACTCCTTCGGATGAAAGAGATGGGAGTTAAGATGGGCGTAGCCAGAAAGAAAGGTGCAGAGAGAGCATAAGAAGACAAAGAGCAAGCTTCCTCAGTCGCTAGACGCTGCGGGAAATGCTGAGAAGGGGATCTGAGCATCCACGGAAACGTTCAGAGTGCAACATGATGATAAACCACAAATAGCTCAATAAATCATCTATAGTTTCACAGCCATCAATAATTTTACTAAGGCCTGCAGGCTGAAAGGTAAATACGGAATCATCCAAAGTTTGTAACGTCTTCATCTCTGTGAGATAAAGATGGCTGACGTCATTATATCAAGAACCGCCCCTCATGAAAGCTTCACAAACTTTGCGTGATTCCTTTTACCCCGCGGGCCTTATTAATACTATAGATGGCTCTGATTAAACACTCAATTCTTTACAACAAACACGCTGATATCATTTATCGAGCCTCCTAAACGAGGCAATGCTGTTTCCTCTTGGAGTTTTGAAAACCAAAACGCAACATTTAACCGATTTGTAAACGCTGTGTGCATTTTTAAAGATTGATATCCAAAGTTGGCTTAGATTAACAATTGTTCTTACAACTAATTTAATTCTGCAACCTCGACATACCTGATTGCCATAAAACATGTCACGCAAATTAAGAATACTCAACCATTGCCAAATATTTTGACAGAACCTACCAGCAACACTAAAAACCGAAGCACAATTTTTGGTTTTCGGAAATAAATATCAAGGCACAGCACAAGAAAATGGAAAGAAATCTGGCTACATTTTGCTGGTTAATTTCCGGATCACAGCAGGAGTTTTTCCATAAACTGAGAGGCTGCAGGTTTTTGATTTCCTTGAAAGAAACATAAACATTTGGGTACATTAAATCTGGTAATTGATTGACTTCTGTTTTTAATTTGGCATTTTTGGAGAGTTTCCATCCGTTCACCTGTTTTTAAAATTTGACGGCTAGATGTTCATTTGCTGCAGTTATTGTTGATGTGGTAGGTCTGTGGTGTAAGTTTGATGTTCTACAGTATCGTGGCACTATTTGTGGTGAGAGCTTGATGTTCTACAGTATCGTGGCACTGTTTGTGGTGTAAGTTTGATGTTCTACAGTATCGTGTCACTATTTGTGGTGAGAGCTTGATGTTCTCCAGTGACGTGACACTGTCTGTAGTGTAAGCTTGATGTTCTCCAGTTACGTGACACTGTCTCTGGAGGGTGCTTGATGTTCTACAGTGACGTGGCACTATTTGTGGTGAGAGCTTGATGTTCTCCAGTGACGTGACACTGTCTGTAGTGTAAGCTTGATGTTCTCCAGTTACGTGACACTGTATGTGAAGGGAGCTTGATGTTCTACAGTGACGTGACACTGTCTGTGGAGGAAGCTTGATGTTCTACAGTATGGTAGCACTGTTTGTGGAGGGAGCTTGATGTTCTACAGTGGTAGCACTGTATGTGAAGGGAGCTTGATGTTCTGCAGTGACGTGACACTGTCTGTGGTGTCAGCTTGATGTTCTACAGTGACGTGACACTGTCTGTAGTGTAAGCTTGATGTTCTCCACGTGACACTGTCTGTGAGGTGCTTGATGTTCTACAGTGACGTGGCACTACTTGATGTTCTCCAGTGACGTGACACTGTCTGTGGAGGGAGCTTGATGTTCTACAGTGACGTGACACTGTCTGTGGAGGGAGCTTGATGTTCTACAGTGACGTGACACTGTCTGTGGAGGAAGCTTGATGTTCTACAGTATGGTAGCACTGTTTGTGGAGGGAGCTTGATGTTCTACAGTATGGTAGCACTGTATGTGAAGGGAGCTTGATGTTCTGCAGTGACGTGACACTGTCTGTGGTGTCAGCTTGATGTTCTACAGTGACGTGACACTACTGTGGTGTGAGATTGATGTTCTACAGTGACGTGACACTGTCTGTAGTGTGAGATTGATGTTCTACAGTGACGTGACACTGCCTATGGTGTGGGCTTGATGTTCTACAGTAACGTGGCACTGTCTGTAGTGTGAGCTTGATGTTCTCCAGTTACGTGACACTGCCAATGGTGTGAGCTTGATGTTGTAAATGACGTGGCACTGTTTGTGGTGTGAGCTTGGTGTTCTCCAGTGACACGGCACTGTCTGTGGTGTGAGCTTGATGTTCTCCAGTGACACGGCACTGTTTGTGGTGTGAGCTTGATGTTCTCCAATGACACGGCACTGTCTGTGATGTGAGCTTGATGTTCTCCAATGACACGGCACTGTCTGTGATGTGAGCTTGATGTTCTACAGTGACGTGATGTTGCCTGCGGTGTGAGCTTGATGATACGACCCGTGGTTTGAGCTTGATGTTTTGATGTCGTGAAACAACCTGTAAGTTGAGCTTGATCGTTGCAGCTCTTATAATTTCAGATTTTTAGCCATGTCGCTGCGAAATGCAAAGTCCCGCTGACTACACAGTCAAGGTTCGCAGCACCCGAGTTTTGAAATAGCCCCTGGGGTTCCCCTGGCCATCAGGTAAAATGTGAACTAGAGTTCACCCTCTGGGAAGGTCGGAGAATACAACCATCAATGGTGGTGCTGATGGCGACACCAGTCGAGATATTATGGTCAACAACCAGTTGGACGAATTCTTTACTTTTGTTACCGTTACTATAACGTCGATTAATATCCCAAGTCTGAACATTTTTACCTTGATCTCGACGTCATTTATTTTAAACAATCTTGAAAGGCACAATAAAACACTTATTTAAAACAATATCTCAGCAAACAACACAATAAGTTATTCAAAAATTCTAATTGTTATTTTTAGTCGAAGGCCCCGGTATCACTGCAAACGAATTAAAATCCATAATTGCTCAACCGCCCGTGCCAGTGGTATTAAAACTCATCTCATTGAAGGGTCCAAATAAAGAAAGGCAGCTGCAGTCCATGTAATAGCAGCTATAGCATACGCCAAAGAACATAAGAGCAAGCGGCATCGAAAGTTAATGCAGCTGAACTGTCCTTCGTCATACGATGTCATCATTCATGATAAGCAATCGGAATATTGAAATACGATCCGGATGGAAAACATAGCTCACTGTGTGCACAGAGCACTAACTCAGTAGCTCGGCAACAAGCCGGAGAACATCAAGCTCGAACCATAGACAGCATCACGTCACTGGAAAACACCGAGCTCAAACCACAGACAGCATCACGTCACTGGAAAACACCGAGCTCAAACCACAGACAGCATCACGTCACTGGAAAACACCGAGCTCAAACCACAGACAGCATCACGTCACTGGAAAACACCGAGCTCAAACCACAGACAGCATCACGTCACTGGAAAACACCGAGCTCAAACCACAGACAGCATCACGTCACTGGAAAACACCGAGCTCAAACCACAGACAGCATCACGTCACTGGAAAACACCGAGCTCACACCACAGACAGCATCACGTCACTAGAAAACACCGAGCTCAAACCACAGACAGCATCACGTCACTGGAAAACACCGAGCTCAAACCACAGACAGCATCACGTCACTGGAAAACACCGAGCTCAAACCACAGACAGCATCACGTCACTGGAAAATACCGAGCTCAAACCACAGACAGCATCACGTCACTGGAAAACACCGAGCTCAAACCATAGACAGCATCACGTCACTGGAAAACACCGAGCTCAAATCACAGACAGCAACACTCCCCACTGGAGAACATTCTTAAATGTTCTTAAGCACGTAATTAAACCACTTATTAAAGCTATCAAAAGCGGACAATATAACTACTTATTCTCAAAACGCTCTACACATATAGCCTCTTTGAGAACAATTTTATCAAATTTGTAAGTAAAGTACAACCGACATACTGAGGAAGCTTTTTTTTTTTATAACAACCATACCATGATGGCAAAAGTCACAGTGGGCTGGCTGGAAAGAGGACGTGGTTCAAGGTAGGGCAGACAGGACCAGACCAAGAAGAATGTGGTTTCAAGACATCAAAGTGATCTTGAACATGACAACAGAAGTGGGATATCTGACTGAATACAGATATTCTTTCAGACAAGCTGTGGTAAATAAGCGTTCTGTGGGAGATCTTGTTAGAGACATGGCTTTCTTCAGACGGGTTGTGGTGAATGCAGAGTTCTGTGGGAGATCTTGTTAGAGACATAGCTTTCTTCAGACGGGTTGTGGTGAATGCAGAGTTCTGTGGAGATCTTGTTAGAGACATAGCTTTCTTCAGACGGGTTGTGGTGAATGCAGAGTTCTGTGGGAGATCTTGTTAGAGACATAGCTTTCTTCAGACGGGTTGTGGAATGCAGAGTTCTGTGGGAGATCTTGTTAGAGACATAGCTTTCTTCAGACGGGTTGTGTGAATGCAGAGTTCTGTGTCTGTTAGAGACATAGCTTTCTTCAGACGGGTTGTGGTGAATGCAGAGTTCTGTGGGAGATCTTGTTAGAGACATGGCTTTCTTCAGACGGGTTGTGGTGAATGCAGAGTTCTGTGGGAGATCTTGTTAGAGGCATGGCTTTCTTCAGACGGGTTGTGGTGAATGCAGAGTTCTGTGGGAGATCTTGTTAGAGACATAGCTTTCTTCAGACGGGTTGTGCTGAATGCAGAGTTCTGTGGGAGATCTTGTTAGAGACATAGCTTTCTTCAGACGGGTTGTGGTGAATGCAGAGTTCTGTGGGAGATCTTGTTAGAGGCATAGCTTTTTCTCAGACGGGTTGTGGTGAATGCAGAGTTCTGTGGGAGATCTTGTTAGAGGCATAGCTTTTTCTCAGACAGGTTGTGTTGAATGCAGAGTTCTGTGGGAGATCTTGTTATAGAGAGGCCTCGGTAGCCTAGTTGGGAAGTCCGCCCGACTGGCCTACCAACGTTCGGACAACCCGTGTCCGATTCCCGCTGGGAGCAGTGTGAATTGTACTCGTGGTTGGAAAAAAAAATACCCCCACGGTCGACCAAGCCGTTGACAGAAATGGGTACCAGGGTATTACCCTGGGAAGGTGAGGAATGTTGCCTCGCATCATGAGTGTCGATGCTTGTAGCGACACTATCCAGAAATCTCCGAACACTTCTAGATATGCGGCCGAGCACATATGGGTGGAAACTCGCGTGCTAAGACGCCGAATCAAGTCTCGTACTTTACCTTTACCTTACCTTTGTTACAGACATAGCTTTTTTCAGACGGTTTGTGGTGAATGCAGAGTTCTGTGGGAGATCTGGTTAGAGACATAGATTCTTTCAGACGGGTTGTGGTGAATGCAACGTTCTGTAGGAGATCTGTCTAGAGATAGAGATTCTTTCAGACAGGCTCAGGCAAATGCAACGTTCTGCAAAGAATACGCAACCCGATGATGGTGCCATAATATGTGCTTTGTTTCTTCGTCTAAACAAATGTAAGATAACATTTATTTGTTGTTTGTGCGGAGTATCCGACAATAAGGGAATGCATTGGGAATGAGTAGCTCTAAGAAAAGAGACCTCACCTGCGACCAAAATATTAGTGTTTACTTGCATGGTGATGATGGTGATGATAATTGTAGTTCTAATGATGATAGTTGTGGTGATGCTAGTGCTGATGATAGTTATAGTTCTAATGATGATAGTTGTGATGATGCTAGTGCTGATGATAGTTATAGTTCTAATGATGATAGTTGTGATGATGTTAGTGCTGAAGATAATTGTAGTTCTGATGATGATAGTTGTGATGATGTTAGTGCTGATGATAACTGTAGTTTTGATGATGATGATAGATATGATAATATTAGTGGTGATAATAATTGTAGTTGTGGTGGTGATGATGATGGTAGTTGTGGTGGTGATGATAATAGTAGTTGTTGTGGTGATGATGATAGTAGTTGTGGTGGTGATGATGATGGTAGTTGTGGTGGTAATGATAATAGTAGTTGTGGTGGTGATGATGATAGTAGTTGTGGTGGTGATGATGATGGTAGTTGTGGTGGTGATTATGATAGTAGTTGTGGTGGTGATGATGATGGTAGTTGTGGTGGTGATGATAAAGGTAGTTGTGGTGGTGATGATAATAGTAGTTGTCTTGGTTATGATGATGGTAGTTGTAGTGGTGATGGTGATAGTAGTTGTAGTGGTGATGATAATAGTAGTTGTGGTGGTGATGATGATAGTAGTTGTAGTGGTGATGATGATAGTAGTTGTGGTGGTGATGATGATGGTAGTTGTGGTGGTGATGATGATAGTAGTTGTAGTGGTGATGATGATGGTAGTTGTGGTGGTGATGATGATGGTAGTTGTGGTGGTGATGATGATGGTAGTTGTAGTGGTGATGATGATAGTAGTTGTAGTGGTGATGATGATGGTAGTTGTGGTGGTGATGATGATGGTAGTTGTAGTGGTGATGATGATAGTAGTTGTGTGGTGGTGATGATGATGGTAGTTGTGGTGGTGATGATGATGGTAGTTGTAGTGGTGATGATGATAGTAGTTGTAGTGGTGATGATGATGGTAGTTGTAGTGGTGATGATGATAGTAGTTGTGGTGGTGATGATGATGGTAGTTGTAGTGGTGATGATATAGTAGTTGTGGTGGTGATGATGATGGTAGTTGTAGTGGTGATGATGATAGTAGTTGTGGTGGTGATGATGATGGTAGTTGTAGTGGTGATGATGATAGTAGTTGTGGTGGTGATGATGAATGTAGTTGTAGTGGTGATGATGATAGTAGTTGTGGTGGTGATGATGATGTAGTTGTGGTGGTGATGATGATAGTAGATGTGGTGGTAATGATGATAGTAGTTGTGGTGGTGATGATGAATGTAGTTGTAGTAGTGATGATGATAGTAGTTGTGGTGGTGAAGATGATGGTTGTTGTGGTGGTGATGATGATAGTAGTTGTGGTGGTGAAGATGATGGTAGTTGTGGTGGTGATGATAATAGTAGTTGTGGTGGTGATGATAAAGGTAGTTGTGGTGGTGAATATGATGGTAGTTGTGGTGGTGATGATGATAGTAGTTGTGGTGGTGAAGATGATGGTAGTTGTAGTGGTGATGATGATAGTAGTTGTGGTGGTGAATATGATGGTAGTTGTGGTGGTGATGATGATAGTAGTTGCAGTGGTGATGATGATGGTAGTTGTGGTGGTGATGATGATAGTAGTTGTGGTGGTGAAGATGATGGTAGTTGTGGTGGTGATGATGAAGGTAGTTGTAGTGGTAATGATGATAGTAGTTGTGGTGGTGATGATGAAGGTAGTTGTAGTGGTAATGATGATAGTAGTTGTGGTGGTGAAGATGATGGTAGTTGTGGTGGTGATGATAATAGTTGTTGTGGTGGTGATGATGATAGTAGTTGTGGTGGTGAAGATGATGGTAGTTGTGGTGGTGATGATGATAGTAGTTGTGGTGGTGAAGATGATGGTAGTTGTGGTGGTGATGATAATAGTAGTTGTGGTGGTGATAATGATAGTAGTTGTGGTGGTGATGATGATGGTAGTTGTGGTGGTGATGATAATAGTAATTGTGGTGGTGATGATGATGGTAGTTCTGGTGGTGATAATAATAGTATCTGTGGTGGTGATGATGATAATGATGATGATGATGATGATAGTTTAGGTGGTTGTGGTAGTCTAGCAGATCCACGGATGACGTCAACTACGTCAATTAAACGCTATGAGTCATCCAAGTCTCGGCGGTTGCTGCAACACCTCAACCATTATTTTCGACTTCCTGCTGGCACATTGTATGTTGTTGTTTGTTTGTTATTGATTAAACTTGTGTTCTTTGTTGACATAATGCATTTCATTGTTTTGCTAGGAAATCTTTGCATTTCCTGCCAATGGTTTTTTTTTTCTTTACCTCCTAGCAACAGAGAGTGCATTCTATATAGAAACTTTTAATTAGTGAATGCTCGGTAGACATTAATGGCGCTAGATATTTCAACCGCGGAGCCATTTTAATAATATTTTAAAAATTTAAATAATTGTTCAGTTCTCTTAAAAGTTCAAATCTAACTAAAGACTAGGACTCCGATGTTTTTTACGCTATATTTTTTTTTCCTGACATGTATTTTTAAAATTCAAATTAATTTCAAAATTGTTCCAGCCTTACTGAATACTCTGACGCTGATTTTATTTATAAATGAATACTTTGACTATAATTTAAGTTTAGGTCATATTTTGAAAAAATTGGGGGCATAAATGTATATCTTCTTCTTCTTCTTCTTTTCAGCACCCAGTGTAGAGCATAGGTCTTCAACAAACATTTTCCGAGTCGTTCTGTTTCTTGCCATTCTTTTAAGATTATTCCATGTCTTCCCCATCATCTTCATCTCTGCTTCTATCTGTCTTCTCCAAGAATTCCTTGGTCTTCCTCTTTGTCTTTTCCCCTGGGGATTCCAAAAAGGGCCTGTTGTGTAATACTCTCAGTTGGCTTCTGTAGTGTGTGTCCTATCCAGCGCCATCGTCTTCGCTGTATCTCTTTATCCACTGGTATTTGACTGGTACATTCCCATAATTTTATGTTAGTGATTTTATCTTGCCATTTCCATCCTTTTATTCTGCGTAAGCATCCATTAATGAAAGTCTGTATCTTCATGATTGTCAATTTTGTTATAAATGTATATACGTGGTTATATTTATTCATATTTGTCGACATTTTGGACACAATAAAACATTGATTTAGATGACCTTTTATTTAGGCGGAAATATAAAAGAGAACTTCTTTGAAAATGTGTGTTGTTATCAGCTGATATGTTGTTTTGTGTTGTGGTTTGTTGTTTCTACTGAAGGCCTTTTGGCCGAAACGTCGTTCTACTTTTGTTTTGTTTCTCACCTACGTAAAGCTCTTACCATACCACCCTTTTGTTCCTTTTCTCAAACTTTCATCACTTTCATCACTTTCATCACTTTCATCACTTCATCTTCATTATATTTATCAGCTGCAACTGCACAAACAACGACGACTCAAACGTGGTCAAGACAAGTTCTCTGTATCAAACTGAAAGAAAGTTTAAGCATCACAAAATTCTTCAAAATATGCATCATCTAACACTTTGCTCAGTATTTCTACACTCTATTTTCTTCGATTCTAACATTTTATTTTTTAACTTCATTTTTAATAGAAAAAATGATTAAATAATTGATGTCATATTTCGGTCAATATTCTCACTTTTAAAGTCCTATATTGCAATTAAATGAAAAATATCTGATGCAACAAATCTATGTCAATAGAAATGAGAAAGAGAGTTCATCTGTGCTATATAGAACCAATTCTGACCTATGGAAGCGAATCATGGACAGTAGACAAACAAATGAAAAGACGATTAGAGGCCACAGAGATGGGATTTCTCAGAAGAATGTTGAAAGTTCCCTGGACAGATAAAAAGACAAATGAGGAACTTATCAAAGAGGCCAACACAAAAAGGGAGCTCTTAAAAAACATCAGAAAGAAGCAATCAACATTTTTCGGGCACATCATGAGAAGAGGAAAGTTGGAATACTTCGTTACAACTGGCAAAATAAAAAGAAAGAGAGATCGCGGGCGACAAAGAGAGAAAATACTGGATAGCTTGGTGTCATGTCATGGAAAACAGTCAACAACAGAACTGATAAGATGCACTGTAGATAGAAGATTGTGGAGGGACATGATCGCCTACACCAGCCGGCAGGGTACATGATGATGATGATGATATTGCAATTATTAGGTTATAATTTCAAGCATATTTCGATGTCACTTAGGTCGTATATGGCATGTTTTAGTCCATAAAAATCCGAGTCCTACTAATGATCTATATACTAGTGTTAGTATCAGATAGGATTAAACTCTCGGTTTCTGATATAAAAGATTTTAAATCATCGGGAAAAAACAACACACTTGTTTCTTGTTTTCAACTTGTTGGAAAAAAAAAACACACTCTTTTCATCCTTATTTGTCAAGTTAACTTTGAACGGCGATAATCTGCGACCTTTAGTTATTTGCTTGGTCTTATATGATATCCCGTTTTTGAGTGTTTCTAGAGTTCTTGGTATCTACCTGCTTTAAGTATGTCTTCTTTATCAATTGTTTTATTCGTGTTTGTTGGACACATGTATGGATTGTGTCCATCTGTCATTGTCTGGCCAAGTGGTGATTCCATTTCATTTGTTATTTTTTCTCGACTGAAAGTGTGACCTATGAGACGGTTTCTGTTTTGATCTCATGATGTTACTCTCAAAATAAAGGGATGTGTTATTTATTAATCTCACGTTACTATTCTTAGTAGCCCAAAGTATGTTACAAGTTATATTGACCTATATAGGTTTTATTTTATGTAAATACAACATCTGTGTCATCGTTGTAATGATGAGTAATTAATATGATATTCTGCATGAAGAACAAACTGGAGTCTTCACCACAGCGAGCGAAGGTACGTTTCAGAATGTGGAGGCCGGGCTAAAATTATGAGTCATTTATGATATAGTCTATCAACAAAACAGTCTGTCTTACTCAAGTCCTTTATAGCACAGTCTCTAATTCATACACTACTATCCTTGTGTTCTCTATAATATAATATAATATAATATAATATAATATAATATAATATAATATAATATAATATAATATAATATAATATAATATAATATAATATAATATAATATAATATAATATAATATAATATAATATAATATAATATAATATAATATAATATAATATAATATAATATAATATAATATAATATAATATAATATAATATAATATAATATAATATAATATAATATAATATAATATAATATAATATAATATAATATAATATAATATAATATAATATAATATAATATAATATAATATAATATAATATAATATAATATAATATAATATGAATATCATCTAGATTAAAGTAAACTCTACTTCGAACCTTCTTATATCATAATTAACCTATCCTAGACAACGCTATTTATGTCTTATTTATAACACAAACCTTACGGGTACAGACTACCGACATACGTACTGCATATTTACAACATAATGTATTGCTTAAAGACAGCCATACTTATGGTCCCTTTGTAAATTGTCGTAAATGGGTGTCACTAACTGTACACATATATTTGTTACTAGTTCGCATGACCCCCGTCGTCGTATTAGAACAACACAAGCACAACGGTAGAGTTCCCATTGATATCCTTAACGAAGTGTGGCAATCCAAACTCACAGTCTTTTTGTGTTAATGTTTCTTAATCTAAGTTGGAACACAGACTAAACTCAACATCTGGGTTAACTGAGATGGTGTGGACATTTCTCCAATGGATATCATTATCTCTGTGTCGTAGGCACAATAGGGAGACACGGGTCAGGTGCTGACATTTCAGGCAATCAGATATTGTACAGGTGTTCGCTGTTTTATAATCTATTAAACGTTAAAAGCACACTGCATGTGGTTAAATAAATTGCTAAATTGTTGTTTGAAATAGAGTGTGTTGTGTGTAAAATATGCAGACATACATTGATAGCAACAAGAAAAACAAAGAGAGATAAGAAGACTAAGAGATAAATTTATCGAGAGCGTTGGAAAAATTAATTTAAGATAAAGTGAGAGTGTGTGATCACTATTGCATGAGTTAAAAGACAGGAATTGGAGCGATATTTGCAGTGATACCGCGGCATTCCATAACCATAAGGTAACAACAATAACGAATTGGAGCGAACGAGAGAAAATGAGAGAAAATGAGAGAAAGGGAGAGATGAATAACTAAATCAGTTTGCGTGACGTTCTCATAAATATCTAGTCATTTTAATAATAAAACAGCCAAAAGGGAGAAGACAATCATTCAAACGATACGGTCATTAAGCATGTTTGTTGGTCCCTAGCGTTGGTGTGTCCCTCTAGTTGTCTCTGAGTACACGACAGATAAATGGAGCAATTATGTTGATGTGAGATTAGCAGACTGGTGACATGGCAGGTGGAGCGCCCTTGATAATGCTTGAACCAAATAAGCGCCGTTGTAAATGTTTGTACCAAATGAACGCCGTTGTAAATGTTTGTACCAAATGAACGCCGTTGTAAATGTTTGAACTAAATGAGCGTCGTTGTAATTGTTTGTAGCAAATAAACGCCGTTTTGAAAGTTTGTACCAAATAAACGCCGTTGTAAATGTTTGTACCACATGAGCGCTGTTATAAATGTTTGTACCAAATGAGCGCCGTTGTAAATGTTTCAAAGAAATAATCGCCGTTGTAAATGTTTGTACCAAATGAACGCCGTTGTAAATGTTTGTACCAAATAAACGCCGTTTTGAATGTTTGTACCAAATAAACGCCGTTGTAAATGTTTGTACCAAATGAGCGCCGTTATAAATGTTTGTACCAAATAAACGCCGTTTTGAATGTTTGTACCAAATAAGCGCCGTTGTAAATGTTTGTACCAAATGAGCGCCGTTGTAAATGTTTGTACCAAATAAACGCCGTTGTAAATGTTTGTACCAAATGAGCGCCGTTGTAAATGTTTGTACCAAATAAACGCCGTTGTAAATGTTTGTACCAAATAAACGCCGTTGTAAATGTTTGTACCAAATAAGCGCCGTTGTAAATGTTTGTACCAAATGAGCGCTGTTGTAAATGTTTGAACCAAATAAGCGCCGTTGTAAATGTTTGAACCAAATAAACGCCGTTGTAAATGTTTGAACGAAACAAAATCTGTGTCACCGAGAAGCAACAATAGAACAGTGCATGTGAAGTAGTTCATGAAGTAGATCATGAAGTAGATCATGAAGTCTACCGATGTTACACATAACGACTGTATATAAAACATTATTGTTGTGGCCCAATGGAGGCTTCACAGACGGTTGGTAGCAAGCACTTATGACAAGTCAGTAGTTTGGTAAAATATTAGTGTCTTATGCTGTTTTAATGAACAGCTTCTCTCGTGGCTGCATCTGCTAATATTGGATTGAAAGATACGACAGTAGAATGAACAAGATGTATTTGTGGTGCCTGGCCGTGTATCTTTTCTCTTTCACCTTTTGTCTTCTGATATTTTTTTTTTATATCAGCACTGCCTCAAAAGTTGCTGTGCCGTTTTTTATTTGTGTTCTCCGTGTGCTACGATCTGCAGCCAGATCCTCCCAGTTTCTTTCACTGATAGAGAATTCCCTAAGGGAACCATGGAACATCCTTATATCTCTGTACTAGTCTGCCCTTTGGTCTAGTTACACATCTAAGATCGCCAAGTAATAATTATATAAATGTAGAATAAATGTAAGAGTATATATGGAACATTTTAACAGCATAAATATGTCCAAGTCCATAAATAAACATCATAAAAAATGGCACAGTTTAAATCAAAATAAAAGTAAAGAATTTTGTGAGAGCTTTATCATGTCATGAGAGTTGGTGGCAAATTGGTTATAACAAAACAAATCTGGTTCCTCAAATAATGTCAATGCAGGTTTAAATCTCAGGAGGTAAGCGGGGTAGTCTAGTGGTACGTCGATAGCCTGAGGTCAAGGAGGAACCGAGTTCAAAGCCAACCAGAAGAGGTGGTGTTTATTTATTTTTTTTTTTAAATAGGAAAAATTAATCCTTGGTTTCTTGATGTCACTGTCCCCTGATCTCTTGGGTAGTGAGATACGATGTCTAGCCCTCTAGGATAACGGCAATAAACAGGAGACCCGTGAGCTCTCTCGCACGTTAAAGATCCCTTTGCAGTTAAAATCGAAAAGTGCAGACCATAAATATGGCCGCTGCCGGGGACAATTGTCAACAAAAACCTACCCACACCGAGGATGTGGCTAGAAAGTTCGTGCATGTGGGTCAGAACTCTCCTCGGATTTTCTTGAGGTTCTACAGGGGGATATTGGAGCACCTATGGGTTCGTCCGGTGTGTAGTGATGATGACCCTAACAACAGGTAAAAATAAAGCAAGCGGAAATTAATTTGTGTGTGTGCATGAAATAAACACCATGGCCTATACATTGCGTGGCGACTGCATTGGGAATATGTGAAAATAAAGAGCACCCCCAGGGGGAATCCACTGGAACCGAAAATAATTCTTGAATATGCCTCAACAACTTGTCTCTGATATCTCTTCTACTCAAGCTCGCACTATGGAGAGGACAGTTCTTCCTCGCCATTTTGATGTTAACACAACACGACAAGCTGTAGTTACCTGTTATAAGTCATTCGGCCCAAATGGCGTAGGGCATAACATCTGGTAAATAAAAACAAGGTAGGCCAAGAGAATCGCTACGCAAAACAGTTACAAGAGAAGCCTCAACCATGGGAGTGAGAAACAAGCAAGATCACCAATCGTGGAGAACTATAGCTTCTACCCTAGATACCGTCCTCGGTCCTAGAGGAACATGAATGAATGACCTCATGGGTCGCTTCTGACAGTGTCCGAATTGTAAACAGTCTATCGACCTAATTGGATAGTTATCGCCAGCGAAAAACTGGGCAGCTCGCAGCCACTATGGTGCTGCCTCAAAACTGGGCAGCTCGCAGCCACTATGGTGCTACCTCAAAACTGGGCAGCTCGCAGCCACTATGGTGCTACCTCAAAACTGGGCAGCTCGCAGCCACTATGGTGCTGCCTCAAAACTGGGCAGCTCGCAGCCACTATGGTGCTACCTCAAAACTGGGCAGCTCGCAGCCACTATGGTGCTACCTCAAAACTGGGCAGCTCGCAGCCACTATGGTGCTACCTCAAAACTGGGCAGCTCGCAGCCACTATGGTGCTACCTCAAAACTGGGCAGCTCGCAGCCACTATGGTGCTACCTCAAAACTGGGCAGCTCGCAGCCACTATGGTGCTACCTCAAAACTGGGCAGCTCGCAGCCACTATGGTGCTACCTCAAAACTGGGCAGCTCGCAGCCACTATGGTGCTGCCTCAAAACTGGGCAGCTAGCAGCCACTATGGTGCTACCTCAAAACTGGGCAGCTCGCAGCCACTATGGTGCTACCTCAAAACTGGGCAGCTAGCAGCCACTATGGTGCTACCTCAAAACTGGGCAGCTCGCAGCCAGAAAGGTGCTATCTCGTCACGGTCTGCTTTTCCCATTGTGTGTATGGAGAATAGGGAAAACCCGAAAGGCAGACCATTACCATCCACACCTGCCACACAAGATTGCTACCACCTTCGCCCACCTTTCTAGGTGAGTTTGGCAAAACAACAAACTGACAACTAAAGCTAAGGCCGAAAGTTACACCCCCTGCAGTATCAGTATTGTTTTGTAAGGCAACGAGTCATGGGCAACTTATGCAAAGCAAGAGACAAGGCTAAATGCATTCCACGTGAGATTCATTCACTCATTGGGTACCGCCTCCACATCAATGGTTGAATATCATGGAGTGCATGTGATGCCATCGCCTTATTTCTGGTCTGGAAGGATAAGGTGATATATGTGGAGTCCTCATTCGCACCGGCTCGCCGAATATCTATAGGCTGCTAAAACAACGTAAGTTATGCTGGCTTGGCCACTTACATCGTATGAAAGATGACCGAACGCCAAAGTATATATTTTATGAGCAAAAAGCAAATGGGAAAAGAAGTTTGGAACGTCAAAAACACCGATGTACAGACGTATGTAAACATGAATGATGATTCTGAATATACGCCCTGCAACCTGGGAAGACATACCTGCAGACCGCGTTCTTTGGAAACACAGTTTAAGGCTCCAACTCAAACAAGAAGCAGGTTTATAGAAAAAGAGAATACACGGAGGAAAAAAAAACAGTTTTAGGGGCGCTGGAAAATACATAGCCAACAACGACTGACGGAGGCTAGTACAGCCAACAACGACTGACGGAGGCTAGTACAGCCAACAACGACTGACGGAGGCTAGTACAGCCAACAACGACTGACGGAGGCTAGTACAGCCAACAACGACTGACGGAGGCTAGTACAGCCAGCAACGACTGACGGATGCTAGTACAATCAACTACGACTGACGGAGGCTAGTACAGTCAACTATGGCTGACGGAGGCTAGTAGAGTCAACTATGACTGACGGAGGCTTGTAGAGTCAACTATGACTGACGGAGGGTAGTACAGTCAACTATGACTGACGGAGGCTAGTACAGTCAACTATGACTGACAGAGGCTAGAACAGTCAACTATGACTGACGGAGGCTAGTACAGTCAACTATGACTGACGGAGGCTAGTAGAGTCAACTATGACTGACGGAGGGTAGTACAGTCAACTATGACTGACGGAGGCTAGTACAGTCAACTATGACTGACGGAAGGTAGTAGAGTCAACTATGACTGACGGATGGTAGTAGAGTCAACTATGACTGACGGAGGGTAGTAGAGTCAACTATGACTGACGGAGGGTAGTAGAGTCAACTATGACTGACGGAGGGTAGTAGAGTCAACTATGACTGACAGATGGTAGTAGAGTCAACTATGACTGACGGATGGTAGTAGAGTCAACTATGACTGACGGAGGGTAGTAGAGCCAACTATGACTGACGGAGGGTAGTACAGTCAACTTTGACTGACGGAGGGCAGTACAGTCAACTATGACTGACGGAGGCTAGTACAGTCAACTTTGACTGACGGAGGGTAGTAGAGTCAACTATGACTGACGGAGGGTAGTACAGTCAACTATGACTGACGGAGGGTAGTACAGTCAACTATGACTGACGGATGGTAGTACAGTCAACTATGACTGACGGAGGCTACTACAATCAACTATGACTGACGGATACTACTACAGTCAACTATGACTGATGGAGGGTAGTAGAGTCAACTATGACTGACGGAGGCTATTACAGTCAACTATGACTGACGGAGGCTACTACAGTCAACTATGACTGACGGAGGCTACTACAGTCAACTATGACTGACGGAGGCTAGTACAGTCAACTATGACTGACGGAGGCTACTACAGTCAACTATGACAGACGGAGGCTGCTACAGTCAACTATGACAGACGGAGGCTACTACAGTCAACTATGACTGACGGAGGCTACTACAGTCAACTATGACAGACGGAGGCTACTACAGTCAACTATGACAGACGGAGGCTGCTACAGTCAACTATGACTGACGGAGGCTACTACAGTTAACTATGACTGACGGAGGCTACTACTACTTGGACGTTCAACATTTTCGCAATCAAACCAAACTGAACAACACCATGGCTGTACGTAACCAACGATTCATAGCTGACTGCTTGAGTTAGGACCAGCAGCAACAACATGTAATCAAATTCCTATAAAAAAGGGGCAGATGTTGAGAGCAGAACGGAGGCTTCGGTTCCTCAAATATTTTATCAGAAAATAAAATACAATCACATTCCAGCTCAATGAGTTCAATGGCTATGTACAACCAGGCCTCTTATTTCAGCCAGTCCTGATATAGCTCAAGTAATTTCAGCCGTTGCTGATAGGTTGCAATGTCTGTGGAAATCAAACCTACTTCAACCGTACGATAACTATGGCTTTTGCAATGTGTTTAAGAACTATATGTAAGCCATTTCTGAAATTACTTCCTCGTTTCTATGACAACAGAAATTTAACTAATCAGATGGTTTACTTTATATCTATGGTAACCTATAGAAGTTTAGGCAGGAACGGAAGCAAACAATTCTAATCGCTCAGTTAAATCGCTACGCTGCGTCGTTACATTAAACACATTGAACAAAACTGTAATAGATGCAACAAAACAATGTCTTTTTCGTAGCTTACAAAGTAAATAACTAAATAATATGATGACATTATAATTATGATAATTTTCGGCGATAATTGATGGAAAAATTTTACATGCGTAAATTGCTATAGTCTTTGCGTCGTAAATTATCAAATTAAATGTCAACCTAGAAGCTCGAACATGAAGTAAACCGCGTCTGAGTTAGGAAAAGTATCATACAATGGGTGTGACACGTGATTTCAGATGTTTTTGCTTTTTAAAAAATTAGATATCCCTTTTTCCTCGAATTTTATTTTGCGTTCCCCAGCTTTCACTTCTGACAAAGTCCCTGGAGACTAGGAACAGAACTTTGCGTGTTAATCCGTTTTTCCTTGGCAGCCGTGTGCACAGGGGTCCCTTACCGCACAGGGAGATAGCTCCGTCTTCTGAGGTACTCATATTTTTTTCCGTTGATGAGTATTTTACGCTTCAAGCCGGGCTCGCTGCTGAGGCCAGGGGTGGTTGCCACAGAGAGAAATCACAACTGGTGCAGCCGAGGTTTGAACTCACAACCTCTCTATCTCGAGACCGACGTCTTGTCTTGAGACGAACCAGTCCCTCATTCACGCAAAATGTCGCTGAGAGAAGAATTAATTTTTGAGACATGAGCATTTTAAACCTACGTGGAACCATCAACACAAATGGCTATCTTGCAGTACAGCCTAGGAGAGTCTATTTTGCTGGCGTTGCTAAGTAAAAAAGATGAAGAGAAAATTTTCTGTACAAGTTTTAGCCTAGTACTAATAAGGCTAATGTAAATGTACAAGTAGTGAGGAATTTATGTATTTTGTACACATGAAATACGACTACTCATCAGTCATGGCCTCATGTTTCGAACTGAATGTCCTCCGGTAGTATCACTTCACCTCCTAGCGATGTCTCTGAAGAAGGATTAACCAATCTGGGAAAACGAGTGAAGATCTATGAGGGAAGGCGATATCGTACTAAAAGTATCGTGCAGAAGACGGATGCATTGGGCCGAAAAACGCAGTCTTCACATCCGTGCTGTCACACTATATACATCTACACCCTGTAAGAGACTGAGAATGTTCACTTCTTTTTTTTTCAAATACGATAAATTTGTCCACTTTGCTGAGCCACATTATTGTTGGTGGCCCCATTATAGAGCGGACATCTGGTACATTTATTGTTGGTGGCCCCATTATAGAGCGGACATCTGGCACATTTATTGTTGGTGGCCCCAGTGTAGAGCGGGCATCTGGCACATTTATTGTTGGTGGCCCCAGTGTAGAGCGGACATCTGGCACATTTATTGTTGGTGGCCCCAGTGTAGAGCGGACATCTACCACATTTATTGTTGGTGGCCCCAGTATGGAGCGGACATCTAGCACATTTATTGTTGGTGGCCCCAGTGTAGAGCGGACATCTGGAACATTTATTGTTGGTGGCCCCAGTGTAGAGCGGACATCTACCACATTTATTGCTGGTGGCCCCAGTATAGAGCGGACATCTAGCACATTTATTGTTGGTTACCCCAGTGTAGAGCGGACATCTACCACATTTATTGCTGGTGGCCCCAGTATTGAGCGGACATCTGGCACATTGATTGTTGGTGGCCCCAGTATAGAGCGGACATCTGGCACATTGATTGTTGGTGGCCCCAGTATAAAGCGGACATCTAGCACATTGATTGTTGGTGGCCCCAGTATAAAGCGGACATCTGGCACATTGATTGTTGTTGGCCCCAGTATAAAGCGGACATCTGGCACATTGATTGTTGGTGGCCCCAGTATAAAGCGGACATCTGGCATATTGATTGTTGTTGGCCCCAGTATAAAGCGGACATCTGGCACATTGATTGTTGTTGGCCCCAGTATAAAGCGGACATCTGGCACATTGATTGTTGGTGGCCCCAGTATAAAGCGGACATCTGGCACATTGATTGTTGTTGGCCCCAGTATAAAGCGGACATCTGGCACATTGATTGTTGGTGGCCCCAGTATAAAGCGGACAGCTGGCACATTGATTGTTGGTGGCCCCAGTATAAAGCGGACATCTGACACATTGATTGTTGTTGGCCCCAGTATAAAGCGGACATCTGGCACATTTATTGTTGGTGGCCCCAGTGTAGAGCGGACATCTGGCACATTGATTGTCATGGTGTCGGTACGATTTGTGAAAATACAATCGCTGAAATCTTTGATTTAATAAAAGTCACTGATCTTGACAATTTTGTTTTATGCTCTCGAGTTGCAGCAAAATTCTTCTTCTTTCCTCTCTCAGCTGCCTTCCAGCGTCGATGGGATATATAATTTGCGATCGTTTGCTCTTCTGTTAGCCTTTCCTGCTGTTATGTTTCCTAGTGTTTCTAATATTCCGTCAATTAATGTTTTACGTGATCGGCCCTTGGGTCCGGTGTTCTCACAACGTTTATTGCAGGCTCGTTATGTTTTGATCTTTTCTGCCTTATCATTTGGCCAAACCATTTTGTTTGTTATTTCTTTATATATTCTATGGCGGGGGTTATTCATATATTTTTTCTTAGTTCTTAATTTCTGATTTTATCTCTCAGACTGTTTCCTGCCATTCGTCTAACACATTTCATCTCAGTAGAGGTTATTTTTCTTATTGTTCCTGCAGGTAGGGTCCAGGTCTGGCATTGGTAGCACAACGTTTGGATGAAGATTGTATTGTACAGTGCTCGTTTTGCCTGCTGAGTTATTTCCTCGTTGGACAATATTTAAGCAACAATATGTTTTCAACAGAAATATGTTTATCATTAACTGTTATATCACCATTCGTGGAAACAAGTAATGAACAATAACTTGATATTTGTCATATTTGTGCAGCTTCTGTGGTGTTTTTATGAAATATTTAGAGTACACATCGACGTCATTGTGGTACAGCCGCGTCTAGTCGTAGGCGTAGTTCCACACAATTTATGAAACACTTTCCTAGAGTGTTATTCCTGGCTACACAGGTGAAGTGTCACTCAATTTGTAAAACATTTGATAGAATATTATTCGTGACTATAATGTAAACAACTTTCATAGAACACAATTCATTTCAATTCGGGGTGCATTTCTTATAATCCATGAAATATTTTTCTACAATATTATTCATGACTGCTCCAGAATCGGATGGAAAGAAAGAAAAAGCAACTGATTAAGTCTTAAACCAACTAAAAATGAAAACGGAAGTAATAAACACAATTAAAAGAAAACAAGTGAGATTTTTAGGGCATGTTAAAAGTCACAGCAGTCTACTGAAAATAATCTTGGAAAGGAATATATAAGGAAAAAAGGCATAGGCAGATCAAGAATAACATGGACGAATAACATAAAAGATGGACAAGTCAGCCTATGACAACCTGCACCATCAAAGCAAGAGACAGAGCGGAATGGCGCTCCATGGTAGCCAACTTTCGATGCGCTGACGACACTCAAAGACGATGATGATGATGTTGATGATGATGATGTTGATGATGATGTTGATGATGATGATGATGTTGATGACGATGATGATGATGATGTTGATGATGATGATACTCCAGGTGATGTATCTTAGAGTTTGTGTTTTAAAAAAAATCCTAGATTATTATTCGTAACCAATCGGACTCAACGTTAGTCTTTTACAATCTGTGAAACACTTTATCGCATCGTGGTGGTCATTCTACACTTTCCCTGATAATCATCACATCAGAGTACCTGCCTCGGACATCATTATAGAATTGCCCTCTTTTTCCAGAGATTACTTGATCCCCAGATAATTTCCGGATTTGATCAATTCTCCCATCTCTTAAGTGGATCTCTACTGTGTTTTAGTCACGCATTCACCGATTAGAAGCCACTATGACATTTCCCGTGGTTTCCATCGCTTTGACAGGAGCAACAACGACAACCACAAACTCAAACGAGTCTGCCTGCTGAGAAGTCATCCCTAAGGACACTCACTCTAATTGTTAACCCTCTTCTTTAACAGACTTTTAAACAATTGCACGTGTTACACATTTCTTCTTCTTCTTCTTCTGAGATCATGGCTCCTGTCGACAGATTAGATATTTTTAATATAGTAAACTGGACTTCCGTTTCCAAGATGGCGGATCTAGTCCACGTCCTCTCGATCGCTGCAGAAAATGCACCCAAGGTCTGATTAATTTCGGATCTTCATTGCACTTTTCTGCGTAAAAGTCAAAATGATGATATGCTTGATACATCTGTGTCGCTAAGACGAGGTCGTAGGTCGACAACAGTCCGTTTTTGACGAATCAAGTGTTGTGAGTGAGACATTCCACCGTCCAGACTTCATCTGTGCTTTACGTCACATTAGTGCTGTTCAAGACCGTTATTGGGATTCTTTGACGCAAGTTATTTCCACGTTACACATTAATGTAAACTACTTCGTCAGTCGCAGTTTTGTCTCTTTGGGGAAGTTGCTTTGTGTTTTGTTCGTCGTAGGCTGCTTACACTTGAGTAATCAGACATAAGTCTAAAGGTATCGAGATTATGAGTTTGGCGACATTGTGTCCTACGTCATCGTATTGGTTCCCTAAACCGGCCGTGCGCAAATCTTACGGTCTGCTGTTTGATGTGCAACAAGAATAAATTGACGACTGACTGTGTGTCTATATGTTCGGAATTGGAGTCATCAACGATGGCCTAACATCATCAAGTGCTACGATGATCATCATTTTCGGGAGGACGTGACTTACCGGTATATGGGGATAGGCGGCGGGAACAAATGGAGGCTATGCATGAAATGTGTTCCTTGTTGCAGTTTCCTCATATTACAAGTCGCATGTCTGTGTTAGTCACCTCTAGTGACTCGGGCAGATGGTGCTCGTAAACCTGGGAAGGCCGACCATCTAAGGGCAGAATCCCCCGACAGAAAAGATCAACTGCTGCCTTGCAGGAAGATTGGGGACAATCAAAGGCTAAGGAAAGCAAACCTGAAAAAATGCTGGCTGAAATCGGATGCACTGGGCCACTGGCGCAGAACACAGTGCAACGTATTAACGGGTGTTCAGTCAGAGTGGATCTGACAGACTCTAATTGTGATGTTCTGTCTGTGGGGGCGATCAACACACTTAGCCTGACAGCTGACTTCATATGAGAGTCTGGAATCCTTACTCTGATTGAGTCCTGAACGCAGAGAGAGAGAGAGAGATATAGTAAACTGACTAAATGTTTCTCTGTAGTGACCTGACTGAATCTTTCTCTGTAGTGACCTGACTAAATGTTTCTCTGTAGTGACCTGACTAAATATTTTACTAAAATTAATTTTCTAAATGCTCATTTTTTTCTAAAAAAGAACTAACTACAATTTTCTCTCAAGAGAACTATTCAAATGTTTCTCTAATGTGAACTGACTAAATGTTTCTCTAATGTGAACTGACTAAATGTTTCTCTAATGTGAACTGACTAAATGTTTCTCTAATGTGAACTGACTAAACATTTCTCTAATAAGAACTGACTAAGTGTTTCTCTAATGAGAACTGACTAAAGTTTTCTCTAATGAGAACTGACTAAATGTTTCTCTAATGTGAACTGCCTCAATATTTCTCTAATGTGAACTGACACAATATAATCCTCTAATATAAACTGACTAAATGTTTCTCTTGGCTTTGGCTTTATATAGTGCATGAAGGGGGATAGTTGATGGATAATTGGTTAATGAGTCATGTAATGGCCATCGCTGTTTCGCGCCATTTTCAACAACCAATAGGGCGAGTGTGTGTTGTCCAGCTATAGACCACGCCCACTCCGGAAGCGGAACTACCATATCAGGGACTAGCCTTACGTTAGTTATTTCATAGATATACTGTTCATATATACGTTTAAATGAAAATCAAATTGATCACATATGTATTAATAATAAGTTTAAGTCATCCTTACAGGATGTAAAAGTATATAGAGGGGCAGATATAGCTTCTGATCATCATCTTCTGTTAGCCAAACTTAAAATTTAATTAAAAAGGTATACTACAGCGAATAAGGGTAGAAAGTATTTCAATGTAGGGTTTCTTAAAGAACAAGGAATTAAAGATAAATTCGCAGTCACAATATCAAACAAATAACAAGTCCTCCAACAACTAGAAAATACAATAAATATAGAAGATCATTGGAAACAGGTAAAAAATATATGGAAAGAGACATGCGAAGAAACACTGGGGAAAAGAGAACGCCAGGATAAGGCATGGATGACAGCAGAGACCCTGGATAAAATTAAAGAAAGAAAGAACAATAAAGCAGACATAAATAAAAGCAAAACAAGAAGTAATAAAGCCAAGACACAGGAAGCTTACACAGAGGTGAACAAAGAAGTGAGAAGATGCATTAAAAGGGATAAGAGGAAATATATAGATGAACTAGCTAAAAAGGTGGAAGAAGCAGCAAATAAAGGGAATATGAAAGAACTGTACAACAGCACAAAGAAATTAAGTGGAAAATACAAACAGATCAACGCCTTTATCGAAGATAAGAAAGGAAATCTGCTTAGTAATATAAGGGAACAAATGGAGAGATGGAAAGAGCACTTTGAAGAACTTTTGAACAGACCCAGCTCAAATAATCCTCCAGATATACTACCAGCAGAAGAAGAGTTACACATTCACTGCGGAAAACCAAGCAAAGAAGAAATAATGAAAGCCATCAAACTATTAAAAAATGGTAAAGCCACAGGACCAGATGAAATTCCTTCGGAAGCCATCAAAGCAGATATTAACACCTCTACCAAGATGTTACATGATCTATTGGATAACATTTGGGAGAGGGAAGAAATACCTAAAGACTGGAGAGAAGGTTATATGATCAAACTACCAAAGAAAGGAATTTTACAGGAGTGCACAAATTATAGGGGAATTATGCTACTATCAGTGCCAGGAAAAATATTAGGCAGAGTCATTCTGGAGAGACTAAAAGAGGCTATAGAGAAACACTTGAGAGATGAACAAGCAGGTTTTAGGAAGAACAGATCATGTGCTGATCAAATAACTATTCTACGTATAATAGCTGAACAAAGTTTAGAACTAAAATCCCCACTTTATATTGGATTCATAGATTACGAAAAGGCATTTGATAGTTTAGACAGAAGAATGCTTTGGAAGTTGCTGAGTCATTACGGAATCCCCATAAAGTTTATTAACCTGATAAAAACAATGTATGAAGGAACAAAATGTAGTGTGGTGCATGAAGGACAGCATACAGAAGCATTTGAAATAAGAAATGGAGTAAGGCAAGGATGCCTTCTGTCTCCATTTCTCTTTCTACTGGCCATAGATTGGATTATGAAAATAACTCAAAACAACAGAAATGGGATCCAGTGGTCACTGACCAAACAACTTGATGATTTAGACTTTGCTGATGACATAGCTCTCCTATCACACAGCCATCAACAGATGCAGGATAAAATGAGTATATTAGATGAGAGATCACAACAGCTAGGACTAAAGATTAATAGAGATAAGACCAACATTATGAGAATTAATGCAGTTGGTAATAACCAAAAAAAAACTAGGAGAAATACCTCTACTAGACGTACAATCTTATATATATCTGGCAGTAATATAGATAAAGAGGGAGGAACGGAAAATGATATCAAAATAAGGATATCAAAAGCAAGAGGAGCTTTCATTGCACTGGGAAACATATGGAAATCCAAAGAAATTAGGCTAAATACAAAAATAAAAATTTTCAACTCAAATGTAAAGTCGGTCCTATTATATGGCTGTGAAACACGGAGAATAACAAAATTGACAATCACGAAGGTACAGACTTTCATTAATGGATGCTTGCGCAGAATAAAGGGATGGAAATGGCAGGACAAAGTCACTAACGTGGAATTATGGAAATGTACCGGTCAAATACCAGTGGATAAAGAGATACAGCGAAGACGATGGCGATGGATAGGACACACACTACGGAAGCCAACTGAGAGTATTACACAACAGACCCTTTTTTGGAATCCCCAGGGGAAAGACAAAGAGGAAGACCAAGGAATTCTTGGAGAAGACAGATAGAAGCAGAGATGAAGATGATGGGGAAGACATGGAATGATCTTAAAAGAATGGCAAAAAACAGAACGACTTGGAAAGTGTTTGTTGAAGACCTATGCTCCACCGGGAGCTAAAAGGTAAAAGAAGAAGAAGAAATGTTTCTCTAATGAGAACTAACTAAATATTTCTCTAATGAGAACTGACTAAATATTTCTCTAATGTAAACTGACTAAATATTTCTCTAATGTTGTTATAGACCAACTCTGACTCTTTGTTGTATTTGTTCATAAGGCATTTTGCATTTATTAATCATCAACATTATTCATCAACATTATTCATTTGTTTACTTACGAACTTGTAAGAATATATTGAAGCACAATTCTATGAATCTTTCAAAAACACTTTCACAGCTTAAGTCCATAATACTCTCTATCAACTCTCTATCAATAATAACTTCTCAACTGACTTGAACTACACTTGGAGATTCTAACTTCCTAACTAACTGGCTTCACTTTCTACTCTTAGCTTCTAACTGTCCTGACTATACTAACTTTCTAATTCGCCTTTCTGACTAACTAACTGGTTTCACTTTCTAATCTTAACTTCTAACTGTCCTGACTATACTAACTGTCTAATTCTCCTTTCTGACTAACTGACTGGCTTCACTTTCTAATCGTAACTTCTAACTGTCCTGACTATACTAACTGTCTAATTCTCCTTCCTGACTAACTAACTGGCTTCACTTTCTAATCGTAACTTCTAACTGTCCTGACTATACTAACTGTCTAATTCTCCTTCCTGACTAACTAACTCGAACTGTTGATTTTCTATTGCTGACTAATTCATTTCTGACTGTAACTGTAACCAACTGCCTTCGGCAGTTCGGCCGAAGCCGGACTAAGTTTACTTAGTCTACATCTTGACTATTCTCATTCCTGATTCGAACTCTCTGATTCTAACTTTTTGTGTTGAAGTTTAAATACTCCAACCACTCTCTTCACCTGAAAATTAGTAGCCAATAAAATTGTCGCGAAGTGACAAATTGCGACTCCCTCCTGATCACTTGCAGCCTCGTGTCCGAGACTTGAATTCTACAATCTGACCTGTGTCTCAACTGTCTAAGACTTTGACAATAACATATTATTTATGTAACTTCTATAACCTATTTAACTAATGGTTACCTCATGACAATGACCTCTCCTGGTAGTTGGATGACAACCTATTTATCAGACGGGCCAAAGTCATTGGGTTAACGCATGCTATTTGTTATTTCCCCAACCTGCTGTTGTGGAAATCTGCATCTCCTCTCACTCACAAACTTGGTTGAAGGAAATTTCCATGGACCTAAACTATTATGTGTCGTCCAACAATTCTGGACATTACCTCCTTCCCACTTCTGTGTGTCCACTACCTACTTTTGTGAACTTCTATTTATGGCTGGAAATTTTCCATACTTAAATTTTATGTCCTAACTACTGTTGGTCGCTACCATTTGTTACTGCTATTATCTATTGAGAAGCGGGTAACAACTACGTTACCTGCCCCCATGCTTCCATTAGCTCACTCTATTACAATGTGAACTGACTAAATATTTCTCTAATGTAAACTGACTAAATCTTTCTCTAATGTGAACTGACTAACTATTTCTCTAATGTGAATTGACTAAATGTTTCTCTAATGAGAACTGACTACATGTTTCTCTAATGTAAACTGACTAAATGTTTCTTTGAACTGGAATCATTAAATATCTCGTAGAAAGATGACTAAAAATCACTTATTGAAAGACTATCATATTCTCCAACATTGGTGGCGTATAAACACTCCAGTTTGATCAAGACTTATCCCAAAAAAGACAATTTACGAAACAAGACAAAGGAAGACATTAAATCCTCTATTTCCTGAGTAGAACCTGTGAACACGACCGACGTAAATCATAAATAACAGACCAACACACTAATAGCTAAACCAGGATCTCTGATGTCTGGGTTATGACTAGCGGCTGCCACTACTCTCACGTTCTTTGAGGTCGAACCACTTAAAATTCCGAACATAAAATGGCAATTCAGTATTTTAGATTTTAGTCTGTTGAGTATTTTTGTTGAACAGAGAAAGAAGAAAGGTATATCAGCCTGAGAATGTCTATTTCGTTTTAAACCGTACGTTAATTTGTGTTCGATACATGCTAGTTATATTCCCCCAACATTGTGTTATATATGCTTTTTAAATCTCGCATGTTTGCTCTGCCTATAATTGTGTTGATAATGTGTCTGTCTGTTTGATTGCCAGTCTGTCAGTCTGTTTATCTGACTACCTGTCTGTCTGTCTATCTATCTATCTATCTATCTATCTATCTATCTATCTATCTATCTATCTATCTATCTATCTATCTATCTATCTATCTATCTATCTATCTATCTATCTATCTATCTATCTATCTATCTATCTATCTATCTATCTATCTATCTATCTATCTATCTATCCATCCATCCATCCATCCATCCATCCATCCATCCATCCATCCATCCATCCATCCATCCATCCATCCATTCATCCGTCTGTCTGTCTGTCTGCCTGTCTGTCTGTCTATCTATCTATCTATCTATCTATCTATCTATCTATCTATCTATCTATCTATCTATCTATCTATCTATCTATCTATCTATCTATCTATCTATCTATCTATCTATCTATCTATCTATCTATCTATCTATCTATCTATCTATCTATCTATCTATCTATCTATCTATCTATCTATCTATCTATCTATCTATCTATCTATCTATCTATCTATCTATCTATCTGTCTGTCTGTCTGTCTGTCTGTCTGTCTGTCTGTCTATCTATCTATCTATCTATCTATCTATCTATCTATCTATCTATCTATCTATCTATCTATCTATCTATCTATCTATCTATCTATCTATCTATCTATCTATCTATCTATCTATCTATCTATCTATCTATCTATCTATCTATCTATCTATCTATCTATCTATCTATCTATCTATCTATCTATCTATCTATCTATCTATCTATCTATCTATCTATCTATCTATCTATCTATCTATCTATCTATCTATCTATCTATCTATCTATCTATCTATCTATCTATCTATCTATCTATATATCTATCCATCCATCCATCGATCTGTCTGTCTGTCTGTCCATCCATCCGTCTGTCTGTCTATATGTCTCTCTGTCTGACTGTCTGTCTGTCTGTCCATCCGTCTGTCTGTCTGACTAGTAGATAAACAGTAATGGCTAGAAAAGATAAATTTATTTGAACTAGCTCTGATGTTGAGATCTACCTTTGTCAACATATTATTTCAAGAATTCCCATCATGAATTCAATACAAAGACACAAATAAGTAAACACCTGAAGCATTCATCTGGTCGTAACGATCGACTCAACTTAGCTCACAACGTTTAGATCACAGTTCCTAGCAGAAGTAGGTATCTTTACCAGTCCACGTTGAGTTAATGGGCGTATTAGTTGCTTGGGGAGGTAAGTTCAGTCTATCACTTTCTCGTTGCTTTAATTGTTACATATATTGCTTGATAGTTATTGAATCATTGAATTATTCGCTGGTCATCATCATTGAACTCCGGACATGTCCATAGGTGCTCAGATCCCCTCCTCAGCAATTCCCGCAGTGTCCAGCGACTGACGACTGCAGTTCTGTGTTGGTTGATATGTCTTCTTACATGGCCACTAAGTTTCTCATTTCTGGCTGTGCCCATCTTAACTCCCATCTCTTGCATCCGAAGGAGTGACGAGGACTCATGGTTGTCGAAGTCCTGTGTCCTTCCCACTTCCCGGAGAGCATTGATGATGTCCGACCAATCCATTGGTTGACCGTCCTCAACGATTGCGCAGTAGCCAACCTGTCAGCTCTTTCATTTCCCCGTACTCCCGCATGTCCAGGGACATAGACTAAGGTGATCAGTACGTTTTTTTAACTTCTGCAACGACTCTACCCATTGAATACGTACAGGTCCCGCCTCCACTTTTCTTATCATGTTAATCGAATCACTCAGTATACATGCGTGGGTGTAGTCTTGTAACTCTAACCAGATGAATGCCCTTGTCATTGCCATCATCTCCATCGTCATGCTACTGCTTGATAGTTCTTATATAAGAACACGATAACTGATGAAACTACCAATGAACCTGCAATCATGAATTCATAAACACTCTTTCCCTCCTCATTTGCCTTTCGACGTCGAGGGGAGATATTGTTCTCAGTTACTTCCTCTGCCATCGGCCTCTTCTGTTGTTATATCTCCCAGTGTTTCTAGCATTCTGTTTATTCATGTTTTTCTTGATCGGCCTCTTGGTTTGGTGTTCTTTGTTAGCTTTTTAGTCATTTGTATTATTATTAGAATCCAACACTTTACTCCTTAGAAATCACACCAACATTTTCAACACATCCAATCAAAACCAGGTATGCCGACAACTTTATTTCCCATGTCAATTTCATGCGAATTTACAAACGTGAACTCATAATCGTGAACCTACAGTCATGAATTTCCAATCATGCAGATGCATTAATGTTGAACTATCATAAATATATATTCATAAATCTATGACCATTTATCTATAATTATGAATTGGAAAACAATAATCCATCATAATAGATTTACAATCATTTCAACATGTTCTTCTGTTGTGGTCCTATCAAATCCTTCTATTGTTTTCCTGCAAACTAGTTATCTAATTGTCTTCTATACGTTAGTATCAAGAGTTATCTATCTAATCGTTCCTCTATTGGGTTAGTATCAAGAGTTATCTATCTAATCGTTCCTCTATTGGGTTAGTATCAAGAGTTATCTATCTAATCGTTCCTCTATTGGGTTAGTATCAAGAGTTATCTATCTAATCGTTCCTCTATTCAGGTAGTATCAAGAGTTATCTATCTAATCGTTCCTCTATTCAGGTAGTATCAAGAGTTATCTATCTAATCGTTCCTCTATTCAGGTGGTATCAAGAGTTATCTATCTAATCGTTCCTCTATTCAGGTAGTATCAAGAGTTATCTATCTAATCGTTCCTCTATTCAGGTAGTATCAAGAGTTATCTATCTAATCGTTCCTCTATTGGGGTAGTATCAGATCTAACTAGTCCACAAATGTATACATTCTCTATCGTTTATCTGTTTGTGCGCTCTGTCTTGAAGCGCCTTACTGTCCACAAGCAAACATATTGTACAAGCTGTAAACAATTCTTCAGATTTAGGTTTCTAGTCTTTGTTCCTTTTGTCCTTGACGAAAGCATCTTTACCACAGCATTGAATTGTTCAGTGTTTTACTCATACTGATAGATCTGCATTCAAGGCCACCCTAAATGCTGGTTACGGTGCTGTAGTCAAGTATCCCTACTCTCACCCAGACGACTACCCCCACATTTACGGTATATGCGGAGAATACTGCTCCAATTACTCTGCAGAAATTATAGCTATAGAGAGAGCACTCAGAAGGATATGTGTAGACTTTGAATGTGACACCATCGCACCGGAAAATATTTATATTTTCTCGGATTCTAAATCAGCACTCGAAGCAATTGAAAGCGGACTAACGTCCGAGGTTTCCAATATAAGATCTGTATTCAACCAACTCTCCACTACCTATGGCGTGGCTGTAACCCTACAATGGATCCCTGGTCACATCGACATTGCGGGAAATGAGAGAGCGGATAGGTTGGCTAAACTGGGAGCATCTCTACCACAGCTTCCTGTTCAAGTTAGCTTCAAAACATGCAAGCAAATTTTGAGAAACAACTACCACGAGGAATGGTTGAATATGTAGGCTTCAGCTAAGACTGGACGCCTACCCTACAGATATCAAACAAAACCACACCCCCTCGGCCCTGTGCGGGGGCTCAGACGAAAGGATCAAAGCCTGATATTCCAGCTGAGAACAGGCCATGCTACTACCAATCAACACCTGAGCAGAATAAAAAACACAACATGACCCAATCTGCAGACACTGCTGTCAACAATCTGAGACAGTAGATCACCTGCTACTACACTGTACCCATGTACAAAACCGACGGAGCATGTTACTCCCACTACTTCCATCCATCAATAGCACACTGTACTCTGCAGGTGTACAACTGAGAAGGACCTGCTCCTTCATGCGAGAGGCATTAAGCTGTAAAGAGCTCATAGCTCACGGCTAATAAGGGGATTAAGTCAAGTCAAGTGTTTTACTCATTTGTAAATAAAAGTATATATAATGCTTTACTCAATTGTAAATAAAAGTATATATGATGCTTAACTCAATTGTAAATAAAAGTATATATGATGCTTTACTCAATTGTAAATAAAAGTATATATAATGCTTTACTCAATTGTAAATAAAAGTATATATGATGCTTTATTCAAATGTAAAATAAAAGTATATATAATGCATAACTCAATTGTAAAAGAAAAGCATTGATAGCCTGCAAAGACTAGCCAGTTATGTCCACCACCGACGACATGAAAGCGAACTAAGTTCGTGTTCAGCCAGCGAACTTGAAACTATCTGTGTTTGCACATTTCTTATCTTCGCTTGAAAGCGCATAAACACTGTAGGTTAATTTGGAGTACAATGACGTCAACTGTAGCAAAAACAAATGATGATAAACAAAACATCTGATTATGATGATAAACAGTGAGATAAAACACTTAGTTTTGGCGGGTGGCTGGGTAATCTATAGGTACGACATCAGCATCAGGACGGGACGAATCCAGGTTCAGAGACCACCAGAAACGGTGATGATTTTTCAAATTTAGAAGAAAATAGTCCGTGGTTTCTTTATGACGTTACTCTCCCTTGATATTTTGGGCAGTGAGAGTCGACGTCTAGCCCTTTCGGAAAACAGCATTAAACAGGAGGTCCCGTGTACACTCGCGCACGTTAAAGAATCATTGGCAGTCAAAACCGAAAAGAGTAGACCATACATATAGCGCAGACCGGGAAAAAGGGAAAGCAGGAACGTACACACCGTGGATCCCAGGCCGTACCACGGAGTTCGTGCACATAGACCAGGATTCTCTTCGGATTTTCTCGAGATTCTCCAAGAAACTATAGGAGCACCTATGGGTTTGTCCAGTGGGCTGTGATGATGATCCTAACAACAAACAAACGTTGCTATGGTGATAAATCCACAAGACAGAACACCTGATTTAATAATAACAAGATAGAATCTTTCATTTGATATCTTATCTCCAGCTTTATTTGCAGCCCCGCACAGTATTTGATATGTCTGCTTGTATCCACAAGATAGAACACACTATTTAGTGATAAACCACTCAAGACAGAACATCTAAATATGGTGATAAACCCAAGACAGAACACTTAAATATGGTGATAAACCCAAGACAGAACACTTAAATATGGTGATAAACCCAAAACAGAACACCTAAATATGGTGATAAACCCCAATACGGGACGCCTAAATATGGTGATAAACCCAAGACAGAACACCTAAATAGGATGATAAACCCAAGACAGAACACCTAAATAGGGTGATAAACCCAAGACAGAACACCTAAATAGGGTGATAAAACCCAAGACAGAACACCTAAATCGGGTGATAAACCCAAGACAGAACACCTAAATATGGTGATAAACCCAAGACAGAACACCTAAATATGGTGATAAACTCCAATACGGGAAGCCTAAATAGGATGATAAACCCAAGACAGATCACCTAAATAGGGTGATAAACCCCAATACGGGAAGCCTAAATAGGGTGATAAACCCCAATACGGGAAGCCTAAATAGGGTGATAAACCCCAATACGGGAAGCCTAAATAGGGTGATAAACCCAAGACAGAACACCTAAATAGGGTGATAAACCCCAATACGGGAAGCCTAAATAGGGTGATAAACCCCAATACGGGAAGCCTAAATAGGGTGATAAACCCAAGACAACGCGTGAATATGATGATAAACCTCATGCAAATCGATCTTTATATATTGAACTTAGACAAATTGTACAATTCTCTGTTTACTCTGTCGAATGCTTTTTCTTGGTCAATGAAACCTATGTACACATTTCGATTGTGTTCTGTCGTTGTTTTTCTGCGAGCGGTTTTAAGGTCAATAGAGCGTCAGTACATCCTCTGTTTTTTCTGAACCCCATTTGAGAATCGCTTAACTGTAGTTCTATTTCTGGTCTCAGCCTTTTTTCCACAATTTTGGCGTAGAGTTTACCTACATGACTGAGAAGAAATATACCTCTATATTGATTGCAGTCTCTTGCTGCCTTTCTTTTTCCAGATGAAGGAATTGTGTGATCAAATATCGATACATTGACCACGCATCCGTTGAGTCCAATGTATGATCACTGAGTCTGGAGAAAGCGGTGGTCTTTATCCTGGTTGGCCTGCATGTAATAACCTACGCCTGGTGTCGTTTAAATTTCCGTTGAAGAAATGCCATTGGTTCTTTGAAGTCACGCGACTTGTTTTTCTTGGAAGTTGAACACAGCTGGTAACCTACGTCATGCTCCATCTACTTGCTTCGTTCTCAGGTACTCGGCGATTACTCCAACAAATTACAATTTGTATTTTCTTTCATCTTCTCAAGGGGCTCATTGCAATTCTGACATTCTTTCATCTTGCCAAGCTGCTTCCCTAGTTCACCCGAAGTTCATGAGAGGAAATCAAGAAGGGAGGTGGAAGAAAGGCAAAGGGGGGTACATGAAAGGATTCCGTATTCACTATTGTGACGTCACTGTAAGTGCTTCGGTTACCATTCCAATTATGATTTAATCCATTCAATATTTCCTTCGTTATTCATTCGAGAAATGATGCACCATTCCTTGTCTTTCTTCTTTATTTCTTTATTAAAAGAAGCCACTGATTTTCATTTGTGTGTTTATTTCTTTGTTAGTTCAAGCCACGATTCATTATCTCTGTCGTTACTTCTTGAGATGAAGTTGACATTCTTTATATGGAGCACAGGCAAGTAACTGCAGTGCTGTGGTAAAGTCGGGAGCAAGGAGAAGTGCTGGGATATACGTTGGCAACTTTTCAAAAAAGGAACACAACAAAATACTGACGTTGCGGCCTACATGCGGGCCTTCCTTAGAAAACTAGAACAACACAAACAGACAACGGAATCCAGATAAACTCTACTACATCTAGAATGAGTGGTACAAGTAAATCATGGAAAAATTAAAAAAAAAACAGGAGGATAAGAAATGTAACGATAAACTAAAATGGAGATGTACAGCATTATAAGACAATTTAAAATTGATATATACAAAAATTAGTAAACTAAAAAATGGTTATATATGAATACGAGAATTAGCTGAGACTCAATTCAGACATTCATTATATGTCTACCTTTCCAGGAGATGAAACCACTATCATTAAACCTGCATTTACCATTAATTACTTATAGCCATCACCCTCTATCTATGAGATGAAGCCACTATCACTCCATCTACCTTTACCATTAATTAATTATAGCCATCTCTCTCTATCTATGAGATGAAGCCACTATCACTCCACCTACCTTGACCATTAATTACTTATAGCCATCACTCTCTATCTATGAGATGAAGCCACTATCACTCAACCTACCTTTACCATTAATTAATTATAGCCATCACTCTCTATCTATGAGATGAAGCCACTATCACTCTACCTACCTTTACCATTAATTAATTATAGCCGCCACTCTCTATCTATGAGATGAAGCCACTATAGCTAAACCTAACTTAACCCTTAATTACATATCAACACTATATCTACATTTTCGTCAGCTCATCACTACTTCTTTACTAAATGTCAGCAGTTGACACACCAGGTACTCCGTCAGTTGCCCACGAATTATGCCAATCAAGTGTATGAACAAAATTCAGCAACCCATAAACTGAAGATAAAGAAGGATAAATGTTCATCGGTTAAAAAAAATGGGCACATAGAAACGGCTTCTGTGAAGACAATAATGATCTCCAGTGATTAATATCTAACGCAGGTGCCCTGATAACTACATCTGACTTTTTTGTTTTCAAAGAGAAAGACAAAGAGAAGGAACAAAGTGTTACGGTCTGTAGCAACAGCTGTGAGGAGCTGCAGAAACGCAGATCAGAATTATCTGAGAGCAAAACATTGCAGGCTCTAGTTAACTGCATTTAATCTCACTGTTGCGTATCTCCTTAGGCAATCCTTTCTGTGCATAATAAAACATCACCAGCTTGCTCGGTCTATCATAGATTCTTTTTCACTAAACATAACGTTTATATATCATCATCATCATCATCATCATCATCATCATTAAGTACTATGAAAGCTGGCGTAGCTGATGTTGTCTCTCCACAACTTTCGATCTCGACAGTTATTTATCATTTCTGTTGCTGACTTTCTGTCAAGCCATTCTCTTAAGCTGTCTGCTATCTTTTCTCGTTGCTTCCCTCTGTCTCTTTGTCCCTCAATTTTCCCTGTTGTTACAATATATTCTAGTTGTTCCCTTCTTATTATATGGCCCAAAAAAAATTATTGTTTCTTCCTAATGTTGGATATTAGCTCTCCTTTTGCTTTGGTCTCTTTCAGAACGTTTTCATTACTCTTCTTAGCTGTCCATGGTATTCTCAACATTTGTAAAATCACATTTCTATAGTATCCAGTGATTTTCTTGAGCTGTTATCACTTCTTGACCTTCTCATCGAATCAATGTGACGTTTGATCAATCCTTGGGGGGGGGGGGGCGTTATTACATTCTTCTTGTAACGCTTGTGCTAACTGCTGCTGGTTTTCTTCATGATTTTGTCTTCTTACCTGCCCATTCTCCATTTCCACCTACCTTTGGTGGGATAAAGGTCCGGGAAAACACCAGACCCTGGTAATACATTAATCTTTTGTTGGTGCAAGTGGTTCATATGTCCCATACATGGACGAGCATTGTTTGGCAGCAGTAACATATAAAACAAACATAAAATGGTATGGAGCAGCTAAACTAACAGAAAGATAAGACACATTACAATCATTAGGCTAAAGCTATCGTCAGGTATAACAAACAAACTATACACAATAAACACATAAATCCAAGCCAGAAAACACAACAAATCTAAAAATAGCAGGAAATGGAGACGGTTGTCAGGATTTCCGTAGAGCCTAGTTTAAAAAAAATTGATCACAGGGCAGGTAGGTTTAACTAGACCAAAAAGAACCAAACAGTGACAAGTAGGAAAAATGAAAAGTGTCGCATAGGGTACGAAGACATCAAGAAGAAGAAAACCAGAGAGAGGATAGTGGTGGCAAGTGGGATGAAGAGAAAGAGAGGTAATAAGATAACACAGGGAGGAACAGTGATAGGACACAGGAAAGGAGAGGCGACCTGAGATTAAAGAAAAGAGTGAAATGAGTTTAAACCTCTCAGTTGAAGAGTACCAAAACGGGCTATGAATGCAAGAGACCACGAGATCTCTCTCTCTCTCTCTCTCTCTCTCTCTCTCTCTCTCTCTCTCAGCGATCAAAACTCAATCAGGGTAGGATTCCAGACTCTCTCATGAAGTCAGCTGTCTGTTTAAGTGATTCGATTGCCCCATTATCGTTTCTCTTCCAGGGAGGTGGGTGTGGTCCACATTGCTCTTCTCAGGTCTGTGTACTGGGGGCAATCCTGTAGAACATGTTTTTGTAGTCATATTGTCCAGTGTACAGTGGCATAGGCTGGTTGTACCTATTTTGAATTTGGTGAACATGTGATTTCTCATTCTATTGTGGCCAGTGCGTAGGCGAAGTATGATGACTTGATCCCTCCTTGATAGTTGATGGTATCCGTCCCTCTTGTTATGCTTTGAGCGTTCTCGTTTCCATTTTTCATGGTACTGTCCTTTGGAGGATGAATTTGGCTTCATCATAACTGAGCGGTTGGTTCTCTTATGGTAATCTCCCCACCTCTTTTGCTAATTTGTCTGCGCGTTCGTTCCCGTGTATATTACAGTGTGATGGTATCCACTGAATGACAACTCTCTGGAAGTTATTGCATAGTTGGTCCAGGGTTGTTCTCAAGTCATCCAGTTCATTGTTCTTAGGGCTTTCTAGAGCTGATAGTACTGACAGTGCATTAGTCAGAATCACCAATTTATTATGCATGTTATTTTTGTGTTGAGTAGCCAGTGTTGCAGCATCTCTGATGGCCTCAGTTTCTGATTTAAAGTTGTTTGAGAATTTCCCAGTAGCTATTGTCTTGGTGATCTCGTCCTGGTTATTCAGGGTCAAGAACACACCACCCCCTCCATTTCTGGTGGCATTTGTAGCAGAGCCATCTGTGTATATGTGGGGCCAAGAGATGAAAATGAGGAACAAGAGATGACGTCAGTAACTCAGAAGTCGTCAGAGATATATCATGTCCATTTACAATGAAGAAAGATTCAAAGTGTTGTGGGATAGCGCCATCTCTGTATCCGTCAAGTTGCCATTGATGACGACAAGGCTCAATCTGACTGTATACGAAATTCCACCCCAAACCGTTGTACTGCTTCCTCTGATCATGTTTCTCTAGTCCACAATCGTCAGCAAGAACGTTCTCCTTGAGACCCGTACACCAAACAATGCCCGTCCAAACAGAATCTTGACTCATCGGAGAAATCTTGACGATGGGCCCATGTTGTATACGAAACTGTCCAGAAGTCTCCGAACACACCTGTTTAGGCGACCGAGTACATATGGGTAAAAACTGGCGTACTAAGACGTAAGACTAAAGTCATGAAAAGTTTAATTCCAACAAGTGACAAAATATACATGGAAAACAAACCAGTAGAAGAGATCGATCACTTTATCTATCTTGGAAGTCACATTGATCGAGAAGGGATACGAGCAAAGAAATTAGAATCAGAATGGCTAAAGCAGCAATGTCTTTCAGAAGCCTTGAAGAGTTGTGGAAATCAAAACTCATTAGCACAAACACAAAACTTAGGCTATTCAAATCAAATGTACTATCAACCCTTACGTATGCGTGTGAAAGCTGGAAAACAACAAGAGATATAGAAACAAAGTTGAACGCATTCGAAAATAAATGTCTAAGGAAAATACTTGGTATAGAATGGAACGAATTCAAAACAAACGAGGAAATTAGAGAAATCGCCAATCAACCACTAATATCTTCAGTAATAAAGAAAAGACGATGGTCATACGTTGGACATGTGATGAGAAGAGATAATAATCGAATAGCAAAGCAAGCCCTCATATGGGAAACAACAGGTAAAAGAAAAAGAGGAAGACCCAGGGAGACACTGAGAAGAACATTGATGAGAGAGGCAAGAGCAGCAGGGATCGGCTCCCTCAATGAGATAGAACTGCTTGCACAGAACAGAGACAGATGGCGAGATTTGATAAAATATCTTTAAAAGAAAACTGCTAGAACAAAAATTCATATAGGAGAAGGTGTATCTTGGTCTACGCCCTATGGGCCGGTTACGGCTCGAAAGGTCAATAGATAGACTACGACGTCGATTGAAGTCTCGTACTTGACCTTGACCGTTATCTTAACTTTATGAAAGTACATGTTTCTGTTCGACCCTTGATAATCTTTATTTCAATGATTTTTTTTTCCCCATTCGCGTGATTAGATCTACACACATACGTTGCATTTATGGGTGATAAATTTTACTTGTCGGCTATTCTCTCCGATAAGACTAGGTGGTCACATTTGAGATCAGTGGTCGATAAGAAAATTGTGTTGTATTATATTGTGTTGTATTATATTGTGTTGTATTATATTGTGTTGTATTATACTGTGTTGTATTATATTGTGTTGTATTATATTGTGTTGTATTATATTGTGTTGCATCATATTGTGTTGTATTATATTGTGTTGTATTATATTGTGTTGTATTATATTGTGTTGTATTATATTGTGTTGTATTATATTGTGTTGTATTATATTATGTTGCATCATATTGTGATAGTGTGACTGATCCAGGGAATAGAAGAATATGACGAACATGAGAGGAAGAATAAGTTGAGGTCGGCGTAGGATAACATAGGAAACTGAAGAATTAGCAAGGGTAAGTTAGTCCACCGAACTCAGACGCCGAGGTGTAACAAGCTATCAAATTGCCGGGAAGAGACGACAGGTGATCAATCTGAATGCGGAAGCCCAGACAGATTTCTCCACTGGCCAGGCAAAGTTACGTAACACAACGAAGAATAGCGATGGACTCCGTACGAGCAGGTGTCCGACACCTGTTGACATGATATCGCTATCACTGGCCGAGTTCCGAAACAATCAGAGTTAAGCCGCCGACAAGGGACGTAATCACGTCCACACAAGACTCACAGGCCACGACATCTTGGGATATTCAGCGGTAAGAAACGCTTTGAGTTCTCTCTGTCTTGGAGATCAAAGTAAATTCTAAGGAAAACTGAGGTTGGCCTAGGAGATCAATGACAGCTTGTAGCTAATTGGAATGATTGACAGGTGTTGTCGAGGCTTCACAGTAGTTAACAGGCGGTGGTCAAACAAGCAACCAATAGGTTGATAGTCTTAGCAAGATCCCAAGATAGACCACGCCTGTATTCAAGAATAGGTGTTGTCTTACCGGGAAACAAAAAGGCACGAGAGACAGATTTTGGAAGACTTTTGCACCCACGAAGCTCAAGAGATACGTCAGAGATAATGTAGTAGAAGAGATTAGGTACCTGCCTCAAGGCAGAATATAGGATTAGGAGTTAGAACACTTTCCACCCACGAAGCGGAGGGGACACATCAGAGAGAATGCAGTAGAGGAGATTAGCCTCAAGGCAGAAGTTAGAATTAGTAGTTAGATCACAACATTTTGTATAGAGATTGTGTGATATAAATGTTGGATTCTGAACAATAGGATCTTAAGCTGGTACTATATATATATACATAGATTGACAAAGAAACTTGATTACGATCACGGAAGTTACTTGTGATAAACGCCGCCGATAGGCTCTACCAAGTAACGCTAAAGTAATGTTAAGATTGATAATAGAACTTTGTTGATTGTACCAGAGACATGTTGTCAAACCATGTGTGGATGTCAATAATAAAGGCTGTGTTATATTTGGTTCAAAACTACGATGATGAGTTAGGTGTCTCCATCGATAGATGAAATGTTGTTGTTGCGTTCGCCAGCTTTCAACTCTGACAAAGTCCCTAGAGACTAGGAACTGAATTTTGCGTGTTAATCCATTTTTCCCTGGCAGCCGTGTCCACAGGCTGCATATTGTGCAGATGAATTGAAAGTACAGATGATGAACAAGATAACCAAATAATAATAGATACATCAACAACAAGAACTTTACAACAATATTGCAGTGAAGTGCAATGTAATGCATTGTATTGTAATATATTGCATTGCAGTGTAGTGTAATCGTTTCCGGTTGTTTCCAAAATGGAGGAATTATTTTTCTCCGGCTTGGTATAGAACCGTTGATCAGAGGTTTAACAAGCCGCTATCGTAACAACGATGTTGTTATTGAAACGTAGACCTGATACAGAATGTGTAAGAAGGTGTATCTTGGTCTACGCCCTATGGGCCGGTTACGGCTCGAAAGGTCAATAGATAGATAGATAGATAGATAGTGTAGTGTAGTGTAGTGTAGCATAGCATAGTGTAGTCTAGTGTAGTGTATAGTGCAGTGAAATGTAGTGTAGCTTAGTGTCGTGTATAGTGCAGTATAATGTAGTGTAGTGTATCACCATCATCATGTGCCGTACCGGTTGGCGTTGGCGATCATGTCCTTCTACACTCTTCTATCCACAGTGCATCGTATGAGTTCTGTTGTTGGCTGTTTTCCATGCCATGACACTAAGCTATCCAGTATTTTCTCTCTTTGTCGTCCGCGATCTATCTTTCCTTTTATTTTGCCAGTTGTAACCAAGTATTCCAACTTTCCTCTTCTCATGATGTGCCCAAAAAATGTTGATTGCTTCTTTCTGATGTTTTTTATGGGCTCCCTTTTTGTGTTGGCCTCTTTGAGAACTTTCTCATTGGTCTTTTTAGCTGTCCAGGGAACTTTCAACATTATTCTGCGAAATCCCATCTATGTGGCCTCTAATCGTCTTTTCATTTGTTTGTCTATTGTCCATGATTCGCTTCTATAGGTCAGAATTGGTTCTATATAGCACCGATGAACTCTCTTTCTCATTTCTATTGACATATATTTGTTACATAAGATATTTTTCATTTTCTGAAATGCTATTTTGGCCTGAGCTATTCTGCTTTTTATTTATGTGGTGCATCTTCCATCTGATGTTATTATTGTGCCCAAGTATTTCAAACGTTGCACTTGTTTCAGATTTGTCCTGTTTATTTGTATGCTGCATGAAGGTGATGATTGTTTCTTCGATATGACCATTACTCTGTTTTCTTACTATTCAGACTGAGACCTTTCTTGTTGCTTTCTTTTACTATTATATGTGTATAGTGTAGTGTATAGTGCAGTATAATGTAGTGTAGCTTAGTGTAGTGTATAGTGCAGTATAATGTAGTGTAGTATAGTGTATTATGCAGTATAATGTTGTGTAGTATAATGTAGTGTAGTGAAACCTTATTCAAATACATTACATTATAAAAATTAACAACAGTCTCCTTAATTTAAACTGAACCAAAAGTTCCAAAATAGTTCTTTTCTGTTAACTTAAAATATCCTAATGTTCAGGTCTAATCCACGAAGCCGCTGTCGAGGGTTTATTGTACCTAGGATGCAGAGAGAGATCAACTTTGAGTATTCACTGTTCAGCCTATTCCCACGAGAAACATTAACCTAACACACGGCTATTATCTTATGTGAGGCTGAAGTGAGAGGAAGTTTTGTCATTAAGATAATTACCTCATTTTTAACCTGAAACCCACTACTCAATATAAGAATGACCGAATAAAAGGTTAATGATGATATCTTGTCAAGAATGTTGGAATGCTGTTTATTTATGTGAAAATTGATAGTGCTGTTTCTTGATGATAATTATGCTTCAGATAACTTCATAACAAATATTCCTATTCATAACCTTTATATATATATATATATATATATATATATATATATATATATATAATATATAACTGTAGAAGTCAAAAAGAGAGTTCACAAGTGCTACTTAGAGCTTATTTTGACCTATGGAAGCGACTTATGGACAGCAGACACAGAAATGAATAGGTGATTAGAGGCCACAGAAACAGTTTATCAGAAGAATGTTGAAAGTTCCCTGACAGCTAATGAAGACAAACGAGGACATTCTCAAAGAGGCCAACACAAAAAGGGAGCTCCTAAAAAAAAAAACAGAAAAAAAAACCATCAACGTTTTTCGGGTACTTCATTGGAAGAGGAAATGTGCAATATTTTAAGTTGGTGGTATGGTCATAGTGATAAATTGAAAAAAATGTAGAATTCACAGACGAGTTTCAGATACTGCTAAGACATGCTGTGAACTTCGAGTGCAAGGTAGGAGAACAAAGATTGCATGACGCTGATCAGTAAATTCCAGGTGTGAGAAAAAGGAAGAGGAGAACCTAACATTATGTGACGAGGAACAGTGACTGCAGAAATAAGCTGTGTGAGACAGACATGGACACTATGTCAAAGATAGGAAAAAAAGCATGAAGCAAAGGGACTCTGCTGTTGCCCCACAAGACGGCACATACATACTGGCCACTGACTGACTTTGTTGGTCAGTAACCAAGCGAAGAAGATCTCTTGTGGGCTACCTTCCAGGGTTAATTAATGTCACTGTGTTCATTAGGCCACGGGTTGTCCAAGATGGCGAGGTGTTGTTATGTCCGAGAGTGGCTTATGTTACAGAAGTGACATAACAAAAAATAAATTGCATTTGATACCTAGTGATCACGCACGACGGGCAAACATCTGCCTGGCTGCGTCCCTTCACCCCTCCCCCACGTACGTTTTTAAATGAAGCCTTTAACCTACGATAAACATAGCAGGTCGGTAAGGGATAAAGATTTAATGCTCAGAGAAACCATAGAACATGGAGATAGACAACAAGTAGCAACCATCAACATAAGAGGAATAAAGAACAAAGAAGTTGAACTTATAGAAGAAATGACAAAGAGGAAAATAAAAATACAAGGATTAACGGGCACCAGAGTAAAAGGACAATTAAAGAATGCACACACGAACTTCACTGTAATATTCTCAAGGGTCGACAACGCAGAAAGAACAAAACACGGAGTGGGCTTTATCATTAACCCAGAATAATAAAAAAAACAACATAAAGTGAACTGTCACGCCAAGTGGGGTATACGGAAAATGGTGTTAGTGACCATACCTTTTATAGACCTTCAGCATATGATTTTTATGGTAACATGGTCGGTATTACACCCGTTCCGCTTTACTTTCCCAGAAAGAAAACCTATTTACCTATTTAAGACTGGGTGAACCTAGAAGCCGTCGATCAGGATCGAACCCGACCTCTTTTCCTTAGTAGTCCAGTTCACAAACCACTGAGCTATCGCGGCTCCCATTGACCCAGTATACGCAAAGAATATTCTACAAATAAAACACTACTCAGAAAGAATAATTACAACGAGACTATTATAAGACGACCGAACAACAATTTATATAGAAATGTATGCAAGGTGTTACAGCAATGAAAGACACAGTGAAGGATTCTATGAGATACTGAATGAAATTGTCAACAAGACTGATAAAAACGACATGTTAGTAATGGGAGATTTTAATGGAAGGCTTGGGAAACGGAACAGCGAAAAGAGAGATATCATGGGATCGGAGACAAATAATAATAAATGAATACTATTATAGAGGGAAACTCATGTCTGTGTTAGTCACCTCTAGTGACTCGGGCAGATGGTGCTCGTAAACCTGGGAAGGCAGACCATCTAAGGGCAGAATCCCCCTACAGAAAAGACAATCTGCTGCCTTGCAGGAAGATTGGGGACAATCAAAGGCTAAAGAAAGCAAACCTGAATAAAATGCTGACTGAAATCGGATGCACTGGGCCACTGGCGCAGAACACAGTGCAACGTTTTAACGGGTGTTCAATCAGAGTGGATCTGGCAGACTCTAAATGTGTTGTTCTGTCTGTGGGGGCGATCAACACACTTAACCTGACAGCTGACTCATGTGGGATTCTGGAATCCTACTCTGAATCCTCCTGATTGAGGCCTGATCGCAGAGAGAGAGAGAGAGAGAGAGAGAGAGAGAGAGAGAGAGATAGAGGGAAACTTCCGAGGCGATAATCAGCGAATCAATTCTGAGGAAGATGTATGTTTACAGCACTCGGAAAAATTGACAAATAATCAACAACAGAAAAAAATATGGACCAAAGCAGGATCGAACCCGTACTCAGTGGCACAGCGCCTTGCCACGAAAAGCTAAACGCTAGGGAACACTGCCACTCAGCTAACTACAAAATTAGCTCCGTAGGCAATGTCTTTCGCGCAGGTGTTCTCATGACTATAGCACAAGGCCGCGATCACAGCTCGGAAATACGTAGTGTATTTGTATTTTTTCCTGTTTAGACAAGTATCTCCCGGATAGGGTAGGGCTGAATACTTGCGTTGCAGACAAACATTTAGGACGAAACAGCACGAATAGTAGTTTCCAGTGGTTTAGGCTGGAAACAATAATAAATGAATATTATTATAGAGGGAAACTTCCGAGGCGATAATCAGCGAATCAATTCACAGGAAGAGTTATGTTTACAGCACTCGGAAAAATGACAAAATGTTTGTCTGCAACGCAAGTATTCAGCCCTACCCTATCTGGGGGATACTTGTCTTAACAGGAAAAAATTCAGATTCACTATGTATTTCCGAGCTGTGATCGCGGCCTTGTGCTATAGTCATGCGAACATATGCGCGAAAGACATTGCCTACGAAGCTAATTTTGTACTTAGCTGAGTGGCAGTGTCCCCTAGCGTTTGGCTTTTCGTGGCAAGGCGCTGTGCCACTGAGTACGGGTTCGAACCTGTTTTGGTCCATGTTTTTTTCTGTTGTTGATTATTTGCCGATTTTTTCGAGTGTTGTAAACATACCTCTTCCTCTGAATTGATTCGCATATCATGGGTTCCTTACGATAACACGCACGAAAGAAAAGAAAATGGAAGCAAAACTGCTGGACTTATTTAATCACATTAATTTGTTTGTCACCAACACAGTCTTCAAACACATGGAGTCGCAAATATACACCTGATACAAGTCACAAACAGCAGAAATAGTCTCAATATATAACAAATCATATCAAATCATTGGACAACTATCACCACTATTGTCCAACAAGGAAATGACTCTAGAGGCAAAACGGGCACTCTGCACTACAATCTTCATCCCAACGTTGTACTAACAATGCCAGACCTGGACCCTAGATGCAAAAACAATAAGAAAAAGTAACCTCTACTGAGATGAAATGTGTTAGACGAATGACAGGAAACAGTCTGAGAGACAAGATCATAAATGGAGAACTGAAAGAGCTATGAATAACCCCTCCATAGAATATATAAAGAAACAACAAATAAAATAATTTGGTCACGTAAAAAGGCAAAAAGATCACAACACAAAACAACGAGCCTTTAATAAATATTGCGAGAATACCAGACCCAAGGGCCGACTTCGAAAAATATGGATTGATGGAATATTAGAACACTAGGAAACATAACAGCAGCAGAGGCCAACAGAAGAGGAAAAGACCACAAATTATATCTCCCCACGACGGTGAAATGCAAATGAGGAAGGATAGAAGAAGAAGAATATTCACTTTGTCCATCTAATTAGAAACGTGCTCGTTAAATTTCTGTTGTTTACCATTTGTCGTCTATTATGTTTAGATGTTTTCCTCAGGCTGTATTTATGACAATCTTAATGAATGTTCTTTCATGTTGCTATCTCAATCATTCATTTAACTCATGAAATAGAAGAGAGAAACAACACAATATACTAGTGTGTATGTGTGTGTTTATACTGTAATCCATACAATCTCCAATTTCATCTGTTAAAATTTCTCTGACTCACTCACTCACTCACTCACTCACTCACTCACTCACTCACTCACTCACTCACTCACTCACTCACTCACTCACTCACTCACTCACTCACTCATTCACTCACTCACTCACCAACTCACCCACCCACTCATTCATTTACTCATTCACCCACTCACTCACTTACTCACTCATTCATTTACTCACTCATTTACTCACTCACCAACTCACTCACCCACTCATTCATTTACTCATTCACCCACTCACTCACTTACTCACTCATTCATTTACTCACTCATTTACTCACTCACCAAATCACCCACTCACTCACTCTCTCACTCACACACTTACTCATTCACTCTCACCTACCAACTCACTCGTTCACCCACTCCCATTCCACTGTAATTCACTGACATCTACCCCGACACTGCCAGCACTTCGCCCTCAACATAATATCCTAGTGTTCCCCGCGATCTTCCATGTTCCCAGAACAAGGAAGCCCTTGTTGTATATCACTGGCCTCCTCCCACAACCGTCTTTTCATGCCTGTGAGAACTTCCCTGTTTTGGAGAAAATTATTTCTCCCCCTGCTTCTGGTTTCAGTGTTTACAAGATACCCTCGGTTTGTCTTTGATCAATCACCACCTGCTTCTGTCTCGTTACTTACACTCAAACGTACATTCATTCGTATATTCACTCGTACTGACTGCTGATATTCAGATATTAATTAAGAACGAGCTTCCCTGCATCCTAGGCACACCCGTAGGTGCTCTGTTGTTCTCAGAAAAAGACTCTACTATGCACCTTTTATGGTTCTTACTGCTTGATGGGAACATACACTCGTGTCTCACGCTCTCAATCATTCCCATACATATTGCAATAAAAAGAGTAAAGAGCCCCGTCACGCCAAGTGTCGTATAGGGAATATGGTGTTAGTGACCATCATTTTTATAGACCTTCCGCGCATGATTTTGGGGGTAATATGGCCGGTATTACGTCCGTGCCGCTTTAATTTCCAGAAAAAATCCGGTACCCATTTAAGGCTGGGTGAACACGGAAGCCATCGGTCAGGATCGAACCCAACCTGTTGTCCTTTGCAGTCCAGTTCACTAACCACTGAGCTATCGCGGCTCCCTTTCAACGTGTATATAACCATATATTTATATCAGGCACTTGCATGTCGAGCAATGTATAGTAACAATAGCAACCAAAAATATAGAGACAAGTAAATGTTTGTATGTATTTATGCGTTTATGAATATATGTATGTGTTTATATATATATATATATATATATATATATATATATATGGCCCTTTTCGTCTTGTCAGACGGTCTAGTGGAGGCTATTGCGTATTTTTTTTTAGGTATTGTTTTTGCCGAACAGCTTCTCTCGTGGCTAATTCTACCAATGTTTGACAAACACACGCGGTCACATAATGAACAGGTCAGGCTCGCTGATCCACAGGGTTTACCATCCTTTTTCATCAGTCTCTTCTCTTCTAAGTCCTGTCTTAGCACAGTCTCAAATGTTGTTATACCGTTCCTTATACATGCTCTCCATGATGTGCGATCACTTGCCAGATGTTGCCAGTCGTTTTCACAGATGGAGAAATCTTTCAGAGATGATTTGCAGATATCTCTATATCGTAGTTTAGGTCTGCCGATTTGTCTTTTTCCGTGTTTTAGCTCACCATATAGTATTTGACTGGGAATGCATTTTTTCTTCCATTCGCTGGACATGCCCCAGCCATCTTAGCCTTCGACTTCTGAGCATCGACATGATTGTTGGGGTCTTAGCACGTTGCAGGACAGTTAAGTTGGTTATTTTGTCCTGCCATTTGATGTGCATTATTTTGCGGAGACATCGCATGTAGAAGACATTTAGTCTTTTTTCCTGGTTTGAGTATGTTGTCCAGGTTTCGGATCCATATAGTAAATATATATATATATATATAAATATATATATATATAAAACATAAGAAACTAGATAGCTTGGTGTCATGGCACGAAAAAGAGTCAACAACATAATTGATACGATTCACTGGAGATAGAAGATTGTGGAAAGACATGATCGCCAACGCAAGTCGATACCTACTTTCTCTCTATATATATCTACCTATCTATCTTACTAAATATATTTAGTTGTGTGTCGTATCGATTGGCGTAAGCGATCATGTCTTTCCACAATCTTCTATCCCCCAGTGAATCGTATCAATTATGTTGTTGACTGTTTTTCGTGCCATGACACCAAGCGATCTATATAGATTCTTCTCTCTTTGTTGTCCGCAATCTCTCTTACGTTGTATTTTGCCAGTTGTAACCAAGTATTCTAACTTTCCTCTTCTTATGATATGCCCGAAAAATGATGACTATATCTTTCTGATGTTTCTCAGGAGCTCCGGAAGTGTCCAGGACCAAAGTGTCTGTTGGTCATATGATAAGTCGTCAATAGGCCAGATAGGATCTTGAGGACCAAAAAAGAGCCAAACAAAGTACGGGTCCCAAGATGATGGATGAAATGGGGGTTCCCTTAGATTTGGAGGAAAGAGAGAATGCATGAGTTGCAAGAGTGGAGAAAAGCAGCAGATACGAGAGTTAAGGAAGTGACCAGTGATTAAAGGAAAGAGGGAAAAGAATGTAACCTCCATGGATGGTGTGCCAATGCGGGTTATCAGTCGGTTCATCAAGGCAAACGGACTGTAGGTATATGACGAGCATGTAACGATTGCAGTAACCTGGAAGTCTACAAAGGTCTTGCGGCCTAGGTCTTGTGAAATTGGAGGAGAAAGAAGTGCCAGAATCGTGCATTTATTTATTTAGTAAAGTATTTCTATTACCCTAATTGATGGACACGTATAGAAGGCTTAAGTCTGGCCTTTAGAATGTTGCTTGGACACCTCAGCACTACTTGCATTGCCTCACTTTGAAAGCATTCCTATCGTCTACTTTAGTACAAGGCTACATAGTGAATGAAGAAACCCGGACCAATCGATTAGAAAATCAGCAGCCGACATTTAACGAATAGCAGTCTTTGGAAGTATATTGATTATATATATATATATATATATATATATATATATATATATATATATATTTATATATATATATATATATATATATGTATACATATATATATACATATATATATATATACATATATATATATATATATATATATATATATATATATATATATATATATATAAAGAGCCATAGAGGTGAAAACAGATATGTACCTATGTTTCATAGATTATACCAAAGCATTTGACAAAGTAAAGCACCAAGAAATAATCAAAATGTTAGTAGGCATAAACGTAGACAGCAAAGATCTTATAAAAATAAAGAACATGTACTGGCAACAAACAGCGGCCATAAGAACTGGAGATCAATTAGGAATGTTTCAATAAATAAAACAGGGTGTTAGGCAAGGTTCTGTGCTGTCACCAGATTTATTTAATATTTATAGTGAGATTATTTTAAGATCCATATGGGGCATGCCTGGAATAACAATCGGAGGTCATAATATAAATAATCTAAGGTATGTTGATAATACAGTCTTAATCGCTAAGATATAAAATGAGTTACAGGAAATGTTAGACATTGTTGTTAAGGAAATCAAAAATAAAGGACTCAGTTCTAATAAAATGGCAGAAGTAATGGTAACAACAAAGAAAAAGACATCACCTCAGTGCAAAATAAAGACAAGCAGAACGATATTAAAAAGTGTAAATGAATTTGAATATCTGTGAACAATGTTATCCTCTGATGGTAGATATACAACGGAGGTGAGATGCAGAATGGCTCAAGCAAAAGCAGCTTTAAAAAAAATAAGGAAGATACTGTGAAATTCATTTTTGACCATAAAAACAAGAAAAAGAGTTCTTAAATGTTATGTACAGCCAGTTTTAACATATGGATGTGAATGATTGACAATGGGACAACAGACAAGAAAATCACTGGAGGCTGTAGAAATGTGGTTTTACAGAAGAATGCTGAGAATACCATGGACAGCAAAGAAGAGCATTGAAAATGTTCAGAAAGGGCTAAAGAAGAAGAGAGCTAATATCTAACATTAGGAAGAAACAATCATCATTCTTTGGCCATACATTGAGAATAGAACACCTGGAATATATTGTGATAACTGGAAACAATGAGGGACGACGAGATAGTGGGGAACACAGAGAAAAGATACCAGACAGCTTAAGAGAATGGCTTGGCAAAAGGTCAACAACAGAAATGATAAATAACTGTCAAGATCGAAAGTTGTGGAGTTGCGGTATTCCAGCATTAACATCCGGGTACGAGAGCAGGAAATCAACAAAAGCTCTAGACCTAAGACTAAACGTTTTCGAGAACAAATGTCTTCTTGAGCGCTAAACATCCTTTGGTCAAACTTCAAACCAATGACAGAAATCAGACATGAAACTAAACAGGGGCTATGTATCCAGTTACGTTAGAAAGCAGCACTAGAAATACCTTTCCCATGTTCTCGGAATGGGCGTTAGATGGCTACCTAACCAGGCCCTTATGTGGAGACCACAAGGTAAAAGAAAACGATGAAGACCGGCAGAGCACTTCCTTAGAACCATCATCAAAGAGAGCACAGCTATGGGGTCTCAGAAACAAGCAATACCTAAAACAGGTCACAGCTGACCGTCATAAGTGGACAATTATGACTTCTGTCCTAGGCGCCGCATTCGGCCCAATGGAATAATCAATCAATCATTTTATGTAGATCCATCAATCAATCATTTTATGTAGATCCATCAATCAATCATTTTATGTAGATCCATCAATCAATCATTTTATGTAGATCCATCAATCAATCATTTTATGTAGATCCATTAATCAATCATTTTAAGTAGATCCATCAATCAATCATTTTATGTAGATCCATCTTTACGCGCGAGATTGGAAGCTATGAATGATTGTGATAATAACTGCCAGCCGCGTAATCTGGAACATTCTACCAGTGTTAAGTTATATAACCTATCTGCTATTGCGGTCTTGTTTACATTCATCATCGTAATCTAGCGTGTCCCTGTTGGAATATGTCTCCCATCACACCTGTCCTCAAGTTTTCTCTATCATGCGCGAGATGTCCAGCGTCTGCAGCAATCATTTCCAGCTCACCTATGATGTCTTGCATCCATCTTCTTCTAGGTCTTCCTCTAACTTACCAGGCATAACGCCCTCCGTGTTATATTTTCTAGACCATTTCATTATGCCGTTGTACAAGATCGAATTACTCATGTACGATCAAGAGACTATTTCTTTTCTATTCATGAAATAAGTTTCCTTGCTGTCGGGGTATCCCCATATCCGTCCCAACGCCCGTTCCAGCATTTCTCAAACCGTATACAGACTGATTGTTCCTGTAAAGAATCCTCTTTGTCCAAAGTAAGGCCAGTGAGCATATTGGCTATTTCATTGCCGTGTACACCGGCATGCCCTGGACAGTACACCCCGGTTAAAGTACTCACTGTAGATCCATCCAACAGTTCCACCCACTCCTGCCGCAGACACTGTCTGTCAATCTTCTACAGCAGTTCAAAAGAAGACACTGTATTTCCAGTTATTTACGACGTTGTCTACCGAGAGAAATAAATAAATCTCATTGACGAAACAAGTGATACTCTTCGCAGATGACCAATGCCTAATACATGAGGATGAAAACCTGCTGCAACAGCATATAACATCTCTAGATAAAAGTTGTGCAAACTACAGTATGAAAATTAACACAGTAAAAACAGAGGCTATGTGAATAAGAAAATTAAAATATCCACTAAACATTAAGATCAAAGATAAAGAAATAAAACAAGTAGATGAATTCAAGTATTTGGGCACAATGTTTACAGAAGATGGAAAACTAGACAGAGAAATTGACATGAGAATACAAAAAGCAAATGCTGTCACATATCAGCTTTCACCATTGCTAAGACATCCAAACATTTCTATGCCAGCAAAACAACAAATAATAAATAGCATTTTCGTACCAACTTTGTGCTATAAAAGTCAAACATGGACCATTTCTAAATCACATTTAGGAAAGATCAATACATGTGAGATGCCATGCTTGAGAAAAGTAACAAACAACACAAGAAGAGATAGAATACCAAATGAAACCATAAGAAAAATGGTATGAATAAAACCATGTCAAGAATATATAGAGCACCAACAACTTAAATGGTTTGGCCACCTGGTCAGAATGAATCCTCACCAATCACCATCAAGGGCGTTCTTCTCGAGAAAGCATGGAAAAAGACCAAGAGGAAGACCTAGAAGAAGATGGATAGATGCAGTGACAGAGACATGTAACAACAAAGGGAAATCACTAATTCAGACAGTTCGAGCAGCACAAGAACGACAAATGATATAAACCACGACACCTTTTAGGTATCAGTGAAAGAGAAAAGAAGAAGACGAACAAAGTGTATTGTCTATGGTGGCCTCTATGTAATCGGAAACGTGTAACCGCCTTTGTTGTTTAATTTATTCAATCATTTTATTTCCGGCACGACACTCCCACATTAGAGTGTCAAGGTCATACAATGTACAAACATTTGACCCTCTTCAATAAAGCGGAAAGGAAAAAAAGGTGGGGGGAGTTTTGGGTGGGTGATTGATTGGGATGTACATGATGTGCAAGTTCAGTAGCATTTGGGAGTAAAAGTGGTTTGCGTCTTCTAGCTTACTTCAGAGTCAATAGCAATGGGCAGGCCAAGATTATACTGTATCCCCTATATAGTCATTGTATCAGGTAACAATCCAGACAACATGGACATGCAAGATGTTGCAAGCACAACACAATGTACCAGCTACCACTACTAAACGTCTTTTTAGAGGCGGCAATGCGGAAGAGGGCAGAAATAAACAAAAAAAAGATATAAAAAGAAAAAAAGACAGATATATAGAAATGAAGATGATATAGAAAGAAATAAAAATATAGAACGATAGAAAGAAGAGTTAGATAGAAATAAATATATAAAAAGAAAGAAAGAAAGAAAGACATGTAAGACATGTTAGACAGAAAAACAAGTAAGAAGGAAATTAAGATATAGAAGGAAATAAATAGAAGAAAAAATTATATAAGGAAAGAAATAGAAAGAAAAAGAAGAAAGAAAGGAAGATATAGAAGAACAGAAATAGAGAGAAAAGAAGAAAGAAAAACAAGAAAGAAAGTGAAGAAATCACGACAAAACAGAAAGAAAGAAAGATATTGAAAGAAAGACATATAGAAAGAAAAAAGAAAAATAAAGAAAGAATTTACTTTCTTGTGCAGTGCTCTGTTCAAGCCTCATATTGCTGCCATATTTAATTATCAGCAGAGGTCTTGGTTCCCAATTCTCTCACCATAAATATGGTCATTATTAACACTAGGGTTTTGAGTTCGATTGCTAAAGCGTTAAAATGCTGAAGCTGCGGATAATCGTGCGACTATAATCTTGCGATTACTCAAACACTGACATAAACACTTGCTCACTCATATGTCACTGAACATGATAGGAATATCCTCACATACAAACACTCACACACCCAATAACAGCAGCACAAACTATTGTCTCTTTACTTTCAAAAAGTCATTAATTCTTCCTTTGGTTAGCGAGCATGAAAATCAATGTTGTCGGGAACCGAGCTTTCTCCGAGATACTAAACCCAGGCAGAGAGTTGAGACTCGATTGCAGACAAGAGGACTGGAGACAAAAAAACAGAGTGTGGGAGATATGGGAAGGATGGGAGATGGAGGAGAAATAATGGGAGTGAGAGACAATATTCTTTTATGGGACAGTATTTAATTTTGTATTGTCTATTTTGTATTGTCTATTTTGTATTGTCTATGTTTTTGTGAAAGTTTTGGAAGTTCCGTTGTAGGAAACATGAGAGAGATGTTTGGAGCAGACACGGATGTTTGTACCAGGACAGCAGAAACCATGTTTGTATTAGAACAGCAGGGGCAGTGTTTGGTGCATCAGTAATTGCTGTTCCCAAGTATTGATGAAGATTCAAAGGGGAGTGAAATGGTTTGACGAGAAGTACAAAGGCTGGTGTTTCATGTTTTGAGATAATGATGGCGTTAAGAGGGGAGTGGAGAGGGACGATGTTTGATGTTGTGGAGAGAAAGTATCACTTCATAGTTGAAGGGGGAGTTAGTGTTTTAATGCAGAAAATGTTTATTTTATTTTCAAGTATAAATGAGCTTTGAGTCGTTGGAAGATTTTTTTGCATTTGGTGCTTGATAGTGATGATGCTATTGCTATTTATAATGAAAACGAAGAAATAAAATGGCGGATTAGAGAATCAAACAACGTGTTTTAATTGCGTTTGTATGGATGTTTATGGGTGTGCGTAATTACTTGTGTTTCTATGTGTGCGTTATGTGGGTTTGTCTTTGAGTTTTTTGTTCATGAATGTATCTTGTGTTTCTGTTTGTGTATATGTTGGCGGTGCTTGTTCATCTATTTTTGCTTGTTCGTATGTCTGTGCATGCTTTTATGTGTATAAATATGCATATACAAGCACCAGTTAATTAAAATGACGAGAATAATAGGAGACCAATAATATATTTGTGACATGTTTGTGTATCCTGTTTTGCGTTTAAGTGCCCTATTTTAGCACAATATTTTTTTAAAAAACACCTGTCAGAAAAAGAATATACCTTTTTCTTTTTTCTCCTCAGATGACCAGTGTGTGCAGAGGCTTAATAAGGAGCACATGTTGTAACTGAAGCAGTAAAGTTCATGTTGAAATTCCAGCCGTTCCGAGTGCTGTAAACATAACTCTTCCTCTGAATTGATTCACTGATTATCGCCTCGGAAGTTTCCCTCTATAATAATATTCATTTATTATTATTTGTCTCCAGCCTTAACCACTGGAAACTACTATTCGTGCTGTTTCGTCCTAAATGTTTGTCTGCAACGCAAGTATTCAGCCCTACCCTATCCGGGAGATACTTGTCTTAACAGGAAAAATATTTCCGAGCTGTGATCGCAGCCTTATGCTATGGTCATGGGAAAGCCTTCGCGAAAAGACATTGCCTACGAAGCTAATTTTTTAGTTAGCTGAGTGGCAGTGTTCCCTAGCGTTTGGCTTTTCGTGGCAAGGCGCTGTGCCACTGAGTACGGGTTCGATCCTGCCTTGGTCCATATTTTTTTCTGTTGTTGATTATTTGTCATTTTTTCCGAGCGATGTAAACATACCTCTTCCTATGAATTGACTTACCAGGGTATTACCCTGGGAAGGTGAGGAATCTCGCATCGTGAGTTTCGATGCTTGAAGCGACACTATCCAGAAGTCTCCGAACATTTCTGCATAGTCGGCCGAGCACATATGGGTGGAAACTCGCGTGCTAAGACGCCGGTGCAAGTCTCGTAATTTACCTTTACCTTACCTTTCTTCGGGAGCCGCGATAGCTCAGTGGTTAGTGAACTGGACTACAAAGGACAAGAGGTAGGGTTCGATCCCAACCGACGGCTTCCGGGTTCACCCAGTCTTAAATGGGTACATGATTTTTTCTGAGAAAGTAAAGCGGCACGGTCGTATATACCGACTACATTACCCCAAAAATCATGTGCCGAAGGTCTGTAAAATTTATGGTCACTAACACTATATCCCCTATACACCACTCGGCGTGACGGGGCTCTTTACTTTTTTTATTTTTTTTTACCTTTCTTCCGTCCATTCAATGTTGGCTGGTCAATCCAATTGGTCCGTGTCTAAAGGCTTTTAATTTATTGGCGGCTCGACAAAAGATAAATATCCTCCCAGGTATGACGCAACACCACGCACAAATATTCTCATCAGTATAGGGAGACATCATGTGGTAGGTAAATGCATCAGAGAATCTTCGAGAAATTGAGGGTAGAGAACCACAATTTTTTACAAAACAATTAGAGCCCTCCCGACACTACCATATCTGGGCTCTACGGAAGATTTTTCTTTTATTTTTCACCATTCACCCATTTAGTGGGCGTAGGATCGTCGCGTCGCTAGTTGGAAGCAAATTAGCAATATCTGCGCCTTTCTTTTCGCTGCATTACATTTTCGGCGTGGGCACTTTTTTTTTTTTTACAATTTCTGAACATTTTTTTCTCTCGAGGCAGTGGCAATGTTAGCCTTGTATTTTCTGCTTACTAAGTTATTTTAACATGCGCAAAGTGCACCTCTTGTTTTTCGTTGTTACCCAAGTGGGTAGATTCAGATCTCACTATTCGGACACAAAAGGAGATTAAGCCACAGAGATCTCAATGATTCGATCAGAAAAATGTCCAGGGTGTTCTTATCTCAACTCTAGACTACAGTCACATCAAGGAACCCAAGACTTTTTGACTGAAAACACTGGTTTAGTTAATCAATTCAGCAACCTCCTTCTTCCTACGATTTGAATAATTTTGTTTTGACAGCTTCTAACATAGAAACATTCTATTCTAAAAATAGAAGCTGGGCCACAGACGTCATGGTTACTCATCATGTGCCACACTGGTTGGCGTAGAAAATCATGTCCTTCCACAAATTCTAGCTATCGTGCATCGTTTCAATTCTGTTCTTGACTTTTCTGTGCCATGACACCAAGCTATATAGTATCATCTCTGTTTGTCGTCCGCGATCTCTCTTTCCCTGTATTTTGCCTTTTGTAACCAAGTATTCTTACTTTCCTTTTCTCATGATGTACACGAAAAGTGTTGATTGTTTCTTTCTGATGTTTTTTAGGAGCTCCCTTTTTGTGTTGGCCTCTTTGAGAATTTCCTCATTCGTCTTTTTAGCTGCCCAGGGAACTTTAAATATTATTTTGAGAAATCCCATCTCTGCAGCCTCTAATCGTCTTTTTATTTGTTTGTCTACTGTCCATGATTCGCTTCTATAGGTCAGAATAGGCTCGATATATCATCGATGAAATCTTTTTCCAACTTTTATTGTTTCAATAAAATTAAACGCAGCAAAAGTCTCGATCTTATCCTTTAATTCTGATATTTCTCTTGTTAGACTCCTTTTGTTAGACTCTTCTTGTTATAATCTTGTTAGACTCCTCTTGTTAGACTCCTCTTGTTAGACTCCTCTTGTTATACTCTTGTTAGACTCCTCTTGTTAGACTCCTCTTGTTAGACTCCTCTTGTTATACTCTTGTTAGACTCTGATGAAGGTTTATCATCTATACCACCCGCCGCCTTCGCTGTCTCTTGATTCGGCGGTAATATCAGCGATCTGGAACCACAAGTATTTACACACCTTCCACAGGTGTGAATTATTTTGACACTTCTCCTTGGGGTCCGTGGTAATGCCTCTCGACTTACAGTGGAATGTGACTGTTGTTTAGCTCAAGTTGTAAGTCAAGTTCCATCGCCGACAAAAGTCAAGTATCGATAAAATGTTGGCAGGGAATGTTTGATAAAGGAATAGTTTACTGTGTAGAAAAGATACTTCGGAATCAATAGAGAAGACTTATATTTTTATATTTTAATGGGCTGGAAAGACTATTTTGGGATGAGTAGAGAAAGTAATTTGGGATGAGTAGAGAAGGTAATTTGGGATGAGAGAGAAGGTAATTTGGGATGAGTAGAGACGATAATTTGGGATGAGTAGAGAAGGTAATTTGGGATGAGTAGAGACGATAATTTGGGATGAGTAGAGAAGGTAATTTGGAATGAGTAGAGACGATAATTTGGGATGAGTAGAGAAGGTAATTTGGGATGAGTAGAGAAGATAATTTGGGATGAGTAGAGAAGGTAATTTGGGATGAGTAGAGAAGATAATTTGGGATGAGTAGAGAAGGTAATTTGGGATGAGTAGAGAAGATAATTTGGGATGAGTAGAAACGATAATTTGGGATGAGTAGAAACGATAATTTGGGATGAGTAGAAACGATAATTTGGAATGAGTAGAGACGATAATTTGGGATGAGTAGAATCGATAATTTGGGATGAGTAGAGACGATAATTTGGGATGAGTAGAAAAGTCATTTTGAGATGAATAAGCCACATATTAGAGATGGGTAAAGATGTGTACCTTATCAGAAGCATTGATAAAGACAACTGCTAGGAAGACTAGTGAACCTCTAATTCCTACACTATTTAGACCAATGCCGTGCTGACAAAACACTTCACCTACACATCCGATACAGTTTGGAGTTAAATAGATGTTACTTCTGTCAATACATTTTTCTAGCTTTTCTTTCATTCTCATCATTATCTGGATAATACTTTTTTTCCGTAAATGTAAAACACATTTCTTTAACCGATTCCCTGATTCTTTTTTTTAATCACCACCACTATATCAGTGTTACTTTTTTTCCCAAAACGAAATATAGTTGTATTCTTTATGTATATTTGTTCTATCCTTGTAGAGTCAAGATCATAGCTTCTTTTCAAAAGTTGCCAATAAGATTCTTCGATTTACACCCACAAAAAATAGTCTTAGATTTACGTTCTAAACATATTCTTAGATTTACGTTCTAAACATATTCTTAGATTTACGTTCTAAACATATTCTTAGAGTCACACTCATAACAGATTATTTAGAGTCACACTCTACACAGATTGTTAGAATCATTTTCTAAACAGATTGTTAGAATCATGCTCTAAACAGATTGTTAGAATCATGCTCTAAACAGATTGCTAGAATCATGCTCTAAACAGATTGTTAGAATTACGATCTAAACAGATTGTTAGAATTACGATCTAAACAGATTGTTAGAATTACGATCTAAACAGATTGTTAGAATCATTCTGTAAACAGATTGTTAGAATCATGCTCGAAACAGATTGTTAGAATTACGATCTCAGCAGATTGTTAGAATTACGATCTAAACAGATTGTTAGAATTACGATCTAAACAGATTGTTAGAATTACGATCTAAACAGATTGTTAGAATTACGATCTAAACAGATTGTTAGAATTACGATCTCAGCAGATTGTTAGAATTACGATCTAAACAGATTGTTAGAATCATTCTCTAAACAGATTGTTAGAATTACGATCTAAACAGATTGTTAGAATTACGATCTCAGCAGATTGTTAGAATTACGATCTCAGCAGATTGTTAGAATTACGATCTAAACAGATTGTTAGAAATACGATCTAAACAGATTGTTAAAATCATTCTCTAAACAGATTGTTAGAATTACGATCTAAACAGATTGTTTGAATCATTCTCTAAACAGATTGTTAGAATTACGATCTCAGCAGATTGTTAGAATTATGATCTAAACAGATTGTTAGAATTACGATCTAAACAGATTGCTAGAATTACGATCTAAACAGATTGTTAGAATTACGATCTAAGCAGATTGTTAGAATTACGATCTAAACAGATTGTCAGAATTACGATCTAAACAGATTGTTAGAATCATTCTCTAAACAGATTGTTAGAATTACGATCTCAGCAGATTGTTAGAATTACGATCTAAACAGATTGTTAGAATTACGATCTAAACAGATTGTTAGAATTACGATCTAAACAGATTGTTAGAATTACGATCAAAACAGATTGTTAGAATTACGATCTAAACAGATTGTTAGAATTACGATCTAAGCAGATTGTTAGAATTACGATCTAAACAGATTGTTAGAATTACGATCTCAGCAGATTGTTAGAATTACGATCTAAACGGATTGTTAGAATCATTCTCTAAACAGATTGTTAGAATTACGATCTAAACAGATTGTTAGAATTACGATCTCAGCAGATTGTTAGAATTACGATCTCAGCAGATTGTTAGAATTACGATCTAAACAGATTGTTAGAAATACGAACTAAACAGATTGTTAGAATCATTCTCTAAACAGATTGTTAGAATTACGATCTAAACAGATTGTTAGAAACCCGATCTAAACAGATTGTTAGAATCATTCTCTAAACAGATTGTTAGAATTGCGATCTGAGCAGATTGTTAGAATTACGATCTAAACAGATTGTTAGAATTACGATCTAAACAGATTGTTAGAATTACGATCTAAACAGATTGTTAGAATTACGATCTAAACAGATTGTTAGAATTACGATCTAAACAGATTGTTAGAATTACGATCTAAACAGATTGTTAGAATTACGATCTCAGCAGATTGTTAGAAATTCGATCTAAACAGATTGTTAGAATTACGATCTAAACAGATTGTTAGAATTACGATCTAAACAGATTGTTAGAAATACGATCTAAACAGATTGTTAGAAATACGATCTAAACAGATTGTTAGAATTATTCTCTAAACAGATTGTTAGAATTACGATCTAAACAGATTGTTAGAATTACGATCTAAACAGATTGTTAGAATCATTCTCTAAACAGATTGTTAGAATTACGATCTAAACAGATTGTTAGAATTACGATCTAAACAGATTGTTAGAATCATTCTCTAAACAGATTGTTAGAATTACGATCTAAACAGATTGTTAGAATTACGATCTCAGCAGATTGTTAGAATCATTCTCTAAACAGATTTTTAGAATTACGATCTAAACAGATTGTTAGAATTACGATCTAAACAGATTGTTAGAAATACGATCTAAACAGATTGTTAGAATCATTCTCTAAACAGATTGTTAGAATTACGATCTAAACAGATTGTTAGAATTACGATCTAAACAGATTGTTAGAATCATTCTCTAAACAGATTGTTAGAATCATTCTCTAAACAGATTGTTAGAATTACGATCTAAACAGATTGTTAGAATTACGATCTAAACTGATTGTTAGAATTACGATCTAAACAGATTGTTAGAATTACGATCTAAACAGATTGTTAGAATTACGATCTAAACAGATTGTTAGAATTACGATCTAAACAGAACTTCATCTTCTGTTTAATTCATTCACCGTTCAATAATTTTTTTCTTTAGTTATTTTCTCGTTAGTAACCTTATTCAACCATCTCAGTTCTTCTGTTTTACGCAAACATGCAATTGGAAACCTCACTCTCTCAGTGTGCAAAGAAAATGTTTGCTCTTTATTATTTCTCTCTCTCTCTCTCTCTCTCTCTCTCTCTCCCTCTCTCTCTCTCTCTCTCTCTTTTAAAATTGATAGTCGGAAAAAGTTAACAAAATGGAGAATAAACAACGGTCTGTTTAAAAGAATAAAACGAAGGGGAGCACTTCACATTTTTTATTTAAACGCAATCAAGGTACAGTAAAGGGCTTTCTCTCCTATATATGCAGCATCCGCTGTTACAATCTATTTATGTTCTGCCTCAAAGCGTAGATTCATAAATAATATATAGAACGCGTTAGAGGAAGAAATGCGGCGTTCTACAACCTTCAGCTGAATTAAGAAGTTATCTAAGGGTGTCTGCAGCAGATGATGAATTGGCGTCATAACAACTCCTCATCTTTGAGTGATGAAAAATAATTGCTCATTAGCGAAACTACAATTGATCCCTCGACCTCAGTTTCGGAAAATGATAAGACAAGTATACTGTAAAATTAGTATCCACTCTCAAAAAAAGTCTTTGATTAGTTAAGCATTTTCACCATTAATACAAACTCACGACTGATAGAAAACATGTATGTGAATACGTGGGGTACACTACATCTAAGGTTTTCCTGACTTAATCTTGACTTAAACTTGACCTAGACTTGACTTAGTCATAAATGGTATATATAAATGGATCTGGAATGTTTAGATCAACAACGCCAGACTCAGGACAGGAATGCCGCAGGTTCAAAGTGCACCAGTAGAGGTGGTGATTTAAAAAAAAAATAGAAAAAATTAATCCGTGGTTTCTTTATGATTTCTATTAGTAAAAGAAAGCAACAGGAAAAGTCGAAGTCTGAATAGTAAGTAAAGAGAAGTAATAGTTATATCTAAGAAAAAATCATCACCATCATGCAGCATAAAAATAAACAGGACAAATCTGAAACAAGTGCATGGCGTCAAATGCATGGGCACAATAATAACATCAGATGGAAGATGCACCACGGAAATAAAAAGCAGAATAGCCCAGGCCAACATAGCATTTCAGAAAATGAAAAACGACTTATGCAACAAGTCTATATCAATAGAAGTGAGAAAGACAGTTCATCGGTGCTACGTTAATCGAATTCTGACCTATGGAAGCGAATCATGGACAGTAGACAAACAAATGAAAAGACGATTAAAGGCCACAGAGATGCGATTTCTCAGAAGAATGTTGAAACATTCTGGACAACCTGGACAGCTAAGAAGACCAACGAAGAAATTCTCAAAAAAGCCAAAAGATAAAAGGGAGCTCATAAAAAATATCAGAAAGAAACAATGAACATTTTTGGGTACATCATAAGAAGAGGAAAGTTGGAATTCTTGGTTACAACTGGCAAAATTAAAGGAAAGAAAGGTCGCGGACGACAAAGAGAGAAAATACTGAATAGCTTGGTGTCATGGCATGGAAAACAGTCAACAACAGAACTGGTACGGTGCACGATAGATAGAGGTTTATGGAAGGACAGATTGCAGTAAATCTAGAAGTGACTGAAGTAAATCTAGAATGATTGAAGTAAATCTGAGTGTGATTGAGCCAAATCTAAGACTGATCGAAGCAAATCTAGGAGTGATTGAAGTAAATCTAGAATGATTGAAGTAAATCTGAGTGTGATTGAGCCAAATCTAAGACTGATCGAAGCAAATATAGGAGTGATTGAAGGAAATCTGGGATGATTGAAGTCAATCTGAGAGTTATTGAGATAATCTAGGACTGATCGAGGCAGATCTATGAGTGATTGAAGGAAATCTAAAAGTGAAGTGATCAAAGTAAATGTAGGATTGATTGAAGTAAATCTAGGAGTGATTGTTGTAAATCTAGGATTGATTGAAGTAAATCAGGGAGTGATTGTTGTAAATATAGGAGTGATTGTTGTAAATCTGGGAGTTATTGAAGTAAATCTATGTGTGATTAAATAAATCTACAAGTGATTTACCCAAGCATAGAGATGCTTGAATGACACTTGACTGTTTGAACCACATCTATGACTTCTCTTTCTTTCTTCACTTCTTCTTGGACTTCATTCATTGTTAAATGATGCTGTAGCGTTTCTTTGATGTAGTCTGTCCATCTTATTCTGGGTGTGTCTCTTGCTCTTCTGCCTTGTTCTCTTTCAATATATCCTTTTGAATAATAATGAACTGCACGGCATTAATTCGACAAGTCCAGATATTTCTGGATCAACTCTAGAAGTGCTTGAAGTAAATCTAGGAATAACTGAAGTAATTCTAGGAATAACTGAAATAATTCTAGGAATAACTGAAGTAAATCTAGGAATAACTGAAGTAAATCTAGGAATAACTGAAGTAAATCTAGGAATAACTGAAGTAAATCTAGGAATAATTGAAGTAAATCTAGGAGTGATTTAAATAAATCTAGGAATAACTGAAGTAAATCTAGGAAAAACTGAAGTAAATATAGGAATAACTGAAGTAAATCTAGGAGTGATTGAAATAAATCTAGGAATAACTGAAGTAAATCTAGGAATAACTGAAGTAAATCTAGGAGTATTTGAAATAAATATAGGAGTGATTGAAATAAATCTAGGAATAACTGATGTAAATCTAGGAATAACTAAAGTAAATCTTGGAATAACTGAAGTAAATCTAGGAGTGATTGAAATAAATCTAGGAATAACTGAAGTAAATCTAGGAATAACTGAAGTAAATCTAGGAATAACTGAAGTAAATCTAGGAGTGATTGGAAAAAATCTAGGAATAACTGAAGTAAATCTAGGAGCGATTGAAATAAATCTACGAGCGATTGAAATAAATCAAGGAGTGATTGAAATAAATCTAGGAATAACTGAAGTAAATCTAGGAATAACGGAAGTAAATCTAGGAATAACTGAAGTAAATCTAGGAGTGATTGAAATAAATCTAGGAATAACTGAAGTAAATCTAGGAATAACTGAAGTAAATCTAGGAATAACTGAAGTAAATCTAGGAGTGGTTGAAATAAATCTAGGAGTGATTGAAATAAATCTAGGAATAACTGAAGTAAATCTAGGAATAACTGAAGTAAATCTAGAAATAACTGAAGTAAATCTAGGAGTGATTGAAATAAATCTAGGAGTGATTGAAATAAATCTAGGAGTGATTGAAGTAAATCCAGGAATAACTGAAGTAAATCCAGGAATAACTGAAGTAAATCTAGAAATAACTGAAGTAAATCTAGGAGTGATTGAAATAAATCCAGGAATAACTGAAGTAAATCCAGGAATAACTGAAGTAAATCTAGAAATAACTGAAGTAAATCTAGGAATAACTGAAGTAAATCTAGGAATAACTGAAGTAAATCTAGGAATAACTGAAGTAAATCTAGGAATAACTGAAGTAAATCTAGGAGTGGTTGAAATAAATATAGGAGTGATTGAAATAAATCTAGGAATAACTGATGTAAATCTAGAAATAACTGAAGTAAATCTAGGAATAACTGAAGTAAATCTAGGAATAACTGAAGCAAATCTAGGAATAATTGAAGTAAATCTAGGAGTGATTGAAATAAATCTAGGAATAACTGAAATAAATCTAGGAATAACTGAAGTAAAACTAGGAATAACTGAAGTAAATCTAGGAGTGATTGAAATAAATCTAGGAATAACTGAAGTAAATCTAGGAATAACTAAAGTAAATCTAGGAGTGGTTGAAATAAATATAGGAGTGATTGAAATAAATCTAGGACTAACTGATGTAAATCTAGGAATAACTGAAGTAAATCATGGAATAACTGAAGTAAATATAGGAGTGATTGAAATAAATCTAGGAGCGATTGAAATAAATCTAGGAGTGATTGAAATAAATCTAGGAATAACTGAAGTAAATCTAGGAATAACGGAAATAAATCTAGGAATAACTGAAGTAAATCTAGGAGTGATTGAAATAAATCTAGGAATAACTGAAGTAAATCTAGGAATAACTGAAGTAAATCTAGGAGTGATTGAAATAAATCTAGGAATAACTGAAGTAAATCTAGGAATAACTGAAGTAAATCTAGGAATAACTGAAGTAAATCTAGGAATAACTGAAGTAAATCTAGGAGTGATTGAAATAAATCTAGGAATAACTGAAGTAAATCTAGGAATAACTGAAGTAAATCTAGGAATAACTGAAGTAAATCTAGGAGTGATTGAAATAAGTCTAGGAGTGATTGAAATAAATCTAGGAATAACTGAAGTAAATCTTGGAATAACTGAAGTAAATCTAGGAGTGATTGAAATAAATCTAGGAGTGATTGAAATAAATCTAGGAATAACTGAAGTAAATCTAGGAATAACTGAAGTAAATCTAGGAGCGATTGTAATAAATCTAGGAGCGATTGAAATAAATTTAGGAGTGATTGAAATAAATCTAGGAATAACTGAAGTAAATCTAGGAGTGATTGAAATAAATCTAGGAATAATTGAAGTAAATCTAGGAGTGACTGAAATAAATCTAGGAGTGATTGAAATAAATCTAGGAGTGATTGAAATAAATCCAGGAATAACTGAAGTAAATCCAGGAATAACTGAAGTAAATCTAGAAATAACTGAAGTAAATCTAGGAATAACTGAAGTAAATCTAGGAATAACTGAAGTAAATCTAGGAATAACTGAAGTAAATCTAGGAATAACTGAAGTAAATCTAGGAATAACTGAAGTAAATCTAGGAATAACTGAAGTAAATCTAGGAATAACTGAAGTAAATCTAGGAATAACTGAAGTAAATCTAGGAGTGGTTGAAGTAAATCTAGGAGTGATTGAAATAAATCTAGGAATAACTGAAGTAAATCTAGGAATAGCTGAAGTAAATCTAGGAATAACTGAAGTAAATCCAGGAATAACTGAAGTAAATCTAGGAATAACTGAAGTAAATCTAGGAATAACTGAAGTAAATCCAGGAATAACTGAAGTAAATCTAGGAGTGATTGAAATAAATCTAGGCGTGATTGAAACAAATCTAGAAGTGAGTCAACAAAATGTAGGATTTGCTGGCCCTAATCTAGGAATGATTCGGCCAAATAGTGTAATTAGGGTAAATCTAAGAGTAAAAAAAAAAAGTAAAATACCCCCGTCACGCCAAGTGGCGTACAGGGAATATGGTTTTAGTGACCATCAATATTACAGACCTTCGGCACATGATTTTTGGGTTAATGTGGTTGGTATTACGCCCTTGCCGCTTTACTTTCCCAGAAAAAATCATGTACCCATTTAAGTCTGGGTGAACCGTAGCCGTCGGTTGGGATCGAAGCCTACCTCTTGTCCTTTGTAGTCCAGTTCACTAACCACTGAGCTATCGCCGCTCCCGATCTATATAGCCCTCACTCAAATCTATAGTAAAAAGTAAAGTGAATAGCCTCTGTCACGCCAAGTGGCGTATTGGAAATATGGTGTTAGTGACCATAAATTTTACAGACCTTCAGCACATGATTTTGGGGTAATGTGGTCGGTATTACGCCCGTGCCGCTTTACTTTCCCAGAAAAAAAATCCGGTGCCCATTAAAGGCTGGGTGAACCGGAAGCCGTCGTTTGGGATCGAACCCTACCTCTTGTCCTTTGTAGTCCAGTTCACTGACCACTGAGCTATCGCGGCTCCCTAAATCTAAGAGTAGTGGACCCAAATTCCGAAGTGACTGAACCAAATCTAGGTTTTCAGTGAGGTTGAACCAAAATATAGGCGTGCTTGAGGTTAACGTCGCTGATGGAACCAAATGTAACTGATGTACATCTGGTAGGGAATTAATCAAATTTATGAGTGACTGAAGTCAATCTTGGAGTGGTTGAACCAAATCTAAGTGCGCTTGATGTAAACCTAACTGATTGAACCAAATCAATGAGTAATTTAGCATATTCATGGGTGATTGAACACAATCTAGATCAACTGAACAAATTCAGGAGTGATTGAACCAAATTTATGGGTGATCGAAAATATGTAGGAGTGATTTAACTAAAATCTAGAGGTGGTTGAACACATTCAGATGTTCGTCTTTCTTATCTCCGTGACGCCAAATGCCGTGTAGGGAATAATGTGTTAGTAACCATCATTTTTATAGACCTTCGGCACTTGATTTTTTTGTGTTTTTGGTCGGTATTACGCCCGTGCCGCTTTACTTTCCCAGAAAAAAATCCGGTATCCATTTAAGGCTGGGTGAACCCGGAAGCCGTCAATCAAGATCGACTCCGACCTCTTGTCCTTTGTAGTCCAGTTCGCTAACCACTGAGCTATTGCGAGAGCTAGGAGTGATTAAAGTAAATAAATCTGGGAGTGATTAAAGTAAATAAATCTGGGAGTGATTAAAGTAAATAAATCTGGGAGTGATTAAAGTAAATAAATCTGGGAGTGAAAATTAAAGTAAATAAATCTGGTAGTGATTAAAGTAAATAAATCTGCGAGTGATTAAAGTAAATACATCTGGGAGTGATTAAAGTAAATAAATCTGGGAGTGATTAAAGTAAATAAATCTGGAAGTGATTAAAGTAAATAAATCTGGGAGTGATTAAAGTAAATAAATCTGGTAGTGATTAAAGTAAATAAATCTGGTAGTGATTAAAGTAAATAAATCTGGAAATGATTGAAGTAAATAAATCTGGAAGTGATTAAAGTAAATAAATCTGGGAGTGATTAAAGTAAATAAATCTGGGAGTGATTAAAGTAAATAAATCTGGGAGTGAGTCAAGCAAATATATGATTGTGAATAAAATCTAAATATGAGGTAGCTTAGTTGGCTGTGTGCTCTAGCGTTTGTTTCTTGTGGCAAGGCGCTGTGTCGAGGAGTATGGGTTCGATCCTGCTTCGGACTGTCTAGTGTTCTTTGTCTTTTTCTGTTGTTGATTATTTGTGTTTTTTTCCCCGAGTGCTGTAAACATACCTCTTCCCCTGAAATGTTTCGCTGATCTATCGCCTCGTATATTTCCCTCCATGATAATATTCATTTATTATTAATTGTCTCCTCTCATTAACCGCCTTCTTCATGGTCTGCCGCTGATGCGACGCCCAAAAACCGTGCCTTCCTTTATTGTTCTTTGCAGCCCGCTATGTCTTTTGGCGTAGTTGTAGTATTTTAACTCCCTCTGTAGAATGGTGTTTATAAGTCAGTGTGGAGGCGAAGGCGCGCCCCACCCAGCACCAGAGCTGGAAGTCGTCAGTGACTCATAACTGATGGCTTGCGCCAGGATCGGTGAACCAGAACCATCCAGACCCTGCTACACCTCTCCGCGGTGCCTCCAGAAACAGACTAACCTGTCTAGTCTGGCCAAGCGAGCAGGGATCGAAGAGGGAAGACAAACCCGGTACTCAAAAATGTCGGCTGAAGTCGGATGTGTTGGGCCGAAAGGCGCAGATATCACAGTGTTACACTGCAAACTTCAACACAACGTAACTACGTCCACTTAACGTCCTTTTAAGGGCGGATGACGAGGAGGAAGTCTACGGTTCGTATCCGCTAGAATACCTCAAATCATCGGGCGAACGCATCATCGTCATCATCATCATCATCATCATCATCATAAGTCAGTGTCATGATTTCTTGGCAGGCTGCAATTAGTGCGTTGCTGTTGCTTTCTGATTGGTTATAGCCACTTAACACCTTAGGTGCAGATATATGGACATTAGATAAGAAAACAGAACAGAGAATTACAGCCTTTGAAATGAGGATATATAGAGGAATAGGTATAATTGGATAGAAGGAAAAGAAAACGAACGATGAAGTCTTAAAACAACTAAAAATTAAAAGAGAACTACTAAACACAATTCAAACAAGACAAATTAGATTTTTGGGGCATGTTAAAAGACACAGCAGCCTACTAAAAGTAATCTTGGAGGGGAAAATACAAGGCAAAAGAGGCAGAGGCAGACCAAGACTAACATGGAAAGTAACATGAAAAGATGGACAAACCAGCCTATGACAACCTGCACCATCAAAGTAAGAAACAGAGCAGAATGGCGCTCCATGGTAGCCAACCTTCGTTGCGGATATGACACTCGATGATGATGATAATGAACACCTTAGGACCCTGTTGTGCCCTGATCCTGATACCAAGCCGTTCCAACTCCCGCCTTCGAGACCATTATCGACTTAGTCGTCCACCCTTTCTGCCAGCAGCTGTGTGAACTACTGAAGGAGGCTTTCTAAACTCATCCAACGTAGTTAGCCACCCTGCATTGCCTTTGTTCGGGATGTGTCACTACTGTACACAAGCAGGCAAACAGTATAGCCACTTTAATTCTGAAATTGGGTTATAATTATATATATATACACTATGACCTACATTCTTTTAAACTAGGACAAGTGATGTCATTACGAGAGGTGAATGAACAGCGAATACCTTAATTCTCTGGGTTGTCAAGGGACAGAAATCCGTCGTTAATTGACAGTTCAATCGTATACAATTGTTGACATGGCTGTAGCTGTACCAATCCTTTCATCCATCTTAGGTTGAAGTAATATCCACCAACAGCTGGCACTAGCTGTATAGGAGGTTGTGAGAGTGGGTTTGTTAGAGAATGCCAGAAAATGAGGGAATCTGTGGAGACAAGGGAAGAACTCAGCTTGCTCCTAATCCGAATGTTTCAGTCTTGAAATCTGAGAAAGCTGTTACGTAATGACACTTATTTCATTTTGTATAACGCAGCTTTAGTCTAACTGCTGTTCCTAGGAGAATGCTTCTTCTCATATTCTTCTCATTTTTTATACTCTTCTTCTTCTTCTACAACTATTGTTACTACTATTGCTACTACTACTACTACTACTACTACTACTACTACTATTACTACTACTACTACTACTATTACTACTACTACTACTACTACTACTACTACTACTATTACTACTACTACTACTACTATTACTACTACTACTACTACTATTATTACTACTACAACTGCTACTACTACTACTACTGCTACTACTACTACTTATTCGTATTCTATTTTACTTCTTTTCCTTCATTTTCTTCTTATTTTTCTTCATTATTTTCTTTTCTTTCTTCTTCTCCTTCTTTCTCTTTCTCTTCTTTCTTTTCTTTTTCTTCTCCTGCTTGTTCTATTTCTTCTTTCTTTTTTTTTCTTATTTTTTCCCTCTTCTTTTTCTTGTTATTTTTCTCTTCTTCCTTCCCTTTTCCCCCTCCTTTCTCTTCTTCTTCTTCTCCTTATTCTGTTTTCCTCTTCATCTCTTTATTCTTCCCCTTCTTCTATTTCTTTTTTTCCCTTCTTATTCATCTCATTCTTCTTCTTTTTTTCTTCTCTTTCTTACTAATATTCTTATCCTTCTCTTCTCATTTCTCTCTCTCCATGTACCCAACAACTGCCATTCTTTACTGTGCGCCATTAAGAGAATATCAAGTGTTCATAAATGCATTGCTATGCCGCTTACAGCAAATCGGCAATAACTAATGCATTTCGACCCAATACATCCGACTTCAGCAAATGGGAGCGCAATATTTGTTTCACTACAAACAAAATATAATTACAAACAAGCAATACGAATACACGTGTGACGCGATACAAGTGCGGGCCTGTGCAAAGTCTGACACTTTATAACAAACAGCGCCAAACATAGAGAGTCTAAAACGTACGACGTATTTTCCGTCTTCAACTCGAAATGACTATAGAATAGAATAGATAGAATTCCGGTCAATATGGCTGATAGGCGACAGGGAACCGTTGAGTCACTGTCTGAAAAATGTTCCTTGTTGCAGTTTCCTCGTATTGCAAATCCGACTTGTTGCCGGAGCAACTGAGTGAGTAGTACGCTGTTGACATCGTGAGCTGTGTGTTTCATCCGGATGTTGTTTCTATATTCGGATTGCTTACGATGAATGACGATATCGTATGACGAAGGACAGTTCAAATGCGTTCGATTCAGTGCGGAAACGCCTTAAGTATTTTGATGTTTGCTGTATCTGCTACGTGAGGACTGCAGCTGCCTTTCTTTGTTTGGATATTCGATGAGATGTTAATTCGGATGATTCCACTGGCACGGGCGGTTGAACAATTATTGATTTCTACTCGTTTGCAGTGATACCGGAGCCTTCGAATAACCATAACCATGGATATAATTGTACAAACATCCGCGCCAACATTAACATATAGTCTACAAATACACGTATATGTTTTTGTTTGTGTATAATGTAATTTAGCTCATACATTCTTTTGGGGGGCGTGATTCAGTTTCGTAATCCCCCGCCGCCTACGCCCATGAACTAAACTCCCCAAGTCCTTACCTGATCCTCATAATGTCGGAAGTTCACTGCTGAACTAATACTGGAGTCTATTGTGCCGTTTTAATCAGAAATCAAATCCGTTTCTTCCGCGCCTGATGCTCAAAAAGCTGGCATCAATGTTATGTTTTTTAAGACGTTTTGTCGGATGCCTCGCCTTAGATTCCTGTGTGTCTCTGAAAATGAATAGGCAAAAAAAAAATCTGGAATAAAACTAGAATCTGGAAAATTAATTTCGTGTCAAAAGAGGGGAAAATGAAAATGAATAATCCAGCAAAGAACAAAGAATATTTCAAAGAACTCCAAGGAAATGTTGTATATAATCAACATATATGTATTTTTTTAACGTTTAAATAAATGGGAGAGATTTTTTTAAAAAGAGATTAAGCAGATGGAACGTTTTTTGCATGAAAAAGTATTGAGATAGAAGCTATTTTTATTTATTGTTGTTGTTGTTGTTTCAAGAGAGACCTGAGATAGAAAACATTTCTGTAGAAGAAATTAAAAGAAATGAAATGGGAAATTAAATGTAAGATTTAAAAAAAAGATGAAATAAGAAGTTTCTGTAAAAAAAAATTTAAAAAGATGAAATAGATATCTGTAAGAGACATTAAAAGAGATGAAATAGATTTCTGTAAGAGACATTAAAAGAGATGAAATAGATTTCTGTAAGAGACATTAAAAGAGATGAAATAGATTTCTGTAAGAGACATTAAAAGAGATGAAATAGATTTCTGTAAGAGAAATTTTAAAATATGAAATAGATTTCTGTAAGAGAAATTAAAAGAGATGAAATAGATTTCTGTAAGAGAAATTAAAAGAGATGAAATAGATTTCTGTAAGAGACATTAAAAGATATGAAATAGATTTCTGTAAGAGAAATTAAAAGAGATGAAATAGATTTCTGTAAGAGACATTAAAAGAGATGAAATAGATTTCTGTAAGAGACATTAAAAAGATGAAATAGCTGTAAGAGAAATTAAAAGAGATTAAATAGATTTCTGTAAGAGAAACTAAAAGAGATGAAATAGATTTCTGTAAGAGACATTAAGAGAGATGAAATAGATTTCTGTAAGAAAAACTAAAAGAGATGAAATAGATTTCTGTAAGAGAAATTAAAAGAGATGAATTAGATTTCTGTAAGAGACATTAAGAGAGACTAAATAGATTTCTGTAAGAGAAATTAAAAGAATGAAATAGATTTCTGTAAGAGATATTAAAAAAGATGAAATAGATTTCTGTAACAGAAATTAAAAGATGAAATAGATTTTTTTAAGAGAAGTTAAAAGATGAAATATATTTCTGTAAGAGAAACTAAAAGAGATTAAATAGATTTCTGTAAGAGAAATTAAAAGAGATGAAATAGATTTCTGTAAGAGACATTAAAAGAGATGAAATATATTTCTGTAAGAGACATTAAAAGAGATGAAATAGCTGTAAGAGACATTAAAAAAGATGAAACAGATTTCTGTAAGAGAAATTAAAAGAGATGAAATAGATTTCTGTAAGAGACATTAAAAAAGATGAAATAGATTTCTGCAAGAAAAACTAAAGGATGATATAGATTCCTATAAGAGAAATTAAAAAATGGAAGACTTCCATGCAGAGAAGATTTTGTAAGTTTATGACGCTCATGTAAGAAAGAGTAAAGGGAATGTAAACCACTATCGTGGGAGTGGATATCACTACAATAATGGATTTGAGTATCACTACAATAATGGGAGTGGATATCACTAAAATAATGGATTTGAGTATCACTACAATAATGGGAGTGGATATCACTACAATAATGGATTTGAGTATCACTACAATAATGGGAGCGGATATCACTACAATAATGGATTTGAGTATCACTACAATAATGGGAGTGGATATCACTACAATAATGGATTTGAGTATCACTACAATAATGGGAGTGGATATCACTACAATAATGGATTTGAGTATCACTACAATAATGGGAGTGGATATCACTACAATAATGGATTTGAGTATCACTACAATAATGGGAGTGGATATCACTACAATAATGGATTTGAGTATCACTACAATAATGGGAGTGGATATCACTACAATAATGGATTTGAGTATCACTACAATAATGGGAGTGGATATCACTACAATAATGGATTTGAGTATCACTACAATAATGGGAGTGGATATCACTACAATAATGGATTTGAGTATCACTACAATAATGGGAGTGGATATCACTACAATAATGGATTTGAGTATCACTACAATAATGGGAGCGGATACCACTGCAAAAATATATGTGTGGGTATCACTGCAATACTGGGAGCTGATAAAATACAATAACGGGAGTGCACGCCATTATAATAGTAATGGGAGTGGATACCAGTATAATAGAAATGGAAGTTGATATCCCTATTATAGTAATGAGAGTGGATACCACTATAATAGTATTTTAAGTGGATACAACTATAATAGTAATGGAATACCACTAACATAGTAATGGGAGTGGGTACCACTATAATAGTATTATTAAAATTATATTTTATTATATCTATTATATTTAACTATATTTAATTGTCATGCCATGGAAAACAATCAACAACATAATTTATACGATGCACCGTGGATAGGAGGAAATTGTGGAAGAACACGATCGCCTACGTCAGCCGGAATGGCACACGATGTTGATGATGATATTTTATGAACTGTCCCTATAGCAGGACTTGTATTGCTGTCTGTGGCTGTTCATTATTCGGAGTACTTCCGGTATACGCGTCGTGGAGTAGAGAGTTATAAGGTAACAAGGGAAACAACCATTCTCTGAAGAATGTGGTCGTTTAAATCAATCAGAAAATTTCTTTCTTTCGCTCTCTCTCTCTCTCTCTCTCTCTCTCTCTCTCTCTCTCTCTCTCTCTCTCTCTCTCTTGAGAGGAATTATAGTTTTGCTGCATTCAACATTCAGATGTCTTCATTTCTCATTCAATTCCCAAAGGTGACATCCCCAGTTGTTCTTTGTCGTCCCGTTTCACACGTTGTGATCATTATCTAGTTATTATTCTCCACACACCCTGGGTGTGGCCTGGCTTGCCCATCTTATTGATCTAACGAGATTTGTTGTCGGGAGTCTTGTGATACTGGCAGATTCAACCAGCTGGAACAAGCCAGTGAGGTGGGGGAACAAACCAGGAGTATAATTTTTGTGTGTGGCTTTGAGGCCTTCAGCGGCCAAACAGAGTTCTTGGTTTGGCTTTTATTTTTATTTTATGTTATTGCTTTTTATCTAAGGGACAAAGGAAGTGAGTAGTTACGCAAATGTATATCTTGTAGTTTTATTTTTTGTTCTTGAAAAAAAAATGGTACCTTCTGTTAATATAAAAAAAAAAGTGTGCAGCTGAATTATAATTGAAACTGTTTCTTGTTAATTTATTCTACTATACTTCAAAGTTGAATAGTGGATGTGCAACACGTACTTTATTTTGGAGCCCTCTAATTTACAATTTTTACATTATATATATATAAATGTTGCTGCGGATCGTAGCACATGGAGAGATATCATAAAAAATGGCACAGAAACTTTCAAGACAGTCAAAAAAAAAGGTCCTCCGTCACGCCAAGTGGCGGCGTATAGGGAATATGGTGTTAGTGACCATACATTTTACAGACCTTCGGCACATGATTTTTGGGGTAATGTGGTCGGTATTATGCCCGTACCGCTTTACTTTCCCAGAAAAAAATCCGGTACCCATTTAAGGCTGGGTGGACCCGGAAGCTGTCGGCTGGGATCGAACCCTACCCCTTGTCCTTTGTAGTCCAGTTCACTAACCACTGAGCTATCGCGGCTCCCTTTCGAGACAGTGCTGATGTCAAATTCAGAAAGCAATACGCGCAAGAAAAAGGAGACAAGACCGGATACCGCGGGTATACCTTGCTCGTTCTGTGGATGGCTCTGTCTGTCCAGGATTGGCAAAGTCAGCCACGAGAGAAGATTATCAGTAAAGCAGCACCAAGTATGAGACACTAATGCTTTACCAAACTACTAACTTATCATGATTGCTTGCTACCAACCGTCTGTCAAGACGACAAAGGCATATATATATATATTTGTGTATTTTTTTATTATTATTTTTTCTTATTAGTGTTTACATCTTGCCCCTCATATACATGTTTTATTCTTGTCCCTTCATATACGTGTTTACTTGTTGATCTTCTCTCTTATACGCGTTTAATGAAATTGTTCTCCCATCATTCAACTTGTTACTCCCATTTCTCTATTTATACAAATGTTTACTACTTCTTCTCCCTCCATGTTAGAGTTTTACTACTTCCAATTCCCGCACGTTAGCGTTCCACTACTTTCAATGTGCTGAGGTCGGATGTTTTGGGCCAAAAAGTGCAAATATCAGTTATCCTAAAAATCACAACACAACGCAGACACGCCCACTTAACGTTCTTTTAAGGGCGGATGTTGAAGAGGTGCATTCCTTTAGTCATCAGGCGAACCCAAGTAAGCAGTACTTTCACCCTTTTCATATTAGTTTGAAACTACTTCTACTGCCATTATTATTTAGAATTCATTGCCGATCAGATTTCGCAATTACCTTTTTCAAAAAATCACAGAGTGCAAACAACTCAGAGTGATTTTACGTGTAGAATTTTCTCTTTAGACGAGCTCAGGTGATCTGACCTACCTTAGAGCTGCTGTCTGAACCATGCTACCATGAGAGAGGGCTTCATGGCTCAGGCAAGGGTTGTCCTAGAGGAGCTCTTGTCACGAGCTGGCTCAACGAGTGCAAAGTAAAGAGCGACGGGGTCTGTATATCTCACAAATAGGCACTCAGTAGAGAGCGATGTAGCCTATATAGAGCACAAAGAGGCAATCAGTAGAGAGCGATGTAGCCCATATAGAGCACCGAGAGACACTCAGTAGAGAGCGATGTAGCCCGTATAGACACTCAGTAGAGAGCGATGTAGCCCATACAGAGCACAGAGCGACACTCAGTAGAGAGCGATGTAGCCCGTATAGACACTCAGTAGAGAGCGATGTAACCCGTACAGAGCACAGAGCGACGCTCAGTAGAGAGCGATGTAGCCCGTACAGAGCACAGAGCGACGCTCAGTAGAGAGCGATGTAGCCCGTATAGACACTCAGTAGAGAGCGATGTAGCCCGTACAGAGCACAGAGAGCGATGTAGCCAATATAGAGCACAGAGAGACACTCAGTAGAGAGCGATGTAGCCCATATAGAGCAGAAAGACATTCATTAGAGAGCGATGTAGCCCATATAGTGCACCGAGAGACACTCAGTAGAGAGCGATGTAGCCCATATAGAGCACAGAGAGACATTCATTAGAGAGCGATGTAGCCCATATAGAGCACCGAGAGACATTCAGTAGAGAGCGATGTAGCCCATATAGAGCACAGAGAGACACTCAGTAGAGAGCGATGTAGCCAATATAGAGCACAGAGAGACACTCAGTAGAGAGCGATGTAGCCCGTATAGACACTCAGTAGAGAGCGATGTAGCCCGTACAGAGCACAGAGCGACGCTCAGAAGAGAGCGATGTAGCCCATATAGAGCACAGAGAGACATTCATTAGAGAGCTAGAGACGTCTGGTTATATACATCGTAATGTTTGTGGACGTTGAGTTGTGTAGCAGATATGTTGTATGTGATCATTCAGCCATACTTCGTCATGCAAGCATCATAGAAATATTTAAAAATATCGAAAAACATACGTCACTGACTGATAAAGGAGACTGTAAACTATGAACATAGACTACTTGTGTGTCTATACCACAATCTGCTCATGAGTCATGTCATTGTTTGATTATAGCCCAGATGTGCTCACAGTAACAATTTCCTCATTTTGAACGCACCCAGAAGGAAACAATACAAAATGCAGAACTACACCCACACCGTAACTTAGAAAATGATAAATTGGAGCAGCTTCAATAATTCAAGACAAGCGATGGCGCGAGCCAATGTCTATACAGTGAGAGTGACAAATGACAACTGGGAGTCACTGACGTCATAAAAACACAACAAATGTCAAGGAATCTAAAATAAAGTGAAATCATAAGTCCCAGAAGACGCACGCAGAAACACGTTGAATATTTAAACTATTGCTGACGCTATAATATTGCAGAGGTTGAATTGACAATCACTGTAGAGGGAAGGTGATTTAACAAAATGATATAACTAGGACATAATATAACTCGTGTGTGAGAAATGCGCAGCAAAACGAGTTTGCAGTGTCAGTAGTTTATAACTGATAGCATCGAGAGACGCTAGGCTTTTGTGTGTTCATTGCTGCATGTCATTCCAACGTTGTGCTACCAACGATCCAGCCTGGACCTTAGATACAAGAACAATAATGAAAAGTAACCACTATCTAGTCGAAACATGTTAGACGAATGACAGGAAACAGTCTGAGAGATCAGATTGGAAATGAAGAAACGAGAAACACGTTAGGAATAATTCCCGACATACAATACATAAAGAAACAGCAGATAAATTGATTTGGCCACGTGAAAAGACAGAAAGATCAAAACACAACAGAACGAGTCTTCAATAAGTGCTAGGCGAAAACAATACCCAGGGTCGACCACGAAAACAATGAATTGACGGAACATTAGAAGTACTCAGAAAAATAACGGCAGGAAACGTCGACAGTAGAGCAAAGTCAGCAAATTGTATCTACAATCAACGCTGAAATGTAAATAAGAAAGGAAAGAAGAATATTGATGCATGAAGAACAACCATTAATTGATAAGGAAGATCTAGAGAGACACAAAAAAATAACACTTGCAAGAGAAGCAAAGTTGGCAGGCATAGGCTCATTAGATAAAATAGATAAAGGTAAAGGTAAAGTACGAGACTTGAACCGGCGTCTTAGCACGCGAGTATATACCCAAATGTTCTGATATTTCTGTATAGTGTAGCCTCAAGCATCGAAACTCAGATGCGAAGCGACATTCCTCACCTTCCCAGGATAATATACCCTGGTACCCATTTCTGCCAACGGCTGGGTCGACCGTGGGGGTATTTTTTTTTAAATTCCAACCACGAGTACAACTCACACTGCTCCCAGCGGGAATCGAACACGGGTTGTCCGAACGTCGGTAGTCTAGTCGGGTGGTTTTCCCAACTAGGCTACCGAGGCCCCCAAGATAAAATAGAATACCTTGCCAAGAGAAGAGATGGATAGCAAAATACGCCACGCGCCGTTTGTGACGTCACGAGGTGTAGGAAGGACCCAGATCACGGGAGATAATCAACACCTACATGACGTCACAACAGATATATCTTGTTTTGATAAACAAATCGAACTTTCTAAATGTCGATTACAAGAGATCGACTCATTTGAGGACCTCTGTTGGGACAATAGCAAGGAATGTTATCAGAGGGATGCTGTTTGGGGATGCTGTCTGAGGGATGTTGTGAGCGATGCTTTCTGATGAATGTTGCATGATGGATGGTGTCTGAGGGACGTTGTGAGGGATGCTGTCTGATGAATGTTGCCTGATGGATGCTGTTTAGGGATGTTGTTTGAGGATGCTGTCTGAGGGATGTTGTGAGCGATGCTTTCTGATGAATGTTGCCTGATGGATGCTGCCTGAGGGATGTTGTGAGGGATGCTGTCTGATGAATGTTGCCTGATGGATGCTGTTTGGGGATGTTGTTTGAGGATGCTGTCTGAGGGATGTTGTGAGCGATGCTTTCTGATGAATATTGCCTGATGGATGCTGTCTGAGGGATTGTGTCTGAGTGATGTTGTCTGTGGGATGTTGTCTGAGGAATAATTTCTGACAGATGCCTGAGAGATGCTATCTGAGGAATTTTGTCTGAATGATGTTGTCTGTGGGATGTTGTCTGAGGAATAATTTCTGACAGATGCCTAAGAAATGTGGTCTGAGAGATTTTGTGAGGGATGCTTTCTGATGAATGTTGCCTGATGGATGCTGTCTGAGGGATTGTGTCTGAGTGATGTTGTCTGTGGGATGTTGTCTGAGGAATAATTTGTGACAGATGCCTGAGAGATGCTGTCTGAGGAATTTTGTCTGAGTGATGTTGTCTGTGGGATGTTGTCTGAGGAATAATTTCTGACAGATGCCTAAGAGATGTGGTCTGAGGGATATTGTCTTGGGAATGCTGTCTGGGTTTTTTTTTTCTGACGGATATTGTCTAAGGAAGTTGCCAGAGGGATGTTGTATGAGGGATATTGTCTGAAGGGTATTGTTTAGCGGTTATCGAGTTACATTTTCAAACCGTGTACTATACATCATATTATTGTTATATCATTTGGCAAGACATTTTTTTGTGTTAGATTTTTAGTCTCTAGTTTGAATGAAAATGAAACTCGTACAGTCCCTCCATAATCTCTAGTTTGAATGAAAATGAAACTCATACAGACCCTCCTTAATCTCTAGTTTGAATGAAAATGAAACCCATGCAGACCCTCCTTAATCTCTAGTTTGAATGAAAATGAAACTCGTACAGACCCTCCTTGACGTCAAGTTTGAATGAAAATGAAACCCATACAGACCCTCCTTAATCTCTAGTATGAATGAAAATGAAACTCTTACAGATCCTCCTTGATCTCTAGTTTGAATGAAAATGAAACTCGCACAGTCCCTCTTTGATCTCTAGTTTGAATAAAAATGAAACTCGTACAGACCTTCCTGTCCACAACTAATATAAATGCTGTATTTTTCCATTTTACTCTAAGGAAGGCTGTATCTTGAATAAAAAAAATTGTAAATGTTGAAAACACATGGAACAAATAGAAGCTGAAAAGATTTGAAAGATTCTACTTGATTATCTGAGACATGCGTGGACATAACATTGCCTCACTTAGAAACCGCCATTTGTCAGGGCTTCCCATTGGGTGATCTGTTTTTAGCATCTAAGGGTCAAGGTCAGAGAGGGATATAACATTCTGGTTTAAAGAACACGCAGACAGACACACACTCACAAACACACATACGTCATACGGACAATGATTATGGGATCATACAGCAAGTGAGGTGTGTGTTTAATCAGCGAGCTACTGAAACAATCGGTATACTGTACATACTTATTCCATGGACCTTAATAAGCTTAAGGAGTGGAGCGGGAGGGGGTGTATGTTCTAAAAAATATAATAGCACAGGGGTAGAGGTTTGCATGCACATGAGTTAGAAGATTTGACTGAAATATGCAGTCAACATGGTGATAGTGGGGTAAAGACAATATAAAACATTGATTGAAATATGTAGTCAACATGGTGATAGTGGGGTAAAGACAATATAAAACATTGATTGAAATATGTAGTCAACATGGTGATAGTGGGGTAAAGACAATATAAAACATTGACTGAAAAATGTAGTCAAAATTGTGTTTTTGGGGTAAAGACAATCGATATAAAACATTGACTGAAATATGTAGTCAACATGGTGATAGTGGGGTAAAGACAATCGATATAAAACATTGACTGAAATATGTAGTCAACATGGTGATAGTGGGGTAAAGACAATATAAAACATTGACTGAAATATGTAGTCAACATGGTGATAGTGGGGTAAAGACAATCGATATAAAACATTGACTGAAATATGTAGTCAACATGGTGATAGTGGGGTGAAGACAATATAAAACATTGACTGAAATATGTAGTCAACATGGTGATAGTGGGGTAAAGACAATCGATATAAAACATTGACTGAAATATGTAGTCAACATGGTGATAGTGGGGTAAAGACAATATAAAACATTGACTGAACTATGTGGTCAAAATTGTGTTTGTGGGGTAAAGACAGTCAATATACATTGACAGGAATATTGAAAAACTTGGGAATATTATTTCGAAAACTAAAACAGATCGAATGTGTTTTTTTGTGTGTGTTTTATATCAACTCCTAGAAATACTAAGCCTCAAACGCACATACACAAAAACAGAATCATTTATAGAACGTATCCCGAAGTAATGGCCGTTACCAGCTCATGCTGAAACACCTGGGGTCTTAATGCTGTCTGGTTTCCAACTAGTAAGGTGATGACAACAACTCACTGCTAGGATAATTCATTGAGGGAGCGTTCGTTGAGTCGAGTGTGGCGTGCGGAACTCATTGGGAGATAAAGGGGACTGTTGTAAAAGCTATGAATGAGTTAGGAGCCATCTATTTATGAGAACCCACCATGACTCACTAAATTCCATTAGAAATAATGAGAAATCAATACGGCGAAACGACCATTCTTTCATTGTAGTCTCTTGGACTAGGTCCCTGTGTAGTGAGAATAGACAGTAATTAAGTCAGGGACCAGGGTAACAACGGATTACTGTCATATCACCCACGTTCTGTGCAAACATGTATTGTTGACTCAAAGAAGGAAATGTTGGTTGGGATACTGATATAAGTCACGTTGAGGCTTGTCAAATATAACAGATATAAGTCACGTTGAGGCTTGTCAAATATAACAGATATAAGTCACGTTGAGGCTTGTACAAATATAACAGATATATGTCACGTTGAGGTTTGTCCAAAATAACAGATATAAGTCACGTTGAGGCTTGTCCAAAAATAACAGATATAAGTCATGTTGAGACTTGTCCAAATATAACAGATTTAAGTCACGTTCAGGCTTGTCCTAATATAACAGATATAAGTCACGTTCAGGCTTGTCCAAATATAACATTTAAGTCACGTTTAGGCTTGTCCAAATATAACATTTAAGTCACGTTTAGGCTTGTCCAAATATAACATTTAAGTCACGTTTAGGCTTGTCCAGATATAACAGATATAAGTCACGTTGAGGCTTGTCCAAATATAACATATATAGGTCACGCGGCTTGTCCAAATATAACAGATATAAGTCACGTTGAGGCTTGTCCAAATATAACAGATATAGGTCACGCGACTTGTCCAAATATAACAGATATAAGTCATGTTGAGGCTTGTCCAGATATCATTGACAGAAAAACAAGAACTAATATATTCATTTCGTTACAACTTAATATTGAACAACTTTAAGGGCATTGCAAAAGTAAGAATAAATGGAGAAGAAATATAAACAATTGACACTTTTAAATACTTAGGGTTAATTGTAAGTGATGAAGACAAAAAATATAAACAATTGACACTTTTAAATACTTAGTGTTAATTGTAAGCGATGAAGTCAAGAAATATAAATAATTGACACTTTTAAATGCTTATGGTCAATTGTAAGCCGTGAAGTCATGAAATATAAACAATTGACACTTTTAAATGCTTAGGGTCAATTCTAAGGGATTAAGTCAAGAAACCAGAAACATCAGCTAAAAGTACACAAACTACAATGTTAGAACCTGTTTAGAAGAGTAAGAGCATCAATCTTAGCTCTAAAATCAGGCCGATGCGTTCCCTTGTAACGATTCTACTTTTGGCTTCCGACACATTGATCCTATAGCAAAGCTACAGAGGAAATTACAATTTATGGAGACGAAATGTTATCAAGATGTGTGGGCATCTCTTACTTTGAGCGTACCTCAATTGTAACAGTCCGCAAACGGAAGCAACAAACAATCGGGGTATTGAGTTTTTGAGTTATTGAGTTATTTGCCGGTCCTCATCATTGCACTCCGAACATGTCCATAAGTCCTCAGATCTCCTCCTCAGCAATTCCCTCAGTGTCCAGCGACTGACGACTCCAGTTCTATGTTGGTTGATAACAATCGGGGTATATTATGTAGTAAAAGGTCACGGTCAAGTACGAGACTTGAATCGACGTCTCAGCATGCGAGTTTTCACCCATATGTCCTCGGTCGCCTATTCAGAAGTATTCGGAGACTTCTGGATAGTGTCACTTCATGCATCGAAACTCATGATGCAAGGCAGCATTCCTCATCAAGTGTATTATGATCTTTTGTCTATGGTGAAGAAATGAAATAGTTTGGCCATGAAAGGGAGACAGATTTTGAGAGGGGGAGATAGCGTTGAATCGACAAGCTTTGACTTTGAAGAATCAGAAAGAATGTTTGAAGATAGAGATGGATGGAGACACTTGTCAGCTCTGCTAAAACAACATCCAGACTGAAGAAGACTGTCAGTTGTGTCTCAACGATCCCCAGGGCTATAGGAGAAAAACGAGGAAGAAAAGGAGACGGAAAAGAAGAGGAAGAAGAGGGGGGAAAGACGAAGAAGAAAGGAGGAGGAAACAAACGAAGAAGAGGAAGCGGAGGGGGCAAAAGAAGAAGAAAAGGAAAAAAGAAGAGGAAGAGGAAGAAGATGAAGAAGAAGAAAATGAAGAGGAGGAGGAAGAAAAAGAAGAAGAGGAAGAAAGAGGAAGTAAAAGAGAAAGAGGAAGAAAAGAGGAAGTAAAAGAAGAAGAGGAAGAAGTTGAAGAAGTAGAAGAAGAGGAAAAAGGAAGAATAAGAAGAAGGAAAGATGGAGGAAGAAGAAGAAGACGAGGAGGAGGAGGTGGAGGAGAAGAAGATGAAGAAGAAGAAGGAGAAGAAGAAGAAGTAGAGGGAGAAGAAGAAGAAGAGGGAGAAGAAGAGGAGGAGGAGGAAGAAGAGGAAGAGGAAAAAGAAGAAGAAGAAGAGGAAGAGGGAGACGAAGAGGAGGAGGAGGAAGAAGAGGAAGAGGAAAAGAAGAAGAAGAAGAGGAAGAGGGAGACGAAGAGGAGGAGGAGGAAGAAGAGGAAGAGGAAAAAGAAGAAGAAGAAGAGGAAGAGGGAGACGAAGAGGAGGAGGAGGAAGAAGAGGAAGAGGAAAAAGAAGAAGAAGAAGAGGAAGAGGGAGACGAAGAGGAGGAGGAGGAAGAAGAGGAAGAGGAAAAAGAAGAAGAAGAAGAGGAAAGGGAGACGAAGAGGAGGAGGAGGAAGAAGAGGAAGAGGAAAAAGAAGAAGAAGAAGAAGAAGAAGATCAGGTTGCTAAGAAGATTCAATAAAATAGATTTTGTTCATATAAAAAAAATGGTGACATAGTGGTAATAACTATCAAGGGTATCGTGTCAGTTGGACGAGAGAGAGAGAGAGAGAGAGAGAGTAAGAGAGAGAGAGAGTGGGGACAAACAGAAAGAAATATGAGCAAGATATGATAGACGAGCTGGATTGCTAATACAGGCGCTAGACGTCACGTTTAGGACAGCCAGAACTTCGGAATAACTGTCATGGCAGCAGGGCCAAACAGAACTTCGGAATAACTGTCATGGCAGCAGGGACAAACAGAACTTCGGAATAACTGTCATGGCAGCAGGGACAAACAGAACTTCCGAATGGTTGTCATGGCAGCAGGGACAAACAGAACTTCCGAATGGTTGTCGGGACAGACTAGTTCATGATGGAGAGATTTATTACGAGCAATGTCCCCCCCCCCCCCCCCACCCAAAAAAAAAAAATACTTCAGAATGGACACATACAATCTTACATATATCTGAACAGTAATATAGCTAAAGAAGGAGGAATCGAGAATGAGGGTAAAATAAGGATTCAAAAAGAACAAGGAGAGCATTGTTGCATTAGTAAACATATGGAAATCCAATAAATTAGGTTACATTAAAAAAATAAAAATGTTCAGCTCCAATATTAAGTCAGCTATATTATATGTGTGTGAAACATGGAGAACAACAAACATGACAATCATGAAGATACATATCTCCATTAATGGCTGCTTGGGCAAAACAAAAGTATGGAAATGGTAGGACAAAATCATTAACACAGAATTATGGAAATGTACCAGTCAAATACCAGTGGATAATGAGATAACACGAAGACGATGGCGCTGTATAGGATACACACTGTGGAAGCCAACTGAGAGTATTACACATCAGGCCCTTTTTTGGAATCTCCAAAGAAAAAGATAAAGAGGAAGTCCAAAATATTCTTGGAGAAGACATAGAATGTTCTTAAAAGAATGGCAAGAAACAGAAAGGCTTGGAAAGTGTTTGTTGAAGAGCTATGCTCCACAGGGAGCTGAAAGGAAGAAGAAGAAGAAGAATGGACGCAAATGATTCCAGAACACTGGTATCTTAGCAAAATTCGGAAGAATCCACAAATGAAAAAAGACAGCCCCATTGGGATTCTACCCTTGTTCTTACAGGTTATGCAAGCGATAACACTATGCCAGTAAGGCAATCCAATTAAAATTCATCATCATCATCATTGAGTGCCGTCTCCGCAACGAAGGTTGGCTACCATGGAGCGCCATTCTGCTCTATCTCTTGCTTTGATGGTGCAGGTTGTCATCGGTTGATTTGTCCATCTTTTGATGTTACTCGTCCATGTTAATCTTGGTCTGCCTCTGCCTCTTTTACCTTGTATTTTCCCCTCCAGGATTGCTTTCAGTAGGCTGTTGTGTCTTTTAACATGGCCTAAGAATCGCATTTGTCTTGTTCTAATTGTGTTCAGAAGTTCTCTTTTCATTTTTAGTTGTTTTAAGACATCATCGTTTTGTTTTCTTTTCCTTCCATCCAATTCTACCTATTCTTCTATAAATCCACATTTCGAAAGCTTCAATTCTCTTTTCTGTTTTCTTGTCTAATGTCCATGTTTCAGCACCATATAGGAATATTGAGAAGATGTAACATTTTGCTATTCTTAGTTTTAGCTTTGGTGTTATTTGTTTTGATGTTAGTATGTCCTTCATAACATTAAAATTACTTTTTGCCATTCCTATTCTTTTGTTTATTTCAGTTGTACATTTTCCATCACTGGTTATAGTATGTCCAAGGTAGTTATAGTTCTGAACTGTCTCAAGGTCTATTCCTTCAATTTTGATATCCACTTGAGGGTTTTGAGTATTTTCTTTGTTTGTGATCATAGTTTTAGTCTTTTTTGATGTTCATATCTAGTCCATATTTTTTGCTTGTCGTGTTTATTTCATTAAGTAATTGTTGTAGGTCTTTAGGATTTTCTGCTAATAGTACAGTATCGTCAGCATATCTTAGGTTATTGATTATCTTTCCATTAATTTGTAGGCCTGGCATCTCTATGATGTTTTTAAAGATTTGCTCAATTAAAATTATTGAGGATATAAACCTTCCTGATAGCAACATACAGTTGTGGATCCTGGACAATGTGACAAACAGCAAGGTAAACAATCGAATCATTGAAAACAAAATGCTACCAAAAAATCCTTAAGATACTTCGCACAATGAAAAAGAGCACCGAAGACACTAAAAGTCTTAAACATTAAAAAATAACTGACCTGTAAGCACCACTTTACAAAGGAAATTAAAATACTATGGCCACGTCAAAAGACACAGCGGACTGGAAAGAACAGCAATGGAAGGCTTGGTTGCTGGGCGCCGCATCAGGGGCAGACCAAGAAGAAGGTGGTTTCAAGAGATCAAGGAGACCTTGAACATGACAACAGAAGAAGTGGGAGATCTGGCTAGAGACAGAGATTCTTTCAGACGGGCTGTGGTGAATGTTCGTTCTGTAGGAGATCTGGCTAGAGACAGAGATTTAGTCAGACGGGCTGTGGTGAATATAAAATTCTGTGGGAGATCTGACTAGAGACAGAGATTTAGTCAGACGGGCTGTGGTGAATATAAAATTCTGTGGGAGATCTGACTAGAGACAGAGATTTAGTCAGACGGGCTGTGGTGAATATAAAATTCTGTGGGAGATCTGACTAGAGACAGAGATTTAGTCAGACGGGCTGTGGTGAATGTTCGTTCTGTAGGAGATCTGACTAGAGACAGAGATTTAGTCAGACGGGCTGTGGTGAATATAAAATTCTGTGGGAGATCTGACTAGAGACATGAATTTTTCAGACGGGATGTGGTGAGTGCAACGTTTTGTGGGAGATCTGGCTAGAGACAGAGATTCTTTCAAAAAGGCTGTGGTGAATATAAAATTCTGTGGGAGAATTGGCTAGAGACAGAGATTCTTTCAAACGGGCTGTGGTGAATTCAACGTTTTGTGGGAGATCTAGCTAGAGTCAGAGATTCTTTCAAAAGGCTGTGGTGAATATAAAATTGTTTGGGAGATCTGGCTAGAGACAGAGATTCTTTCAGACGGGATGTGGTGAGTGCAACGTTTTGTGTGAGATCTGGCTAGAGACAATGAGATTCTTTCAGACGGGATGTGGTGAGTGCAACGTTTTGTGGGAGATCTGGCTAGAGACAGATATTCTTTCAGACGGGCTGGGGTGAATTCAGCGTTTTGTGGGAGATCTGGCTAGAGACAGATATTCTTTCAGACGGGCTGTGGTGAATTCAACGTTTTGTGGGAGATCTGGCTAGAGACAGAGATTCTTTCAGACGGGCTGGGGTGAATTCAACGTTTTGTGGGAGATCTGGCTAGAGACAGAGATTCTTTCAAAAAGGCTGTGGTGAATATAAAATTCTGTGGGAGAATTGGCTAGAGACAGAGATTCTTTCAAACGGGCTGTGGTGAATTCAACGTTTTGTGGGAGATCTAGCTAGAGTCAGAGATTCTTTCAAAAAGGCTGTGGTGAATATAAAATTGTGTGGGAGATCTGGCTAGAGACAGAGATTCTTTCAGACGGGATGTGGTGAGTGCAACGTTTTGTGTGAGATCTGGCTAGAGACAATGAGATTCTTTCAGACGGGATGTGGTGAGTGCAACGTTTTGTGGGAGATCTGGCTAGAGACAGATATTCTTTCAGACGGGCTGGGGTGAATTCAGCGTTTTGTGGGAGATCTGGCTAGAGACAGATATTCTTTCAGACGGGCTGTGGTGAATTCAACGTTTTGTGGGAGATCTGGCTAGAGACAGAGATTCTTTCAGACGGGCTGGGGTGAATTCAACGTTTTGTGGGAGATCTGGCTAGAGACAGAGATTCTTTCAGACGGGCTGGGGTGAATTCAACGTTTTGTGGGAGATCTGGCTAGAGACAGAGATTCTTTCAGACGGTCTGGGGTGAATTCAACGTTTTGTGGGAGATCTGGCTAGAGACAGATAATCTTTCAGACGGTCTGTGGTGAATTCAACGTTCTGCAAAGAACGTACGAGATGATGATGTAGGTGATCATAATAATTAAAATAGACACATATTTATTGTGAAATAAAACTCCAGGACCAGAGAGAAATATAATTGTTTGAATGAACAAGTCACATGACATGTACGTGTATGAATGGCCAGCCAGGATAATGTTTGCTCCTAAGAGTAACGAGACGGCAGTGTCAGCACATTTACCTCTAGTAACACGGTGCAGTATGGTACGAGTTGTTCTAGTTTTAACTACTATAAATAATATGAGGGAGAATTGACAACAAATGTCTTTTCAATTCTCCCTCACATTTAGCTTTACTGCCGCTTCGCATTTTTATGCATTCATTTGCATTTCTTTGCATTAACCCATATAATATATATATATATATATATATATATATATATATATATATATATATATAATATATTTATATGGGTTAATGCAAAGAATGCATATAAAATATAACATAACATATATAACAAAATATATAGTTCGTTCACAAATTCGTACCCACAGTTGATCAATTATCTCGGAAACTGTTTGATGAATTTCTGTAATTCTTTTTCATTAATCTTATTTTTTCACTGACCTTATGATGTTATAACATTTAAGTACAAAGGCAGTCTGAATTTTGCACACATTTTTTTTTTGTTATTAATTTTAGGACAATATCAAACCGCGTGCTCTGAACATTTGATTTTACTGTAAATTATGTTAATTTTCTAACATTACAAGCCAAAGGAGCATCCGTATCACATTGAAGAGGGCAACATTTTTTCATTTGATTTTATATCTTCGTCGTTGACCACACAAGTTCTATTGGTTGAGGTGCGAATGATAAGGTGGGAGGCGAAGAGATGTGTGGCCATACTTTAGAATTATTTTATCAATTTGATATAACTTGTCTTCTTAGTTTGTCTAACAAGTTGCAACAACTCTGGTTTTAACTGGGTGTTTTGAAAGAAACATTTTTTTTTCTTTTCTAAGCCATGTAATGATTTGATCTTTTGTGCTTGAACAAATTAGGAACTTTGTCCTCCAGTGCTACCGCGTTATGATAGGATGCATTGTCCATTACAAAAACGAAGGTCTATCCAGAATGGGGAGTAGAGTGTTCTCTATCCTGTCTCTGAAATTCGTCCATTCATTTCAGTGTGGTAGTCCCTATTGTCTGTAGACTTTGATTGAAAAATAAGATGTGTGTCATTAACAAGACCATTCTCTTCTACTGCCAGCATGTACCAATATAATGCGTTGTCCTTTGCTGCTGGGAATGCTTCTTTTTTTTCTCTGTCAACTGATTGCCATTCTTTCTCATATGTATGATGAGCATTGACCCACGTTTCATCCAAATATACTATATCGTAGCCTTCCATTCGTCACTCACGGATCTGCCTCAGGTATTTGCTTCGGGCAGCTATCAGGTGTGGTTTCTCACAAACAATATTTCTAGCACAAGCAGATTTTCAAAAAGTGAAACCAACACCTCTTACGATCTTCCAAAGAGTCGTTTTTGAGATGTCAATATCACATTCTAATTGTAGTCGAACTTTAAGTTTGCGCAGTGAAACAAGTTGATTCGATTCAAACATTTTCAACATTTCACGTTTAATAACATCTTTGTCAAATCATCAACTTTCATTTTTGTTTCTGTTTTCTTATTTTTTTTTTTTAATATCGTAATATAACCGACCCCTTTTAGATTTCTTGCAAAAGTGCATGTACAATAACACAGTTACCTTTTGCGTAGTGATGAATTTACACTTAAACTCTTCGTGGTTTTAAAATCAAGTACTCACTTCACAACAGCTTACAAATGACCCCATATAAAGGAATATACATTAATAGTAAATATTTTATCAAAATATGGCTCTGGACCAATTTAACAAGACAACGGAAATGAAATGACCCAAATAAACCTCGTAGTGGCACGCGTCTTACAAGTTACAAGTGCGAAACGGTGCAAAGATTGTGTGAAGAGCACATGAAATTGCATTTTTAATTGGTGAGTTGATTACAACAAATGCGGGTATTGTAAAATCCTAACATTTAGGACAAGAAAAAAAATCATATTTTTATATACCTGAAATAAGCAAAAATCTTTCATAAATGCATGACTGTAGGGCAAAAAATCAGACTGACGGTCGGTGAAAAAAAAAAAGATTTCACGAAAAGAATTACAGAAATTCATCAAACAGTTTCCGAGATAATTAATCAACTCTGTGGGCACGAATTTGTGAACGAACTAAAGTTATTTTGCACTTTTTCTTTGTTCGTGAATTTGTCTGGGTGATATCAAACTGTGTTTCAGTGACATTAATATTTGATAACCACACGTGTTTTCAGTTTCAACATGTATTAGACAACAAATGTCATTAATTCATAGTCAGTGTCTAGAGGTGTTGTATATCGTGCTATTCCATAACCCTCGACCATGTGCTCGTGTATCCATTTCTAACGTTACAACAAATGCAGCAGAGGAAAAAAATATAATCGTTCATTATTTTGTTGTACCATTGTTTTGTCTTCATTCGTTGTACCAATTTATTGTATTATTTGTTGTATCATTTATTGTCCTGATTTGTTGTACACAATTTTTTTCTTGCTTATTATTTGTTTTACCAAGTTATTGTATTGGTTTGTTGTTTCTATTTATTGTCTTGATTTGCAGTACCAATCTATCTTCTTTTTTATTGCACCAATCTAAAGTCTTAGCTGTTTTACTAATTTTTCTTTGTTTTATTTCTCGTGACATTTTGTATTGTTTATTTAGATGTAAAGAGAGAGAGAGACAGAGAGAGAGAGAGAGAGACAGAGAAACAGAGAGACAGAGAGAGACCGAGAGAAACACAGAGAGAGAGAGACAGAGAGACAGAGAGAGAGAAAGAGAGAGAGAGAGAGAGAAGAACCTCTACTAAATGATACACTTTAAAAAAAATACCTAGTAAGGGTGAAAATGGGGGGGGGGGGGGGGGGGGGGGAAATGCAGAAAAAAGAAGAAATTAAACGAGAGGAAAATATAATTAAAAAATATTAATGATAATTATAATAAAAAGTAGAAAAAGAAAGAAGGAACTGTGCTAGATACGACCGAGACCTGGTTTGGGTCGGATCTCCTGGGTGTATAGTCTGAGGTCATCAACGGGACAGGAAATACATCAAGCTACTAGGATATATATACATACATACGATCAGGCATAATAATAAGAAAATAGGGACCTACAAGAACACTTAAATAGACTCAACAGCACAGGCAACAAAATACAACCTGAAAAACTCATCAACAAAAAGAGAGTCATGAATGTCACAAAAGAGAAACAGAACATCAACATAACTATAGAAGACAGATAACTAAAATAAGTAGAGGAATTCATATACCTGGGAGGTCTAGTGATAAACGAAAAAAAATCACAAACAGCAGAGATAGAATTAAGATGCAACAAAGCTTGTCAATCATTGGACAGCTATCACCACTGTTGTTCAACAAGGAAATAACTCTAGAGACAAAACGGAACACTCTACAATGCAATACTCATCCACACCAACGCTGTGTTACCAATGCCAGACCTGACCCTAGATGCAAGAACAATAAGAAAATTACCTCTTCAGAGATGAAATGTGTTAGACAGGAAACAGTCTGAGAGATAAGATCAGAAATGAAGAACTGAAAAAAAAGTTAGGAATAATCCCCGCCATAGAATATATAAGGAAACAACAGATACAATGTTTGACCACGTGACAAGTGTCACAAGTGTCATCATAATAAAAACACAACACGAGCCTTTAATAAACGTTGTGAGAACACCCGAGACCCAAGGGTCGACCGCAAAAATGATGGATTGACTGATTATTAGAATCACTAGGAAACATAACAGCAGCAGGGGCGAACAGAAGAACAACAGACCACAATTTATATCCCTCGAGGCTGAAAGGTAAATATGGAAGGAAAGAAGAAGAAGAAGTAGAAGTAGAAGAAGTAGAAGTAGAAGAAGAAGGCTAGGATATTTCTAGAGCCGTTGTGTGTCACGAGGGTTAGGTAGGTATTGTTGACATCTCACTGGATTGAACGGTCCCTTCTTGCTTGCTACTGTCCCAGCTTACCTACATGTGTAGGCATGTGACTAGTAGGCGCTAATTATCTGGCTACATCCTGGTGTGGGTTTCATTCATGTCCTACCTGTGGTCCGCGTGGTGATATCACCCTGGTTGAAGCTAAGTAACAATATATATAGAGCCGTGCTTGTTTGTTACTTGCTGTCTTGTTTTACTGAGGAATACCTGTAGTTGAAACCTTTTTAATTGTGTTCTGTCTGCCCTTTGGTGAAACTGATACAAACAATTTGATGTTTATATTTTCGTTTTTCCCTACTTTACGACACCGCGGCGCTATATTACACATGTGTGTCTTTCTCTGACTTTAACTCTCATCGACGGCTCTGGGGTTCACTCAGCCTTAAATGGATACTGGGGGTTTGTTTCATGAGAAAGAAAACCCGAACGTGCATAATGTGACCACATTACCCCCCCCCCCCCCCAAAAAAAAAAAAAAAAAAAAAATTATCGCTGAGACGATCTACAAGATTTTGTTCACTACCGCCATATTTTAATATATGCCACGTGGCGTGACGTGTCTCTTTTCAATTACCATAAAAACCACCGCATACGGGGACCTTGACTTTTGTTCAATATGAGAACGTGAGAGCAGTTTATCCCACTTTAGACTGGGAATTGATTGAATCAGTTTGTGTCTGCTGGTCTGGACAAAGATGTTTTTTTTTTCACTGGACGTCGAGTTGTCTCATCTTGTGTCTTGTCTGCACGTCCATGGGTCAGTCCCTGGAGACTTACATGTCAACGTGACTGCCAGTCTGTGACGAAAGCAAACCCCAGTCTAATATTTCAGCAAGAGCTGATGTCCACAGGGACACGTCTGGTGTCTGGCTCCGGGAGCCTACCCGTCACTCTTCAGGCCTGTTTCCACGATTTACTCAAATATGGACAAACAGAGCGTGAGATAGAAATAAAGATTGAAACATTTGAGTTTCTCTTATTCGCTCCGTTTGAAGTAATGTTTGTCTCTTGTTGTGCGTCTTATTTCCCTATTTGATTTTTTAACTTGGGGGGTCTTCAATTCCATAGCATTTCTACACAAGACTCTTGTTATTTGTTTTGTTTTTAATGTGTTGTGCGATGATGATGTGTAGGTTTTAATAACGATTGTGTTGTGTGGAGTTTTAGTAAGGATTGTGTTGTGTGGAGTTTTAGTAAGGATTGTGTTGTGTCGAGTTTTAGTAAGGATTGTGTTGTGTGGAGTTTTAGTAAGGATTGTGTTGTGTGGAGTTTTAGTAAGGATTGTGTTGTGTGGAGTTTTAGTAAAGATTGTGTTGTGTGGAGTTTTAGTAAGGATTGTGTTGTGTGGAGTTTTAGTAAGGATTGTGTTGTGTGGAGTTTAGTAAAGATTGTGTTGTGTGGAGTTTTAGTAAGGATTGTGTTGTGTGGAGTTTTAGTAAGGATTGTGTTGTGTGGAGTTTTAGTAAGGATTGTGTTGTGTGGAGTTTTAGTAAGGATTGTGTTGTGTGGAGTTTTAGTAAAGATTGTGTTGTTGGAATTTCAGTTATGATTGTGTTGCGGGGAGTTTGAGTAATGATTGTATTATATATTAATGTAATGATTATGTGGTGATGAGGTAACGTAAAGATAGCAAGACGTCGTAATGTAACGACTATTTGCAGAGTAACGATCAAAAGTGCCTTTCTTTGCTTTGTCATAAGTACTTGCATTTATACCACTGTCTACATGACGTTTTTGTGATGAACACTTATCATTATACTCACTGGCTACATGAGGTTTTTGTAATGAACACTTGTCATGAGATCCACTGGCTACATGAGGTTTTTGTAATGAACACTTGTCATGAGACCCACTGGCTACATGAGGTTTTTGTAATGAACACTTGTCATGAGATCCACTGGCTACATGAGGTTTTTGTAATGAACACTTGTCATGAGACCCACTGGCTACATGAGGTTTTTGTAATGAACACTTGTCATGAGACCCACTGGCTACATGAGTTTTTGTAATGAACACTTGTCATGAGACCCACTGGCTACATGAGGTTTTTGTAATGAACACTTGTCATGAGACCCACTGGCTACATGAGGTTTTTTGTAATGAACACTTGTCATGAGATCCACTGGCTACTTGACGTGTTTGATTCATTGTGTTACTAAAGGTAAGAGTACTTGTTGTTCTCTTATATAAGATGAGCATCATATCATTAGCCAGTGACCATCAATATTCTGTTCTGCTGTTTGATCATGGACAAAGCCCGTAGCATAAAGCACAAACTGTCTTTAAATCATTGCATTTCAGTGGCTATAAATTAGTAGGTACAAATAATAATACATAAATATTATTATATGGGGAACTTCCGAGGCGATAATAGGGAATAATAGAACAAAGATAATGTTCTTCGTTTTTTCTATTGTTGTTTGTCTGTCAATTTTTCCGAGTGCTAACACATACTTCTTTGTTCTATTATTCGCTATAAATTAGTACTTGGTCTCTTCCTATCATATTTCCCACATTCCCCACATTTCTAACATTTCCCACGTTTTCAGAATTTTGTTCTTCTACATCTCAGCTCCCTGTGGAGCATAGGTCTTCAACAAAAACTTCCCAAGCCGTTCTGTTTCTTGCAATTCTTTTAAGACCATTTAATTTCATAACTATCATTTTGATCTCTGTTTCCATCTGTCTTCTCCAAGAATACCTTGGTCTTCCTCTTTGTACATTCCAGGTGCCAATTCTGGAGGATTTCCTGGTAGACAAAAGGTGAGTCGATAACCCGGACTCCTTACGGCTTGCTCCGGATTGCGTCATACATCTCTTAGACAGAGAGCCTTTATCTTTCCTGGGTGGCCGATTTACTTTCATTCTTTTCTTTGACTTGTCCATGTTTGTGAAGTTTTTTTTCGGCTTTTTTTTTTTTTACCGTATAGGATAGCAAGTCCCATGCCCAGCCCTCCTTAGTTGCCTCTTATGATCATGCTTGGTAGGGAACAGCGCCACTATTCTTTATATTATTTTCTTTACTCCCCTTTCCGGCCCCTGGAACGCAAGAGTGTCAACTTCGAGTCCTTAGTGTACTTTGTAAAATCTTCCTTCTAATGAGAAGTATATATTAAAAGAGGAGAAGGGAGAAGTGTAAGAGGCAGACCCAGAGTAAGATGGACCGACAACATTACAGAAACACTACAACATCTTTTGGCAATGGTCAAAAGGACAAGAACCAGAACTTTCTATCTCCCTTCATTCCTCGTGGGTTCAGGAGAAAGTGAAAAAAAAGAAAGAAGAAAGAATGAAAGAAAGAGAGAAAGAAAGAAAGAAGAAAGAAAAAAAAGAAAAGAAAGAAAGAAAGAAAGTTTTTGTTGCCAATTAAAGTGATTCCTTCCTTCCGTCCAATTATTTTCACTGTAACAAATTTATGACGGAAGTGCTTTCGTGATTTCAGCTGCCAGTTCCGGGACTGCTTTGAGTTGTTCTCCATTAAGGGGGTCATGGCCTGCAACTTGTTTGCTCTTTAATCCCACGATGTCTTCGACAATTTATTCTTTCTGTGAGCTATTTATATTTATGTCAAGATCTCTATTTCTGCCTCATGAATATTTGACAACTTCTAGCGTGTTTCTCTTAAAGTGTTTCTCTAAAGTGTTTTGCCCATTTATCATCGTAGTGAGTGTGTTTCTTTTATCTCTTACTTGTGCAAAATTTTAAGTTACTTTTCTGTTGAAGGGGAGCCGTGATAGCTCAGTGGTTAGTGAACTTGACTACAAAGGACAAGGGGTAGGATTCGATCCCAACCGACGGCTTCCGGGTTCACCCAGCCTTAAATGGGTACCGGATTTTTTTCTGGGAAAGTAAAGCAGCACGGGCGTAATACCGACCACATTACCCCAAAAATCATGTGCTGAAGGTCTGTAAAATATATGGTCACTAACACCATATTTCCCTATACGCCACTTGGCGTGACGGGGGTACTTTACTTTTACTTTCTGTTGAAGACAGTTACTAAACTGCATTCGGAGGAAAGGCGTCTGAGAGCAACAAAACTGGTAGCTGTCAGCTACTTATACCTGATGACTATCGCCAGAATCGGTTAACTAGGACCGTTCAGACGCGACTACACCTCTTCGTGGTGTCTCTAATAACAGACTAACTTGTCTTGTTTTGCCAAGCGAGTAGAGATCGAAGCGGAAAGATAACAAGGTAATAAAAATTGCCGTGCTGAAGTCGGATGTGTTGGGCCGAAAGGCGCAAATACACACAACACAGCGCATCTACGCCCACTTAACGTTCTTTAAAGGAGGGATGACGAAGAGTATCATTAATTCCTTTAGTAGTCATCTAATGAATACAAGAGAAAAAGAAAGAAAGAAGGAAAGAAAGAAAGAAAGAAAGAAAGAAGGAAGGAAGGAAGGAAGGAAGGAAGGAAGGAAGGAAGGAAGGAAGGAAGGAAGGAAGGAAGAAAGAAAGAAAGGAAGGAAGGAAGTATGGAAGGAAGGAAGGAAGGAAGGAAAGTGAAGGTAGAGGTAAGTGTAAAGGTAAAGTACAAGACTTAAATCTGCGTGATAGCATGTGGGTTTTCACCCACATGTGCTCGGCCGCCTATCCAGAAGTATTCGGAGACTTCTGGATAGCGTCGTTTCAAGCATCGAAACTCACGATGAGAGGCGGCATTCCTCACCTTCCCAGAGTAATACTACCCCGGTACCCATTTCTGCCAGGGCCTGGGTCGACAAAAAAACATATATTCTGCCAACATTTTTGTCAGCTTCATGATCAGCAAAGCCGTCTATGACTTCCTGCCACTGTCGTTAATGATACACTTTATTTCTCTACAGAATTGCCAATTGCAAGGTATCGGAAAATAGTTATGGTTATTCGAAGGCCCCGGTATCACTGCAAACTAATGGAAATCCATAATTGCTCAACCGCCCGTGTCAGTGGAATCATCCGAATTAACATCTCATCTCATTGAACGATCCAAATAAAGAAAGGTAGTTGCAATCCCCATCATAGCAGCTACAGTACACGCCAAAAGACATACGGTCAAGCGGCACCGAAAGTGAAAGCAGCTGAATTGTCCTTCTTCATACAATATCATCATTCATCATTCATCGTAAGCATAGCGAAACACAATCCGGATGAAACACACAGCTAACGATGTGCACAGTGCACTAGTCAATAGCTCCGGCCGTAAGCTGGACTTGGAATATGAGGAAACTGCATCAAGGAACACTTTTCAGACAGTGCCTCAACGGTTTCCAGTCGCCTATCCGCCATATTGACCGGAAGTCCTATCGGATATTAAATGATGCTACTGTACTACAAGTGATGTACCTCTACAAACACGAATCAAGACTTATTTCATCATCAAATTAAGCTAGAGAAGAAAATAAGACCCTATTTTGTATGGTGTGATACAGAACTATATGTACCATTTGTTAACCTGGTCCACGATAATTACTCTCAAGCCGACACTTTGGTCTATTAATAGTCAACCTGGTTTTTCCAGTTCTGTTGTCCTTGACCTTTGTGTCGGGAACATTTGTTAATTATAGAAGTCACTCAATTATTTTAGCCTAAAAGTTAAGGGAATATGGCAGTAGGGTCTGCCCTTAATGAACCAGTAGTCCAGGCCAGTCGTGGAACTTAGAGCCTCAATCAATAAATCAGTCAACACTCAGCCCAACTCCCTGGTGGTTTCTGTTCTATAGAACATTGTTGTCTCCCAATGCCAGCTAGCAACCGTTAGGTGGCGTCCTCCTCCAATTACCATGCATTATTCATGCGCTGCCGTCACAGCCACAATCCGCCATGCGTGTGTTGGCAATTCTCGCTGGCCTTTTACTCTCTGGATCCAGGTTGGCGGTTGATGCTACAGAAGGAATGTTTCCATTCAATGTTGATCTCTAAAAGTATCATCATGTACCGTGTATGTTGGCGTAGGCGATCATGTCCCTCCACAATTCTCTATCAATAGTGCATCGTATCAATTCTGTGATGGTGATTTTTGTGTCAAATTGTAACACATTAATCCGTGATTTCCTTATGACGTTATCCTTCCAAGATCCGCTGTCTAGCCCTCTCGGATATCGGAAATAGTGGTTCCGTCTGCACTCGCGCACGTTAAAGAAACTATGACATTTGGAATCGATAAGAGTAAGTTCCAAATACAGCCGCTGCTCGGTCAAACTTGTCAGCCGAAACCTACTCACACTTTAGAACCGAGTCCGTGTCACGGAGTTCGTGCACGCGGGCCTGGATTGTCCTCGAATTTTCTCGTGATTCTCGAGGAGAATATCCGAGCACCTATGGATTTTTCATGTGTGCAGTGATGGTGATCCTCAAATACAAACACAGATAATTATAATTTATCAACTCGACTGAGCTCAACCCCTTTTCACTGTCTCCGCAACAGCATCAGCTAGTTCATTCCAGCAGCCATAGATTTCCCATTCTCATTCGGAGAGATTCTAACAAGAGCTATCGATTTAATTAAAATACAAAAACAAAAGGTTAAACAAATAATGTGGCCGTATTCTCACGCATGCGCGAGCAACCACTTGGTCGTGAACCCTATAACATATGTCCCGCTGGCCTCCCACTGTTATTGACCTTGCCTCGTCATCAAATCCCGGTCATCGATCCCAGAGTACATATCCCAGTTATTTTCCGTTTCCGAACACGGATATTTCTCGTTCTCGCATTTTATCGCGATAACATTGATCTTCGTTGATTTCCGCCTCAGAATCGACGGCAGCCCGTGGCGACGACGCTGCTAATTGTTTTGTCGGAGTTTGCTCGTCAGACGATTTCTGCTAGTCAAATGGGAAAGTTTGCCTGAATTCTCACACATTGGACATTCTTTACTTTCAATACTTTCTTTCCTTCTAATTTCAAACAAAATGTAATGAAACAATTAGATTTTTGGGAGGTCGTGAGCATGAATTTGGATTGAAGGGGTGTAGAGGAATCCTATGTAGCGCTGAGGTTAATGGTCTCATCTCACTGTAAGGTACCTGGTTCGAAACTCACTTGCAGTGATCGAATTGTTTCCGATCAAAGAACCTGGCATCTAGTGTCCAGAACTATCGAAGACAGGCGATATTAATGGAAGTCTTCTTTAAGTTGCGCACGTTAAGTAACCACCGCCAGTTTGAAATCGACAATTGTGCATGAATTATCTTCACAAAAACAGATGCCGATAATTAAACCATTTCAAGTGCCCCTTTTTATTTCCTTTTTCCTAGTGGTGATTCATTTTTTTAGATTTTATTTAGAGAATTTTGGTAAAGTTAGACATATTTAGTTATAGCAATTAGTGGTGTGTGTGTGTGTGTGTGTGTGTGTGTGTGTGTGTAGGTGTGTGTGTGTGTGTGTGTGTGAGAGAGCGGGTTTTGGTAGCGTTTACTCGGTAAGGCAAGCACAGGTCACATGACATTAGAGGTCTTTTACCAGTTCATTCATTCATTCATTCATTCATTCATTCATTCATTCATTCATTCATTTTCTTCTTGACGGCCAAGACGGCCATAGGACGGAAGTCAGTTCTCCATGATTGACTATTTGATGCTAGTTCTTGTAGTTCTTGGTTGTTTCTTAGTTCCACGGTTGAGCCTTTTCTTGTAATTGTTCTGTATAGCAGCCTGCCGATGACGGAGTGTGTCAGCCACAGCGCAGGTTAGGGGAAAAATCTGGACATACACGTATATACGAGTCTTGAACTGCGACCAATTCATCGTGCCTCATGATGTTATCCTTACCCCTCCTTCATGAAGCAAGACAACAGTCAAGTTCGCAAGACTTGAACACTGAAGATACAGTTCTGTGTTTCGTTTCTTTTCTCTTCCTTGTTTTGTTCTACCAGACGGATCCATACGAATGACAGATGAGGACGTCTTACTTCATCCATTCTGGGCACATAATCGATGTATTTCCATCACCTTCTTCTTATAAAGCTCGATACGTTTTCTTGAATCTCTGCCTATTTTAACTTTATATTCTGATGTGTTGTGGACGTCATCATATTTGCTTTGGATTCGAACGTTCCAGAGATCGCGAGATTATTTTCAAGAAAATTTCGATTTGGAGTTCAAATTATACTTCTACGTTCAAACTGTGTAGATTTAGTGAATACATGTTATCTGTAAACGAATTTTGTTGTTCACCAAAGTCATCAGCTGCACGTGTGTTTTCATCGCCTTAGTTTTGATGTGTTTGAGTTTATTGATATCGCCTCTATTTATGAATTAGAGATCACAGAAAGAGTGTGGAAGCATCAGCGCCTAGGAGGAAGTTTGTTAATTGATGAATAATTGTTGATTGATGAATAATTGTTGATTGATGAATAATTGTTAATTGATGAATAATTGTTGATTGATGAATAATTGTTGATTGATGAATAATTGTTGATTGATGAATAATTGTTAATTGATGAATAATTGTTGATTGATGAATAATTGTTGATTGATTTTATCCGGAAGTAAGAAAGTGGTACATGTGTGGCGGAAACGTGAAATATGGAGAATGTGAGCTAGACTCTCAAACATATGTGCTTTGAGAGAGAGAGAGGGAGAGAAACGGGGGAGGAATAGACAGGCGAGAGAAATCGAGAGAGAGGGGAGAGAAAGAGGGATAGGGACAGGAAGAAAAAGAGGGAGAGAAACGGGGAAAGGAAAGAAACAAGAGGAGAGAGAGGGAGAAAGTTGGGAGAGAGAGAGGATAGAGAATGTGGAGGGAGCGAGAAACAGGGGTGAGAGAGATGGAGAGAGAGGGAGAGAGACGGTTAGAGTGAGGGAGAGAGGGAGACGGTGAGAGAGACAGGGGAAGAGAGACGGAGAGGGAGAGAGACGGTTAGAGTGAGGAGGGAGGAAGACGGTGAGAGAGACAGGGGAAGAGAGACGGGGAGGGAGAGAGACAAGATGGAGAGACGCAAGGAGAGAGAGGGGGAGGGAATGACACGAGGGAGGGAGAGATAAGGGAGCGAGACGGGGAAGACAGAAGGAGAGAAAGAGGGAGAGAAAGAGATAGGGGTAGAAATAGGAAGAGATAGGGAATGGGAGAGGGGACAGAGAGGGAGAGAGACAGAGATGGGAAGGAATGCGATGGAGAGAGATGGCGAGAGGGGAAAGAGAGACAGGGGAATGAAGGAGAGGGTGGGAGATATAGGGTGAAGGAGAGACAGTAAGAGAAGGGGAGAGAGAAAGTGGGAGAGAGATACAGGGATAATGGGAGAGAGATGTGGAGACAGTGAGGGAGAGGAGAAGTGATGGAGAGGGAGAGAGGAATAGGGAGACAGGGAAGGAGTTGGAATCGGAGGGAAAGAGACAGAGGAGAGAGAGAGATAGTGGAGAAATAAGAAGAGAGAGACAGAGATTGGGAGGGAAAGAGAGGAAGGGAGAGAGAAGAAAAGGGAGAGATATACAGGGGAGGGAGTGGGGAAAAGAAAGGGGAGAGGGAGAGGAAGAAACAAGAAGATGGAGAGAGAGGGAGAGAGAAAGAAATGTTGAAATGATATTCAGGAAGAGAGGGTGAGAGAAAGGGAGAGGAAGAGGTAAAAGAGAGGGATAGAGGATACATAGATAAGAAGAGAGGGGAGATGAGGAAAGAGAGATAGGGAGAGAGAGGGAGATAGAGAGTGAAGGGGAAGAGTCAGATAGGAAGAGAGAGAGAGGGAGGGAGACAGAATGGGAGAGAGAGAGGGTGAGAGAGAAAGAGAGGAAGAACCCAGAAGCATACTTATTTTGTGTGTTGATGACTCCAAACGTTTCTCTTCCTCTCCGCCATCCACACAAGACACCATTAGACCTCAAGCTACATCAAGTACATTTGTCACTTCATTAATTACGCAGCTCGTTTTTATGACTGTTCTTATGTGTTAATGTATTATTTGTGTTATTTTATGTGTTTCTTTCTTAAAATGATGGTTATTTTAGTGTTTAAATTAATTGAAATAGTTGTTTACGTTCTGGGAACGAATTAATTTGCTGTCCTAAATTAGGAGTGTGGCAGGAGTACATCGTGCTCAACTTTTGAGCTGAGATCATCATGAGAAATGTTAGAAACGATGACAATATTGTGAAGTGAGACCCTTTCACAATTCAGATACGCCGATGACACGATTCTTTTCTACAAAAGGGGAGGAATTAGAATTGACAATTGTTCCTGTAACCAAAAAAAAAAAATGCAAAAAAAAAAAAAAACAGTGAATGGCAAAAACGTCTCTCTAAATATTATAGAATATCAAGATAATTTCTACAGAATAAACATGTGGTCAAGCCAAAATCATCATCATCATCATCAAAAAAAAAGAACGTTACATTATCACATGTTACGAATATCTGGGATCTATAACAACCATCAACCGTCAGAAGGAGAAAAAAGGAAGACTATCAAGGTAATAGAAGAAACTAGTGAGCATAGGCATCCTGCAGATAACAACACCTAGTCACAAATAAAGGACAACTTTGCATGAACAAAATGAAGAAAGTTCATTAGAAAAACAAAGTGCTACAATAAACATCCTTAGGGTACATTAGATAATGAAAACAAAAGGAATGAGAAATATTAAAAGATTTGAACGTTGAAGAGAATTGGCTTATAAACATGATACAGTGTACATAAGGTAGAGATGAAAGCGAATTTAATGTAATAAAGTGCAGTAGGTAATTGAATTAAATGACAAACACAAAATATGAATTAGATATAAATATCAAAAAGACTAAAACTATGATCATAAGAAAAGTTAATACTCAAAACCTACAAGGGAATTTCAAATTTGAGGAAATAGACTTCGAGACAGTTCAGAGCTACAACTACCTTGGACATATTATAACCAGTGATGGAACATGCGAAATTGAAATAAACAAAAGAATAGGATTTTGCAAAAAGTAATTTTAATGTCATGAAAAATATCATCATCAAGTACCGGCCCTGCTGGCGTAGGTGTCATGTCTCTCCACAACTTACGATCTCGGCAGCTATTTATCATTTCTGTTGTTGACCTTCTGCCAAGCCATTCTCTTAAGCTGTCTGTTATTTTTTCTCTTTGCTTCCCTCTATCTCTTCGTCCCTCAATTTTTCCAGTTGTTACAATATATTCAAGTTGTTCTCTTATCATTTCATGGTCAAAAAATGATGATTGTTTCTTCCTAATATTGGAAATTAGCTCTCTTTTTGCTTAGACCTCTCTCAGAACCTCTTCATTACTCTTCTTAGTTGTCCATGGTATTCTCAACATTCTTCTGTAAAACCACATTTCTACAGACTCCAGTGATTTTCTTGTCTGTTGTCCTATTTTCCATGATTCGCATCCATATGTTAAGACTGACTCAATGTAACATTTAAGAACTCTTTTTCCTGTTTCTATTGTCAAAAATGGATTGCATAGTATCTTCTCATTTTTGGAAAGCTGCTTTTGCCTGAGCCATTCAGCATCTCAAAACTTGTGTACATCTTCCGTCTGAGGTTAACAAAGTTCTCAAATATTTAAATTCATTTACCTGTTTTAATATTGTTCCACTTGTCTTTTTTTGCACTGAGGTGATGTCTTTTTTGAATGAAAATGAAAAATATACATGTACTAACATCAAAAATAAATAACACCAGGACTAAAACTGATAAATGCAAAATGTTATATCTTTTCTGGAGGCGAAGGCGGGCCTCCCAGCACCAGAGCTGGAAGCTGTCAGCGACCCACAGCTGATGGCTTGCGCCAGGATCGGTAAAAACCAAAACCATTCAGACCCTGCTCCACCTCTCCGCGGTGCCTCTAGTAACAGACTAACCTGTCTAGTCTGGTCAAGCGAGCAGGGATCGAAGAGGGAAGATAACCCGATACTCAAAAATGTCGTGCTGAAGTTTGGTGTGTTGGGCCGAAAGGCGCAAATATAACAGTTATACACAAACCACAACAGAACGCAGACACGCCCACTTAACGTCCTTTTAAGGGCACATGATGAAGAGGAACATTCTAGTCTAGCAGAATACTTTAGAATACTTTAGTCATCTGGCGAACACAAGCACATCTTTTCAACATTCCAGTATGGTGCAGGAACATGGACATTTGACAAGAAAACAGAATAGAAATTTGAATCCTTTAAAATTGTGGATTTATAGAAGAATAGGAAGAATTGGATGAAAAGAAAAGAAAACACCTGAAGCAGTCTTACGCCAACTAAAAATGAAAAGAGAGCTACTAAACACAATTCAAATACGACCCATGAGATTTTTGGAACATGTTAAAAGACACATCAGCCTACTAAAAGTAATCTTGGAAGGGAAAATGCAAGGTAAAAGAGGCAGAGGCAGACCAAGACTAACATGGACGAGTAACATCAAAAGATGGACAAGTCAGCCTATGACAACCTACCACCATCAGAGCAAGAGGCAGAGCGGAATGGCGCTCCATGGTAGTCAACCTTCGATGCGGTGACGGCACACAAAGATAATGAAGAATTAAATGTAAAACTATACTACTATGCTCACTGTGGGATCTCTGTGGCTCTAGAATAGTGTTAGGAAAGTCTATATTTCAATGGCCCCTATCGACCTCCACAGTTTTAATAACAGAGACGGAGAAAGAACTACAAGAAAGGATAGCCATAATAGTGAAGGAAAGCAGCGACACATTTATCAGTTTGAATAGTTGAAATCAGAAGTAATGGTTATATCGACGAAACAAACATCACCAGCATGCAGCATACAAATAAATGGAACAAATCTGAAACAAGTGCAGAGAGCCAAATACCTAGGCACAATAATAACATCAGATGGAAGATGTGCCACAGAAATAAAAAGCAGAATAGCTCAGGTCAAAATAGCATATCAGAAAATGAAAAAAAAACGCCTTGTGTAACAAGTCTATCTCAATAGACGTGAGAAATAAACTTCATCGGTGATATATGGAGCACATACTGACTTATAGAAGTGAATCATGGGCAGTAGACAAAAACATGAAAGGACGATTAGATGCCACGGAAATGGGATATCTCAGAAGAATTTTGATAGTTCCCTGGACAGCTGAAAAGACCAACGAGGACATTCTCAAAGAGGCCAACATAAAAAGGAAGCTTCTAAGAAACATCAGAAAGAAAGAGTGGACATTTTTCTGGCACATCATAAGAAGAGAAAAGTTGGAATACTTGGTTACAACTGGCAAAATACAGGGAAAGAGAGATCACGGACGACAAAGAGAGAAGATACTAGATAGCTTGGTATCATCGCACAGAGAAGTAAACAGAATTAATATGATGCATTGTGGATAGAAAATTATGGATGGACATCATCGCCTGCGCCGACTGGTATGGCACTAGATTCTGGACCTTACAGAGAATGTGATGCAGGCTGTGGTTATCTTGACCAGTCTCTGCCAGATAGCTCCCTGACACACAGCTTCAAGTATGGTTGATTTTGCAAGTATTTGAACGGGAGGCATGGCTGCAGAATGAATAAGACACATTTACATTGTAAAGTCTCTCTTCTTTTCATTTGCGTTTAATTTATCTTTTAACTTTAGTTTCATTCTATTTTCGAACGTTTTCCTCTATGTGAAGGTTTATTCTCCGTATGTTAAAGGTCTTCTGCCACTATTGACCAGTATTTTTCGCTTACTGCGATGTCAATCAATGCCTCTCAAACATTCTTCTATTTCAGTCTAGATTTGGAGTCGGTCTTCATCTTTACAATTAGTTGACGTGCAATGAGAGGAACATTTTCATACAGAACTTTGCAGCAGAAGGTAGTCTGATCATCAGAAGCCACCTGTCGAGTAAGTGTTTTGGCCCCTTAGTTTATTCATAGAGAAGCGGGTTGGCTGGGCTATAACACCCAGGTGTCAACCCACAAGTACTCGCTGAGTCTACCTCTTACTGCACGCTGAGTCTACCTCTTACTGCACGCTGAGTCTACCTCTTACTGCACGCTGAGTCTACCTCTTACTGCACGCTGAGTCTACCTCTTACTGCACGCTGAGTCTACCTCTTACTGCACGCTGAGTCTACCTCTTACTGCACGCTGAGTCTACCTCTTACTGCACGCTGAGTCTACCTCTTACTACTCGCAGAGTCTACTCTTTTCTGCACGCTGAGTCTACTCTTTACTGCACGCTGAGTCTACTCTTTACTGCACGCTGAGTCTACTCTTTACTGCACGCTGAGTCTACTCTTTACTGCACGCTGAGTCTACTCTTTACTGCACGATGAGTCTACTCTTTACTGCACGCTGAGCCTATCTCTTACTGCACCCTAAGCTTACCCACTGCTGTTCTCTGAGTCTACTCCCTGACGCGCCCTGAGCCTACCACATGCTGCGTCCTGAGTCTACCACATGCTGCGCCCTGAGCCTACTCCTTGAAGCACCCTAAGCCTACCCCCTGAAGCACCCTTAGCCTATCCCATGAAGCGCCCTGAGTCTACCCACTGTTGCGCCCTGAGACTACCACTTACTGCGCCCTGATCCTACCCGCTGCTGCAACCTGAGCCTACCACTTACTGCGCCCTGATCTTACCCGCTGCTGCGCCCTGAGCCTACCACTTACTGCGCCCTGATCCTACCTACTGCTGCGCCCTGATCCTACCCACTGCTGCGCCCTAAACCTACCACTTACTGCGCCCTGATACTACCCACTGCTGCGCCCTGATCCTACCCACTGCTGCGCCCTGATCCTACCTACTGCTGCGCCCTGATCCTACCCACTGCTGCGTCCTAAACCTACCACTTACTGCGCCCTGATAATATCCACTGCTGCGCCCTGATCCTATCCACTGCTGTGCCCTGATCCTACCACTTACTGCGCCCTGATCCTACCCGCTGCTGGAACCTGAGCCTAACCCCTGCTGCACTCTGAGACTATATTTGAGGTGTAGATAAAGTAGCTACCAACATTTGAAGTGAAGATGAAGCAGTTACCAATATATGAAGTGTAAATGAAGTAGCTACCAACATTTGTAGTGTAGATGAACTAGCTACCAACATTTGTAGTGTAGATGAACTAGCTACCAAAATTTGAAATGTGGATTAACTATCTACCAACATTTGTAGTGTAGATGAACTAGCTACCAAAATTTGAAATGTGGATTAACTATCTACCAACATTTGAAGTGTAGATGAACTAGCTACCAAAATTTGAAATGTGGATTAACTATCTACCAACATTTGAAGTGTAGATGAGCTAGCTACCAAAATTTGAAATGTGGATTAACTATCTACCAACATTTGTAGTGTAGATGAACTAGCTACCAAAATTTGAAATGTGGATTAACTATCTACCAACATTTGTAGTGTAGATAAACTAGCTACCAAAATTTGAAATGTGGATTAACTAGCTACCAAAATTTGAAATGTGGATTAACTATCTACCAGCATTTGTTGTGTAGATGAACTAGCTACCAAAATTTGAAATGTGGATTAACTAGCTACCAAAATTTTAAGTGTGGACGAACTAGTTATCAACATTTAAAATGTAGGTGCTGCAGCTACCAACATTTGACGTATACATGAAGTAGATATCAACATTTGAAGAGTAGATACAGTATCTACCAACATGTGAGGTGTAGATGAAGCAGCTACTGACATTTGAAGTATAGATGAAGTGGCTACCGGAATTTTAAGTGTAAATAAAGTAGCTACGAGCTTTTGAAGTGTACATGAGGCAAGCACCATCATTTGAACTGTAGATGATGTAGCTAGCAACCTTTCTAGTCTGCGCTGAAGATATCTCTGAAGGAGCACAATTTGTATGTCTGCTCGTTTGATTCCGCTCGGATGGGTGACTAATCTGCTGCGGCAGCGACAAACAGGTCAGTCGAGTTTACTTCTCTCCCATCCATTATTGACAAGCTCAATCAATATTACCCAGTGTTTCTATTATGACAAGGTGTGTTTGCTGATAATCGATAATGCTAATTCCTGGGGAAATCCCATTTGTTTACTTGTAGTCTACAGGTACTGGAATTGTGTTTATTTGGTTACGCAACAACCTGCAGATTCGGTATTACGCAGATTACTTTCCTGATAATCTTGTAGCAGTAAACAATTGAAATAAGTTAATCTTGTTTTAATTATTAATGTCTTTTGGTGCAGCTCGACAAGCAGATTGTCGTCGCCATGATGTCTGACGTATGTACAACGACAGCAGGATCTGTCACATCAGTCAGAGTCATGGGGATGGGTCAGGCAAATTAATGCAATGCTGCGGTGAAGCTGGTAGCAGGGAACAAGTAGTGGGATGCAACATACACTTCTACAAAGTATGGTGACAGCTTTACAAAAAAGGACAATATAAAATATTTGAAATTTCGGGGTACATGAGGCCTTATTCAGAAAACAGGGACAACACAAACAGACAGCGAGATGAATATATACTCTACTGCATGTTCCGGAGTAATTACACTAATATTACAAACAAGGAAGAGATAAAACGATAAAAAAATACGTAAGGAGAATATACTACATGAATGGCACAGAAAGTGAAAGAGAGAGAGAGAGAGAGAGAGAGAGAGAGAGAGAGAGAGAGAGAGAGAGAGAGAGAGAGAGAGAGTGAAAGTTCGTGTAAAATGTATTATAAACAAATGGTGCACTTTAAACTATGCGCTAAGCAGGCTAAGGATGCCAATTGGGATGACTTCTATAAAAAAGTGTGCTCAGAAAAATCGCTAGCCACATTCTGGCGCCTTCATCAGAGCATGAATGGCACAACACGACACAGAGGCATACCAGACTTTCAGAGCACAGGCCGGATATGGCACACATCTGATGAGAGCAAAGGGAAGGCCCTGCTTGCCCGCTACATTGAGCAGACGGACCAAAGAAATGAGGCTGTAAGAATGAGGATACGGGGATCGCTGTCAAAATTGTGTAAGGATGTAGTGCTGGAAGAAGATCTCACAATCACAACCGACACCATTCGCACGGCACTTAAAAGGTCACACAACACTGCTCCTGGTCCAGATGGTGTTCGGTACGATGACATAGGCGATTTAGCTGACGACGACTTGACAAAACTGGCAAATGAGTTTAATGCCAGCATTCGGAGTGACCAGATTAAGGAGGAGTGGCTACACAGCTACTTACTACCGCTACCGAAGCCAAACAAGGACCATTCTCAGATCAGTGCCTACAGAATCATCACAATGCAGAACACTGCGTGCAAGCTGCTGCAGAAAATAGTTACCCGTGTCCTCACCTGTCACGTTGAACAGAAATGCGTATTCCCACCCACACTCGGAGGTTATAGATATAACAAAGAGACATGCCTCAATGCGGCAGTCTTTGCCTATGACGTCTTCGAAGGCTTCCACAGACGAGAGGAGACATGTGCTGCTGTTATAGATCTGGAGGATGCATACAACAGGGTACCATTTGAATATCTCATGAATATGCTCCTGAAACTAGCGGTGCACCCCTTCCTCATTAGATGGATCGCCGCGGCACTGTTTCAGAGGAAGGTGATACTCAGATGTGGAAGTTGGTCTTCTGAGCCAATATCCATTTGTCCAGGGCTGCCACAAGGCTCACCATTATCACCAGTTCTATTTAACGTGCACACAATAACGATCACGGAACAACAGCTGGTTGGGAGGGAAGAACTATGACTTTTGCTGATGATATTCTGGTATATCGATAGGGAAGAGACAGACGGGGAATCGCCTTCACAATGCAAGACGAACTCGATCGCATTTCTTCCTGGTGTGGGGTTTCAGGTGCCTTGGTTAATCCTAATAAAGCATCAGTTTCATGGTTCTCCCTTAACAATCATATCGTTAATACGACCACACCGGTAGTACGAATGGGAGCTGATGAGGTGACCAGGGACAAGTCGATGACATAACTCGGAGTTAAGTTTGATCGCACCCGGTGTTTTAAGGACCACGTCGACTACGTGATAACAAAATCCCGCAAAGGATTAGCCGCCTTGAAGGTCATGGCAGTTGCCAACATCGAGCAAAGGCTACTTACTCTTCTGTTCCAGGGATTAGTCCTCGCACCAATCGAGTATGCCCTGGCCATTCTTACTGTCAGTACGACTCAAATTGATAGGCTGGAGAAAATACAAAATGAAGCCATGCGCATTATCCTGGGATGAACGAGGGACACTCCCTGTGTAGCAATGAGGTATCTTCTTGACTTTCCATCCATGGATGACAGAATCAAGATCTGGAGAGCACGAGCATACCTGAAGATTAATACCGATACAGAGCATCCATTGCACCACGTGCTCAACACAGTGAAAGGTGCCAGGCTAAAAAGAGGCAAATCATTAGTGGGCCGAGCAGAAGATGTCATCAAACAGGTCTGTGGGCTTACCAATCTTAGCGTTGGTGAGGAGTGGATACCGGTGCCATGAAAACCGGAGAAATGAAAAAAAAATAGAAAAAAAGTTCAAATAAGATAATCTTGTTTATGAATATCTTTGAGGACAGCTCCACGCGCAGATTGTCGTCGCCTTGTTCACATGTGTGTCGTACATCAATGACGTAAAGTTTTTACCACACCTTTTTTCAATTTTTTTGTTCATTTCTCCTTCACATCCAGCTTCCCAAGTTGTAGCCCGTCATACTGTGTCTTCAATGTCTTGGCTTTTCTTTGCTGTCCTGTCTTTCGCTTTCCCTTCCGGTTCCACTGCATGAATATGCTTGTAATAGTTTCTGACGCTTTATCAACTGTAATCAAAAGATACACTTCTATTCTCACGTCTTTTTGCATTGTTTAGCAAAATGTTGGAGTATTTTCCTCCGGCGAGTTGCATGATATGATTAATAGTTTCTTTTGTTACATTTATTTGTCATTGATACTTGGATTGATTTGTTAATTTATGTCTTTCCTGTCTTTAAAAGAGAGTAGTAAGACTGGGATGCAGGCTGTCATCAAGCTTATTCAATGAGCAAATCTTTAAAAACATCACAGAGATGCCAGACCTAAGCATTAATGGAAAGATAATCAATAACTTAAGATATGCTGATGATACTGTACTACTAGCAGAAAATCCTAAAGATCTACAACAATTACTTAATGAAATAAACATAACAAGCAAAAAATATGGATTAGATATGAATATCCAAAAGACTAAAACTATGATCATAAACAAAGGAAATACTCAAAACCTACAAGTGAATATCAATGTTGAAGGAATAGTCCTGGGATAGTTCAGAACTACAACTACATTGGACATAATATAACCAGTGATGGAAAGTGTACAACTACCTTGGACAATACTATAACCAGGGATGGAAAGTGTACAACTACCTTGGACATACTATAACCAGGGATGGAAAGTGTACAACTACCTTGGACATACTATAACCAGGGATGGAAAGTGTACAACTACCTTGGACATACTATAACCAGGGATGGAAAGTGTACAACTACCTTGGACATACTATAACCAGGGATGGAAAGTGTACAACTGAAATAAACACAAGAATGGCGCTCCATGGTAGCCAACCTTCGATGCGGAGACGGCACTCAATGATGATGTCTTTCCAAGAAAATTAAATGCACACATTTATTCTATTATACATTCAGATATGGTAGAAGCTGTGTTTTAAAATATAAAAATCGACTTTTGTGGTTAAAGATTAATTATTGCATCCCCCGAAACTCTGACATTTACCAATATTTAATCGTTTCATTACGAGCATTAACTTGTAAAGTGTCATTCATGTGTAAATATTGACTTTAGCTAAATAATTTACGCTTTATGTGTAATGTCACAAATTGAAACCACTCCCATAAATATTACTTTTAGAAATGAATGGAATGTACTAGATAGACTCCGGACATATTTATCTATTCATAAATGCTGCACATTTTATCAGATAAGAACTAAAATGTCACTTTCAGATGGAAACAAACAGCCGTATAATGTGTTGTTCATCTACATTAAGATCTATGGAAACAAACAGCCGTATATTGTGTTGTTCATCTACATTAAGATCTATGGAAACAAACAGCCGTATATTGTGTTGTTTCATCTACAATAAGATCTGTGGAAACAAACAGCCGTATATTGTGTTGTTTCATCTACAATAAGATCTGTGGAAACAAACAGCCGTATATTGTGTTGTTTATCTACATTAAGATCTATGGAAATAAACAGCCGTATATTGTGTTGTTTATCTACATTAAGATCTATGGAAATAAACAGCCGTATATTGTGTTGTTCATCTACATTAAGATCTGTGGAAACAAACATCCGTATATTGTGTTGTTTATCTACATTAAGATCTATGGAAATAAACAGCCGTATATTGTGTTGTTCATCTACATTAAGATCTACATTAAGATTTATGGAAACAGTAGCAGTTCGCGTCTCCCATATACTCTCGTATTCCTTGTCCTACCACAACCATGTATATCAAGACTAGTGAACGTATACGTGGCTGTTGTTTTAGCATATTTAAACGAGGCAAATTGACCAATCAAAATGAAGGAGAAAAAAGCAGGAAAACCCCGCTATGCTTGATGACGACATAAATGACCTGCTTATTCAGTTTTTTAATTTTTTTTTAAAATGGAGTGACGATCATCAATTAACATTTGACCTCATAACCTAGAGGTCACGTGCGGCTGGAAGATTTCAGCGGAGAAATGACGTGATCGATATCGACAATCACAGATCGTAGACAACAGAGACTAGGAGCTATAGTCGATCTGCGGTCTTCACAAGGAACAACCCTCCCAGGAAACATTCATCATGGCAACAGTTCTGGTTAACAAAGTGAGCATCTCGCGGTCGTGTGATTGTTGATAAAGTCATCCAGTATCCGTGAGCATCTCGCGGTCGTGTGATTGTTGATAAAGTCATCCAGTATCCGTGAGCATCTCGCGGTCGTGTGATTGTTGATAAAGTCATCCAGTATCCGTGAGCATCTCGCGGTCGTGTGATTGTTGATAAAGTCATCCAGTATCCGTGAGCATCTCGCGGTCGTGTGATTGTTGATAAAGTCATCCAGTATCCGTGAGCATCTCGCGGTCGTGTGATTGTTGATAAAGTCATCCAGTATCCGTGAGCATCTCGCGGTCGTGTGATTGTTGATAAAGTCATCCAGTATCCGTGAGCATCTCGCGGTCGTGTGATTGTTGATAAAGTCATCCAGTATCCGTGAGCATCTCGCGGTCGTGTGATTGTTGATAAAGTCATCCAGTATCCGTGAGCATCTCGCGGTCGTGTGATTGTTGATAAAGTCATCCAGTATCCGTGAGCATCTCGCGGTCGTGTGATTGTTGATAAAGTCATCCAGTATCTCTGTGGTACATGAAGTTCGATTTCTCTGACGAAAACCTCGAAATAAAGAAAAGAAGTTCTTTCAGCCTGTTTTGTCACTGTCCTTGGTTTCACATCAATCTGATCGAGTCGACCTTGTGGTATATAGGATCATCATCATCTTCGTCATCATCATCTTCGGCATCATCATCGCCATCGTTTAAAAAACTACAGACATTAACTACATTTTGTCATCAATAATTTGGCATTTGTTCGTTAATCAGTAAAATAAATGATTTATTCATTAATTCTTTCTCTACGTCCTGGCACACTCTGCGCCATGCCGACTTCGGCCACAAACGTTTCGCCGTATCACTCTCAATTTGATTAGTTGAACCGCCATCAAACCATATTTCTTCTTTTACAAGTCTTGTATCATCTTGGTATTTGTAAAATATAATACTTTGTTCAATTATCTAAAACATTCATAAATAATATGTTATATGTTAGATAAATATCAATATGTAGATTAATTCTTCAAACCATGAAACATTTTGTCTCTGAAATCTCTTCCGTTGCGTCTATAAAAAGCTTCCGTACGGAAAGAGTTAACGACTCAATAATAAATTATTATCGATGCTGGAGACAGCGTATACCTCCATGCACGCCATATTCTTCAACACAGTCGACGACTCCGATCCACTTTCATTAAATAGAAAGCACTTACGGTACGTTGCTCTCTCCTAATTTAAAAAAAAATAACCACAGAAAGCCAGCCCTGCCCACTGTATTTAAAAACCACCGGATGACGTCATTGACATTTCCCTAGAAGTCCATTGGCCAAGACAAACCCCAGCAACGGTTGTTATTCTCGCTGGACCAGTTGTGGCCGCTGTCATTGCTGTGCTGTGGACGCGCGAATGGCCTTGTCAATACAAATTGCTTGGAATGTGTTTAAAAAACAAGAGCCGTGTTGTAATGCACCAGATATATAGCAATCTGATCAATGATCTACCAACTGGTCTAGTAGAGCATTAGAGTGGGTCACAACTATGCTCAGTGCTGGGTCTACTTGAATGCTGTCATTATCTCTTGTACTCGGAATTGTGTACCACTAAGCCCCATGCACTGACAATGTTGAAAAGTCGAGGTTAAGGAATACATAAATAGAGTATATGATTGGGGTTGCTTTAGGGCTGTCAAGGACTGGGTACTGGTAACATTTGAAAAATGAGACTAGCAAAGTAATTATTAACCTCGGGCAGAGTGTCCCAAATGGTGTGGCTAGGAAATAGGGGTTTGTGGCATACCAACATGGCTGAGAGGTGGATAGAGGTATTGGGGTTTGTGTCATACCAACATGGCTGAGAGGTGGATAGGGATATGGGGATTTGTGGCATACCAACATGGCTGAGAGGTGGATAGAGATATAGGGGTTTGTGTCATACCAACATGGCTGAGAGGTGGATAGAGGTATTGGGGTTTGTGTCATACCAACATGACAGAGAGGTGGATAGAGATATAGGGATTTGTGGCATACCAACATGGCTGAGAGGTGGATAGAGATATAAGGGTTTGTGTCATATCGACATGATAGAGAGGTGGATAGAGGTATTGGGGTTTGTGTCATACCAACATGGCTGAGAGGTGGATAGAGGTATTGGGGTTTGTGACACACCAACATGACAGAGAGGTTGATAGGGAGCCTATCAATTGTAACATTACGATGTCCATTGTAACGATGAAGATAAATGCAACAATGTCGGTGATAGCATGTCTGATTACACAGAACGCGCATGATACTGCGTTGGGGCATGACGGAGTCTCCAAGTATGTTACAGATGATGGGCAGACACACTCTGCGGTGCAGTGGATGCTCCTCCGCGATGTATCACAAGTGAGCGCGTTAATCTGAGTCTATAGCATGTAGGGGTTCACGACAATGAAATAGACTCACTGGTGTTGCTAACATTTAGTACGATCAGACAGTGGACAAAAGAGAACATCAACAGGTTGGTTATTTCCTTAAAGGAGAAAAAAAAAGAAGATGGATGGCACTGTGACATAGGCATTAAAAGACTGGTTATTAAGTTATTGAGTTTTTTGCGGGTCATCATCATTACACTCCGAACATGTTCATAGGTGCTCAGATCCCCTCTTCAGCAAGTCCCGAAGTGTCCAGAAAATTGAAGATGGGCTATCATCAGTGTTTAGAAAATTGAAGATGGGCTATCATCAGTGTTTAGAAAATTGAAGATGGGCTATCATCAGTGTTTAGAAAATTGAAGATGGGCTATCATCAGTGTTTAGAAAATTGAAGATGGGCTATCATCAGTGTCCAGAAAATTGAAGATGGGCTATCATCAATGTCCAGAAAATTGAAGATGGGCTACTATCATCAATGTCCAGAAAATTGAAGATGGGTTATCATCAGTGTCCAGAAAATTGAAGATGGGCTATCATCAATGTCCAGAAAATTGAAGATGGGCTATCATCAGTGTCCAGAAAATTGAAGATGGGCTATCATCAGTGTTCAGAAAATTGAAGATGGGCTATCATCAGTGTTCAGAAAATTGAAGATGGGCTATCATCAGTGTTCAGAAAATTGAAGATGGGCTATCATCAGTGTCCAGAAAATTGAAGATGGGCTATCATCAGTGTCCAGAAAATTGAATATAGGCTATCATCAGTGTCCAGAAAATTGAACATAGGCTATCATCAGTGTCCAGATTCACCAGAAAGACTGGCGAGTTTGGGAACTGAAAGATGATCACGTCGATGTGGTGGGGTGGGAGATGAAAATGTGTCTACATTAAATATCTGATCAGACATAATCAGTCAGAACAAGCTTCGAGAAATGATGGGGTTGGCGGTGGAGCGGATATGGAGATGCCTCAACTGCATTGGAACTGATTCCATTAACAGAATTGAATAAAATAGAATAATACACACAAGAATAGAATAGACATTTCACATTAGAAAAACTGTTACATACAATACACATTGATGTCTGTTGACCTATATTGAATATCTGTTCAGTCAGTTTCATCGCATTGATCTAGTCACACTCTGAATATTTTATATCGTCAGAGAGTACCACTTCGTCTCGATGTATCTGGCTCTCCTCTCCTTTAATCTATCTATCTATTGACCTTTCGAGCCGTAACCGGCCCATAGGGCGTAGACCAAGATACACCTTCTCCTATATGAATTTTTGTTCTAGCAGTTTTCTTTTAAAGATATTTTATCAAATCTCGCCATCTGTCTCTGTTCTGTGCAAGCAGTTCTATCTCATTGAGGGAGCCGATTCCTGCTGCTCTTGCCTCTCTCATCAATGTTCTTCTCAGTGTCTCCCTGGGTCTTCCTCTTTTTCTTTTACCTGTTGTTTCCCATATGAGGGCTTGCTTTGCTATTCGATTATTATCTCTTCTCATCACATGTCCAACGTATGACCATCGTCTTTTCTTTATTACTGAAGATATTAGTGGTTGATTGGCGATTTCTCTAATTTCCTCGTTTGTTTTGAATTCGTTCCATTCTATACCAAGTATTTTCCTTAGACATTTATTTTCGAATGCGTTCAACTTTGTTTCTATATCTCTTGTTGTTTTCCAGCTTTCACACGCATACGTAAGGGTTGATAGTACATTTGATTTGAATAGCCTAAGTTTTGTGTTTGTGCTAATGAGTTTTGATTTCCACAACTTTTCAAGGCTTCTGAAAGACATTGCTGCTTTAGCCAGTCTGATTCTAATTTCTTTGCTCGTATCCCCTTCTCGATCAATGTGACTTCCAAGATAGATGAAGTGATCGATCTCTTCTACTGGTTTGTTTTCCATGTATATTTTGTCACTTGTTGGAATTAAACTTTTCATGACTTTAGTCTTTTCATGATTGACCTCAAGCCCAATTTTGCTGGCTATTGATGATAGTTCATTTGTGTTTTCCTGCATCGTTTAATCTCCTTTAATACCGTTATAAAAATATCTCTGAATTACGAAACTTTGTTGTCTTTTGTATTAGGAGAATTTGTTGTCTTTGTATTAGGAAACTTTGTTGTCTTTGTATTAGGAAACTTTGTTGTCTTTGTATTAGGAAACTTTGTTGTCTTTGTATTAGGAAACTTTGTTGTCTTTGTATTAGGAAACTTTGTTGTCTTTGTATTACGAAACTTTGTTGTCTTTGTATTTGGAAACTTTGTTGTCTTTGTATTAGGAAACTTTGTTGTCTTTGTATTAGGAAACTTTGTTGTCTTTGTATTAGGAAACTTTGTTGTCTTTGTATTAGGAAACTTTGTTGTCTTTGTATTAGGAAACTTTGTTGTCTTTGTATTAGGAAACTTTGTTGTCTTTGTTTTACGAAACTTTGTTGACAGCTGAAATACGAAACTTTGTTTTCTTTCTATTACGAAGCTTTGTTGTCTTTGTATTAGGAAGCTTTGTTTTCTTTCTATTAGGAAACTTTGTTGTCTTTGTATTACGGAACATTGTTGACCGCTGAAATACGAAACTTTGTTGTCTTTGTATTATGAAACTTTGACATTTCTGAAATATTAAATTTTGTTATATTTGAAATATGAGCATTTATTATCTTTTAAATGTAAAGATTTGCTACCTCTGATCAGATGGTAGATGCACAACAGAGGTGAGATTCAGAATGGTTCAGGCAAAAGAAGCTTTCAAAAAATGAGTAAGATACTTTGCATTCCATTTTTGCCAATAGAAATAAGAAAACGCGTTCTTAAACGTTATGTAGAGCCATTCTTAACATATGGATGTGAATCATGGACTATAGGACAACAGACAAGAAAATTACTGGAGTCTGTAGAAATGTGGTTTTACAGAAGAATGTTGAGAATACCTTGGACAGTTGAGAAGATTAGTGAAAACGTTCTGGAAGAGGGAACAAAGAAATGTGAGCTAATTTCCAAAATTAGGAAGAAATAATCATTTTTTGGCCATGTAATGAGAAGGGAACAGCTGGAATATATTGTAACAACTGGAAAAATCGAGGGACGAAGAGATAGAGGGAAGAAAAGAGAAACAACAAAAATGATAAATAACTATCGAGATTGAAAGTTGTGGAGAGACATGATCACCTTAAGCCAGCAGACACGGTACTTGATGACTATGATGATGATGCAATATATGAAATATGGAACTTTTTTGCTTCTGAAATTTGAAACTTTGTTGCCTCTGAAATATGAAAATTTGTTGCCTCTGAAATATGAAACTTTGTTGCCTCTGAAATATGAAACTTTGTTGCCTCTGAAATATGAAAATTTGTTGCCTCTGAAATATGAAACTTTGTTGCCTCTGAAATATGAAACTTTGTTGCCTCTGAAATATGAAACTTTGTTGCCTCTGAAATATGAAACTTTGTTGCCTCTGAAATATGAAACTTTGTTGCCTCTGAAATATGAAACTTTGTTGCCTCTGAAATATGAAACTTTGTTGCCTCTGAATGTCAGTTGCGGTCTGCTCATCCTTTTACTGAATTTCTTAACTTTGATGCTTCAGGACAAACTCTGGAGCTTGTGATTTATCAGTGTCTGCTGACTAGCTTTATATTGTAGACTTGATTGTGACTAATGTTTGGTACAACCAGCCAGCCCATCTTCAGTTTGATGTCAGTGGCACAACCAGCCAGCCCATCTTCAGTTTGATGTCAGTGGTACAACCAGCCAGCCCATCTTCAGTTTGATGTCAGTGGTACAACCAGTAAGCTCATCTTCAGTTTGATGTCAGTGGTACAACCAGCCAGCCCATCTTCAGTTTGATGTCAGTGGTACAAACAGACAGGTCATCTTCAGTTTGATGTCAGTGGTATAACCAGACAGCCCATCTTCAGTTTGATGTCAGTGGTACAACCAGATAGCCCATCTTCAGTTTGATGTCAGTGGTACAACCAGTCAGCCCATCTTCAGTTTGATGTCAGTGGTACAAACAGACAGGTCATCTTCAGTTTGATGTCAGTGGTATAACCAGACAGCCCATCTTCAGTTTGATGTCAGTGGTACAACCAGATAGCCCATCTTCAGTTTGATGTCAGTGGTACAACCAGTCAGCCCATCTTCAGTTTGATGTCAGTGGTACAACCGGTCAGCCCATCTTCAGTTTGATGTCAGTGGTACAACCGGTCAGCCCATCTTCAGTTTGATGTCAGTGGTACAAACAGACAGGTCATCTTCAGTTTGATGTCAGTGGTATAACCAGACAGCCCATCTTCAGTTTGATGTCAGTGGTACAACCAGATAGCCCATCTTCAGTTTGATGTCAGTGGTACAACCAGTCAGCCCATCTTCAGTTTGATGTCAGTGGTACAAACAGACAGGTCATCTTCAGTTTGATGTCAGTGGTATAACCAGACAGCCCATCTTCAGTTTGATGTCAGTGGTACAACCAGATAGCCCATCTTCAGTTTGATGTCAGTGGTACAAACAGACAGGTCATCTTCAGTTTGATGTCAGTGGTACAACCAGTAAGCTCATCTTCAGTTTGATGTCAGTGGTACAACCAGTAAGCTCATCTTCAGTTTGATGTCAGTGGTACAAACAGACAGGTCATCTTCAGTTTGATGTCAGTGGTATAACCAGACAACTCATCTCCAGTTTTTTTAAAATGTCGGTGGTACAACCAGTCAGCCCATCTTCAGTTTGATGTCAGTGGTACAAACAGACAGGTCATCTTCAGTTTGATGTCAGTGGTATAACCAGACAACTCATCTCCAGTTTTTTTTTAATGTCGGTGGTACAACCAGTCAGCCCATCTTTAGATTTTGATGTCAGTGGTATAACCAGACAACTCATCTCCAGTTTTTTTTAAATGTCGGTGGTACAACCAGTCAGCCCATCTTTAGATTTTGATGTCAGTGGTATAACCAGACAACTCATCTCCAGTTTTTTTTTTTATGTCGGTGGTACAACCAGATAGCCTATCTTCAGATTTTGATGTCAGTGGTACAACCAGTCAGCCCATCTTCAGTTTTTTAATATGTCAGTGGTACAACCAGCCAGCCCATCTTCAGTTTGATGTAAGTTCTATAACCAGCCAGCCCATCTTCAGTTTGATGTAAGTTGTACAACCAGCCAGTCCATCTTCTGTTTGATGTAAGTTGTACAACCAGTCAGCCCATCTTCAGTTTGATGTCAGTTGTACAACCAGTCAGCCAATCTCTATTCCGATACTGCCGTCACAACCAGACAGCCTACCTTGTTTGACACAAAAATCTTCTCTATTTACTTCTTAAATGGAACTCTTAAATTTGGGTATTCGGTTCTGAACTTCATTTTGCCGTCGATCTTTCTCTCTGTCTCTCTGTCTCTCTGTCTCTCTCTCTCTCTCTCTCTCTCTCTCTCTCTCTCTCTCTCTTACTCTCTTCGAGACCTGCTCGATCTCTTCTTGTCAATTATTTATTGGACATTGCTATCTATCCTTCATGTAGACTCAAACACTTCCATGGTCTCATCTAAGATAATTCTAAGTTTTTTTTGCTGGACGCTTCACTTTTCACATCGTTGATGGGAGCAATAAATCTTGATTCTATGATACAAAAATATAAGTCAATTGTTCATGAATTTTACATGAAACGATAGTAGTTAAATCAAAGGCTAGGCGTAGACATAACGATATAACATTTATGACAAGTTCTCATTTTTTGGGTTCATCACTATCATCATGTGTCATACCGGTTTGCATAAGAAATTGTGTCCTTTCACAGTTCTTTGTAATCTGTGATTCGTATCAACTCTGTAGTCGACTGTTTACTGTACCACCACAGCAAGCTAGTGAGAGCCGCGATAGCTCAGTGGTTAGTGAACTGGACTACAAAGGACAAGAGGTAGGGTTTGATCCCAACAACGGCACCGGTTCACCCAGCCTTTAATGGGTACCGGATTTTTTTTCTGGGAAAGTAAAGCGGCACGGACGTAATACCGATCACATTACCCCACAAATCATGTGCCGAAGGTCTGTAAAATATAGGGTCACTAACACCATATTCCCTATATGCCACTTGGCGTGACGGGGGTGCTTTACTTTAACAACAAGCTAGTATCTCCTCCCGTTATCGTCTAAATACATCTCTTTACCTGTGATTTGTCAGGTGTAATCGAGAAGCCAACTTCCCTATTCTCCTGATGTGCCCGAAGATTGTCGATTTAAAGTGGAGACAACTAATAATAAATGAATATTATTATGAAGGCAAACTTCCGAGGTGATAGATCAGTGAATCATTTCATGGGGAGAGGTATGTCTACCTAAAACACTCGGATATAAATCACAAATAATCAACAGGAAAATAAAGAGCAACAGACAGCCCGAATCAGAATCGAACTCGTACTCATCGACACAGCGCCTTGTCTCAAGAAACAAACGCTGGAGCACACAACCAACTAAGCAACCAAACTCGCTGTGTCGAGATGTAAGGTTTAAATTCTGCTTCGAGCTGTCTATTGATTGGCCTTTGTTTTTGTTTTTCTGTTGCTGATTTATTTAAGTGAGGTGGGTGATTTAAGGTAATTTGATATAAGTAAGGTGGGTAGTAAAGTAAAGTACCCCCGTCACGCCAAGTGGCGTATAGGGAAATATGGTGTTAGTGACCCTATATTTTACAGACCTTCAGCACATGATTTTTGAGTGAACCCAGAAGCCGTCGGTTTGGGATCGAACCCTACCCCTTGTCCGTGGTAGCCCAGTTCACTAACCACTGAGCTGTCGCGGCTCCCCAAGTAAGGTGGGTGATTTAAGGTAATTTGATATAAGTGAGGTGGGTGATTTAAGGTAATTTGATATAAGTAAGGTGGGTGATTTAAGGTAATTTGATATAAGTAAGGTGGGTGATTTAAGGTAATTTGATATAAGTGAGGTGGGTGATTTGAGGTAATTTGATATAAGTAAGGTGGGTGATTTAAGGTAATTTGATATAAGTGAGGTGGGTGATTTAAGGTAATTCGACATAAGTAAGGTGGGAGACTTAAGGTAATTTGATATAAGTAAGGTGGGTGATTTAAGGTAATTTGATATAAGTAAGGTGGGTGATTAAAGGTAATTTGATATAAGTGAGCTGGGCGATTTAAGATAATTTGATATAAATGAAGAGGGTGATTTAAGGTAATTTTGATACAAGTGAGGTGGGTGATTTAAGGTAATTTGATATAAGTGAGGTGGGTGATTTAAGGTAATTTGATATAAGTGAGGTGGGTGATTTAAGGTAATTTGATATAAGTGAGGTGGGTGATTTAAGGTAATTTGATACAAGTGAGATAGGTGATTTAAGTTAATCTGATATAAGTGTCTTGGGTGATTTAAGGTAATTTGATATAATAGACGTGGGTGATTTAAGATAATTTGATATAAGTGAGGTGGGTGATTTTTTATTATTTAAGGTAATTTGATATATGTGAGGTGGGTGTTTTAAGGTAATTTGATATAAGTGAGTTGGGTGATTTAAGGTAATTTGATATAAGTAAGGTGGGTGATTTAAAGTAATTTAATATAAGTGAGCTGGGTGATTTAAGTTAATTTTCTATAAGTGAGGAGGGTGATTTAAGGTGATTTTGATATAAGAAAGGTGGGTGATTTAAGGTAATTTGATATAAGTAAGGTGGGTGATTTAAGGTAATTTGATATAAGTGAGGTGGGTGATTTAAGGTAATTTGATATACGTAAGGTTGTTTATTTAAGGTAATTTGATATACGTGAGGTGGTTGATTTAAGGTAATTTGATATAAGTGAGGTGGGTGATTTAAGGTTAAGGTAATTTGATATAAGTGAGGTTGGTGATTTAAGGTTATTTGATATACGTGAGGTGGGTGATTTAAGGTAATTTGATACAAGTGAGATGGGTGATTTAAGTTAATCTGATATAAGTAAGGTGGGTGATTTAAGGTAATTTGCTCTAAGTAAGGTGGGTGATTTTAGTATTTTGATATAAGTGAGGTGGGTGATTTAAGGTAATTTGATATAAGTGAGGTGGGTGATTTAAGGTAATTTGATATAAGTGAGGTGGGTGATTTAAGGTAATTTGATATAAGTAAGGTGGGTGATTTAAGGTAATTTGATATAAGTGAGGTGGGTGATTTAAGGTAATTTGATATAAGTGAGGTGGGTGATTTAAGTAATTTGATATAAGTGAGGTGGGTGATTTAAGGTCATTTGATATAATTGAGGTGGGTGATTTAAGGTAATTTGATATAAGTGAGGTGGGTGATTTAAGTAATTTGATATAAGTGAGGTGGGTGATTTAAGTTGATTTTTATAATCATAGAGTGGGGTTTGTTTTCAGTTGATTTGATCTCCAAATTGGTGGTTGATTTAATTTGCTTTTATCTCCAAAGAGGTTGGGGATTGATTTAAGTTCCACTGATCTGTAGATTGATAGATATATAGATAGATAGATAGATAGATAGATAGATAGATAGAGAGAGAGAGAGAGAGAGAGAGAGAGAGAGAGAGAGAGATTCATTGTTATGTTGATTTCCTGAGAGGTGTTAGATTTTAGTTGTTTTGATCTTCTGAGAGATGGTAGATTTTAGTTGTTTTGATCTTCTGAGAGATGGTAGATTTTACTTGTTTTGATCTTCTGAGAGGTGGCCGATTTTAGTTGTTTTGATCTTCTGAGAGATGGTAGATTTTAGTTATTTTGATCTTCTGAGAGATGGTAGATTTTAGTTGTTTTGATCTTCTGAGAGATGGTAGATTTTAGTTGTTTTGATCTCCTGAGAGATGGTAGATTTTAGTTGTTTTGATCTTCTGAGAGGTTGGAGATTTTAGTTGTTTTGATCTTCTGAGAGGTGGTAGATTTTAGTTGTTTTGATCTTCTGAGAGGTGGGAGATTTTAGTTGTTTTGATCTTCTGAGAGGTTGGAGATTTTAGTTGTTTTGATCTTCTGAGAGGTGGTAGATTTTAGTTGTTTTGTTCTTATGAGAGATGGGAGATTTTAGTTGTTTTGATCTTCTGAGAGGTTGGAGATTTTAGTTGTTTTGATCTTCTGAGAGGTGAGAGATTTTAGTTGTTTTGATCTTCTGAGAGATAGAGAGAGATTGATAAAGTTGACTTAATCTCCAAAGAGGAAGCAAGTTTTAGTAGATTCCGTTTCCAGAACTCTGGTTAATGTTCATCAAAAACAACAATTATTTTTGGCAGTCAGTAAATATTGTTTTCTAAAACAATTGCACTTTGGATTATTGTAGTTTGCACTTTGGATTATTGTAGTTTTCACTTTGGATTATTATAGTTTACACTTCAGATTTATGAAGACTGCACTGTAGATTATTGTACTTTGCACTTTACATTATTCTAGTTTTCACTATAGATTATTATAATGTGCACTTTAAATTGCTCTAGTTTACACTTTAAATTATCCTAGTTTGCACTTTAGATTATTCTGTTTTGAACTTTGCATTATCCTACTTTGCACTTCAAATTACTCTAGTTGGCACTTTAAATTATCATAGTTTGCACTTAAAAATTATCTTAGTTTGCACTTTAGATTATCCTACTTTGCACTTTAAAATTATCCTAGTTTGCACTTTAGATTATCCTACTTTGCAGTTTAAATTATTCTAGTTTGCACTTTAAATTATCCTAGTTTGCACTTTAGATTATTCTAGTTTAAAGTTAGAATATTCTAGTTTACAAGTTAGATTATTCTAGCTATGTCATCAGTGCGTTGAATTTCATAAAAGAACCAGAAACAGTCAATTGGAACATGCTAGAGTAATGGCGTTCTTGATGACTCGTCTGATCCGATCAAATAAACTACTGTTCGGGTTTGTCATTCTTCTTCTGGTGTGTGAGGTTAAGGGGAGGGGAGGTATGTGCCAGGAGAATAACGGTAGCATGCTCAGTGCGTGGTGTAAGGATCAGAGTTTTCATTTTTACCCCCTTTTGGAATAAATAAACAAATAAACGCGCCCCCCCCCCCAATTTTTTTTTACCTTTTCAAGGTCTGACCCAAGGAGATCTTATTTGGATAAGAACAAGTTTGGACATAAAAAGTAAACAAATTATTTTTTCTTATCATTTCATTATTCTGAAATGTATAATTTTTTGTGTTCTTTCCTGATTTCCAAATGTAAATAGTAAAAATGTAAAAGCAAGAGGCCAGAGATATGCTACGATGTTATTGGCACATTTTAATTATTGTGGATTTTTTGTTGTTTTCTTGATTATTTTGCATTTGAAAAGAGTAGCGATGTTTGAGTTGGAATGTTTATGTATGAGGAAGATTCTCTGGCTGATAGAAGATGTGATTGAGAACAGGCTTTTACAAAATATATTTATGTTTGTTTGTTTGTTTGTTTTTTTGTTATTTTTTTTTTAATCGACCGGGGATTTCTGGGGAAGTGAAGGAGCTGAAGGACAAATGTTGTAGGCTGTCCCAGTTGTCGTCACGTGGTCTTTAATTCAGGAGTCCCTTTAAACGAACAGTTGATGTTCATGAGGTAATATCACTAATTGCTTGCTTGCGTTCACCCGATGACTAAAAGAGTGTACCTCTTCATCATCCGCCCTTAAAAGGACGTTAAGTGGGCGTGTCTGCGTTGTGTTGTGGTTTACAGTATAACTGTGATATTTGCGCCTTTCGGCCCAACACATCCGACTTCAGCATGAGTATCACTAGTTGATACGAGCGGCTGGTTTTTTCACTTATTCAATGTATCGGGCGGCTTTTTTTTGACATCTCCGGCTTTTACTGGTTTAACTGGAGTTAATCCAGTTCCAGGCTTTAGTGGAAAACTGAGTGACTTGTCCGGCCTAAGGAATTGCAATTCTAACGAAGGTAAAGGTAGATTAACTCTTGATACTACCGCAATAGAAGAAAGATTAGATAAATAACTCTTGCTACTACAAGACTGGAATCTGCATCTTAATACGCGAGTTTTCACTCATATGTGCTCCGCCGCCTATCCTGAAGTGTTCGGAGACCTCTAGATAGTGTCGCTTCAAGCATCGAAACGCACGATGTGAGGCGACATTCCACGCATTCCCAGCGTAATACCCTGGTACCCTCTTCTGCCAGCGGCTGGGTCGACCGCGGGGGTATTTTTTTCCAATCACAAGCACATTTCCTACTCCTTCCAGCGAGAATCGAACACGGGTCAGTCGGGTGGTTTTCCCAACTAGGCTCCCGAGGGCCCCCTTGCGAATTCATCGGAAGTTTCCCTCCATAATAATATTCATTTATTATTACTTGTCTCCTACTGCAATACTAGGTCCTCTATATCAGTAAGAGCCACCATTACAGGGGACACGGCGATCCTATCTCATTTAGCCAGTTTGTTTTGAATGCGGGCTGTTATCAGGGGATCAATTCAGAGGAAGATGTATGTTTACAGCACTCGGAAAAATTGACAAATAATCAACAAAAGAAAAAAATATGGAACAAAGCAGGCTCGAACCCGTACTCAGTATTGTTATCAGGGGAGACCGACGAAAAGGGAGAACTGCAAATTCTTGGTCAGCTGTGAGCCGTCGACCCTGCGGTTGCGACCTAAGATCGCAGACGCCTGAATTCCCATGTTCCTAATTGATCAATATTCATCATCATGCAGACTGTAACTATAAGTCTAATCATCTATCTCTCCTTTCTCAGTGATTCGGTAATTCCTCTGTTCATCTCTCTCCATGATATGTTGTCAAATTGCATATAATTTTCTATAGTTTTCTTTCTCTTGCTTTTTTCCCCCCTCAGTTTTTCCTGTTGTCACAATAATTTATAGTTTTTCTTAACATGCCTTAAAATATCGACAGTCGTCTTCTGACAGTGTTGTACAGTTTTCTTGAGCTATCGATGATATATTTTGGAGCTCTATTATTTAGGTCGTATCACGAATGATAAGGTTCACAAAAGGATACAAGTAATCGAAGTACATGATTATCTCTTGACTATTGTGAAGGAACGTAAGATGAGATGGTTTGACCACGTATCTCAGTCGTGTGGTCTAGCAAAGACCCAGTTTCGGGAACTCTGAAAAAATGGAGAAGGAGGTGAAGGAAGGAAAAAGATGGGAAGATAATACCAAAGAATCGACAGACCTGACTTTGATGAATCTCAAAGAATGACTGCAGATAGACAGAAATGGAGAAGGTTGGTTGGGTCTGTTAGTGGCGCACCCAATTACCCCCACAGGTTATGAGGTGAAGAAGAAGGATAAAAGAAGATATTCTTAACATTCTTCTGCTAGACCAGATGGTAAGAGCATTATATTTTTAACTATGCGTCTATCAACGTCACTTTCCATTTTCTTCGTTTTCTTCCGAATTTGCCTGTTGAGAGTGCATGACTAGGCCGTGTCGCTAGTTTACGTCGTGTACGACTGGCCGTCAACCGGAAACGAAAGCTAATAACAAGTGTACATCATACTATTCTCTAACTCTATATCAAAAATATACTCAGGCTGTATATAAACTATACACAAGTCTTATACAAACTATACACAAGTCTTATACAAACTATACTCAAGTCTTATACAAACTATACACAAGTCTTATACAAACTATACACAAGTCTTATACAAACTATACTCCAGTCTTATACAAACTATACACAAGTCTTATACAAACTATACTCAAGTCTTATACAAAATATACACAAGTCTTATACAAACTATACTCAAGTCTTATACAAACTATACACAAGTCTTATACAAACTATACTCAAGTCTTATATAAACTATAATCAACTCTTATACAAACTATACACAAGTCTTATACAAACTATACACAAGTCTTATACAAACTATACACAAGTCTTATACAAACTATACACAAGTCTTATACAAACTATACACAAGTCTTATACAAACTATACACAAGTCTTATATAAACTATAATCAACTCTTATACAAACTATACACAAGTCTTATACAAACTATACTCAAGTCTTATACAAACTATACTCAAGTCTTATACAAACTATACACAAGTTTTATACAAACTATACACAAGTCTTATACAAACTATAAACAAGTCTTATACAAATTATACTCAAGTCTTATACAAACTATACTCAAGTCTTATACAATCTATACTCAAGTCTTATACAAACTATACTCAAGTCTTATACAATCTATACTCAAGTCTTATACAATCTATACTCAAGTCGTATACAATCTATACTCAAGTCTTATACAATCTATACTCAAGTCTTATACAATCTATACTCATGCCATATACCAGTTTTGTTTAGTTTAGGGGTCAAGAAAAATAAAGACATAAAAATGCGAAGCTGCAGTAAAGCTGACACACATCTCATAACAAGCAACTTAGGAGAAGGTTTTCGATGGTGCTACGGGAATTTGTGCATCTTGGCTGAAGCCATCTTCAGTGCTTTCGCAAGTGTAAGACTAGCGTGCGTTATACTGGTGAACTTGTTGAGGAGGGGATCTGAGCACTATGGTGTTATCTATTGTACAACAAAGCGGAATTGACCACTAAACTAAACTGAGCAGTGCATAGAGGATAATGGAGTTGTCTATTGTACAACTAAGAGGATCTGACCACTAAACTAAACTGAGGAGGGCATAGAGGATAATGGAGTTATCTATTGTACAACTAAGAGGATCTGACCACTAAACTAAACTGAGGAGGGCATAGAGGATAATGGAGTTGTCTATTGTACAACTAAGAGGATATGACCACTAAACTAAACTGAGGAGGGCATAGAGGATAATGGAGTTATCTATTGTACAACAAAGCGGAATTGACCACTAAACTAAACTGATAGACTCACACAGTTTTCTCTGGAGGTTGATAAAAGTCAGAAAGAAACAATCAACATTTTTTGGGCACATCATGAGAAGAGGAAAGTGGAATACTTCGTTACAACTGGCAAAATAGAAGGCAAGAGAGATCGCGGACGACAAATAGAGAAAATACTGGATAGCTTGGTGTCATGACATGGAAAACAGTCAACAACAGAATTGATACGATATACTGTAGATTGAAGATTATGGAAGGACATGATCGCCTACGCCAACCGGTATGGCACATACTGAATGAATGAAGGCAACAGTTTTGTCTCTTATTATAGCTGAAGCAATCGACTCCAGCTCTATGAATCTACTTGTATATCTCATCTATAATTGTTTTCTATTCTGGAACCTTCTCAGACATCTCTTTTATATGGCCAATAAATTGTGGCTTCTCATGAATGACCATGTTTGCCGCTGCTAACATAGGGTAGGAATCAAAATGCTTTGTATCAAAATAAAATGTTTATTTCTTCTGACTGGCTCTGGTTTGTGGAGAAGGGATAGCTGCTTTATGTTTTTACTTGACTGTTTGCATTGAGTGTCGCTTTTCTTTCTCCATTATATTGTAACCGGAAAATGCAGGACTATTGAAATCTGCTACATGTTTTTTTTATCTTTTCTACGTCTCTATTATGTTTTTATCGTCTCTACTTCTGTATTGATGTTCTGTTTATATATTTTATGCATCAGTATTTATGTTCTGTCTATATCTTCCCTACATCTCGATTTATGCTCTGCTTATCGCTCTCTGTCGCCGTTTCTGTCTTATCCCACACTGCATGTACATACACTACTAGGCAGTACTCAAGTTATGTAACAGATTGCACTTCAGGATGGTACGGCACCGTGCACAAATTTTTTTTTTTTTAAACAGCAACTATTCTATCCTACTGTATTCAAGTTCTACTTTTAGCAACTGTTCTATCCTCTACTGTATTCAAATTCTACTTTTAGCAACTGTTGTACCCTACTATTCGTAAATCACACATCGCATTGTACTAAATGTGTATCATCATCATGTGCCATACCGGTTGACGTAGGCGGTCATGTTCTTCCACAATCTTCTATCTACAGTGCATCGTATCAGTTCTGTTGTTGACTGTTTTCCATGCCATGACACCAAGCTATCCAGTATTTTCTCTCTTTGTCGTCCGCGATCTCTCGTTCCTTTTATTTTGCCAGTTGTAAATGTGTATAGTTAAACATAAAAATAAAGAGCCCCGTCACGCCAAGTGGCGTATAGGGAATATAATATACACGTTAGTGACCATAAATGTTACAGACCTTCAGAACATGAGTTTTGGGGTAATGTGGACGGTATTACGCCCGTGCAGCTTCACATTCCCAGAAAAAAATCCGGTACCCATTTAAGGCTGGGTGAACCTGAAAGCCGTCGGTTGGGATCGAACCCCACCTCTTATCCTTTGTAGTCCAGTTCACTAACCACTGAGCTATCGCGGCTCCAAATGTGTATTAGTAAAAAGTAAGGAGCCCCGTCACGCCAAGTGGCATATAGGGAATATGGTGTTAGTGACCATAAATTTTACAGACCTTCGGCACATGATTTCAGGGGTAATGTGTGTAAAAGTTGGTGATTATTATTTTATACTTATATTATTGTTCTCAGCACAGCACATTTATAGTTAACAACATTAATCATCACAGACTCTCTCAGTCATAAATCATAATCAAGTTTATTGATCTTTAATTTGACACGTGATACATAATAGTGGAAGCACTTATATAAGAATTATTGTTCATTAATAATTCCGGACATTAAGAGACTACCGTCGATGGATATAGAAATGTCCGTAAGTGCATACTATAAATTAATCTCTCTCACAACTTACTTACAACTTTGTTCTCTGAAGCACAACTTTGTTCTCTGAAGCACAACTTTGTTCTCTGAAGCACAACTTTGTTCTCTGAAGCACAACTTTGTTCTCTGAAGCACAACTTTGTTCTCTGAAGCACAACTTTGTTCTCTAAAGCACAACTTTGTTCTCTGAAGTACAACTTTGTTCTCTGAAGTACAACTTTGTTCTCTAAAGCACAACTTTGTTCTCTGAAGTACAACTTTGTTCTCTGAAGCACAACTTTGTTCTCTGAAGTACAACTTTGTTCTCTAAAGCACAACTTTGTTCTCTGAAGTACAACTTTGTTCTCTAAAGTACAACTTTGTTCTCTAAAGTACAACTTTGTTCTCTGAAGTACAACTTTGTTCTCTGAAGTACAACTTTGTTCTCTAAAGTACAACTTTGTTCTCTAAAGCACAACCTTGTTCTCTGAAGTACAACTTTGTTCTCTGAAGTACAACTTTGTTCTCTAAAGCACAACTTTGTTCTCTGAAGCACAACTTTGTTCTCTGAAGTACAACTTTGTTCTCTAAAGCTCAACTTTGTTCTCTGAAGCACAACTTTGTTCTCTGAAGTACAACTTTGTTCTCTAAAGCACAACTTTGTTCTCTGAAGTACAACTTTGTTCTCTAAAGTACAACTTTGTTCTCTAAAGCACAACTTTGTTCTCTGAAGTACAACTTTGTTCTCTGAAGTACAACTTTGTTCTCTAAAGTACAACTTTGTTCTCTAAAGTACAACTTTGTTCTCTAAAGCACAACTTTGTTCTCTGAAGCACAACTTTGTTCTCTGAAGTACAACTTTGTTCTCTAAAGCACAACTTTGTTCTCTGAAGTACAACTTTGTTCTCTGAAGCACAACTTTGTTCTCTGAAGTACAACTTTGTTCTCTAAAAAGCACAACTTTGTTCTCTGAAGTACAACTTTGTTCTCTAAAGTACAACTTTGTTCTCTAAAGTACAACTTTGTTCTCTGAAGTACAACTTTGTTCTCTGAAGTACAACTTTGTTCTCTAAAGTACAACTTTGTTCTCTAAAGCACAACTTTGTTCTCTGAAGTACAACTTTGTTCTCTGAAGTACAACTTTGTTCTCTAAAGCACAACTTTGTTCTCTGAAGCACAACTTTGTTCTCTGAAGTACAACTTTGTTCTCTAAAGCACAACTTTGTTCTCTGAAGCACAACTTTGTTCTCTGAAGTACAACTTTGTTCTCTAAAGCACAACTTTGTTCTCTGAAGTACAACTTTGTTCTCTAAAGTACAACTTTGTTCTCTAAAGCACAACTTTGTTCTCTGAAGTACAACTTTGTTCTCTGAAGTACAACTTTGTTCTCTAAAGTACAACTTTGTTCTCTAAAGTACAACTTTGTTCTCTAAAGCACAACTTTGTTCTCTGAAGTACAACTTTGTTATCTGAAGTACAACTTTGTTCTCTGAAGTACAACTTTGTTCTCTAAAGCACAACTTTGTTCTCTGAAGCACAACTTTGTTCTCTAAAGCACAACTTTGTTCTCTGAAGTACAACTTTGTTCTCTAAAGCACAACTTTGTTCTCTGAAGCACAACTTTGTTCTCTAAAGCACAACTTTGTTCTCTGAAGCAGAACTATGTTCTCTAAAGCACAACTTTGTTCTCTGAAGCACAACTATGTTCTCTAAAGCACAACTTTGTTCTCTGAAGCACAACTATGTTCTCTAAAGCACAACTATGTTCTCTGAAGCACAACTTTTTTCTCTGAAGCCCAACTCTGTTCTCTGAAGCACAACTTTGTTCTCTGAAGCACAACTCTGTTCTCTGAAGCACAACTTTGTTCTCTGAAGCACAACTTTGTTCTCTAAAGCACAACTTTGTTCTCTAAAGCACAACTTTGTTCTCTGAAGCACAACTATGTTCTCTGAAGCACAACTTTGTTCTCTAAAGCACAACTTTGTTCTCTAAAGCACAACTTTGTTCTCTAAAGCACAACTTTGTTCTCTAAAGTACAACTTTGTTCTCTGAAGCACAACTTTGTTCTCTGAAGCCCAACTCTGTTCTCTGGAGCACAACTTTGTTCTCTGAAGTACAACTTTGTTCTCTGAAGCCCAACTCTGTTCTCTGAAGCCCAACTCTGTTCTCTGAAGCACAACTTTGTTCTCTGAAGCACAACTTTGGAAACTGGTTCTGTCTACTGCTCAACTAATTTCCTAAGTCACTGCTATCTTTTCCTTCTCTAAGCTTAACTAGTCCACACTTATGATTCAAACTGCATCTTGCTACTCTCTAGTCTGTTCCTTCATAATTCCTCAACTAGCTTAAAACTAACTTCTTGTCTCTTCTGAATTGCGTTCCTAACTCTTGGAGATTCCTAACTACTTTCCGACTTGACTCTCAATTCCTAACGACTTTCTGACTTGACTCTCAATTACTAACTATTTTCTGACTTGATTTTCAATTCCTAACTACTTTCTGACTTGACTCTCAATTCCTAACTATTTTCTGACTTGATTTTCAATTCCTAACTACTTTCTGACTTGACTCTCAATTCCTAACGACTTTCTGACTTGACTCTCAATTCCTAACTATTTTCTGACTTGATTTTCAATTCCTAACTACTTTCTGACTTGACTCTCAATTCCTAACTACTTTCTGACTTGATTCTCAATTCCTAACTACTTTCTGACTTGACTCTCAATTCCTAACTAATTGAAAATTCCTAACTACCTCTCTGTCCTGAATTGCGGTCCTAACTAACTTTCTGACTTACAATTCCGAACTACTTCCTGACTTTCAATTCCGAACTACTTTCTGACTTTAAATTCCGAACTACTTTCTGACTTTCAATTCCGAACTACTTCCTGACTTTCAATTCCGAACTACTTTCTGACTTTCAATTCCGAACTACTTTCTGACTTTCAATTCCGAACTACTTTCTGACTTTAAATTCCGAACTACTTTCTGACTTTCAATTCCGAACTACTTTCTGACTTTCAATTCCGAACTACTTCCTGACTTTCAATTCCGTTATCACCACTATTGTCCAACAAGGAAATAACTCTGGAGGCAAAACGGGCACTCTACAATACAATCTTCATCCCAACGTTGTGTTACCAATGCCAGACCTGGACCCTAGATGCAAGAACAATAAGAAAAATAATCTCTACAGAGATGAAATGTGTTAGACGAATGACAGGAAACAGTCTGAGCTAGGAATAGCCCCCGCCATAGAATATATAAGGAAACAACAGATAAAATGGTTTGGCCACGTGGCAAGGCAGAAAGAACAAAACACAACACAGCGAGCCTTCAACAAATGTGAGAACACCAGACCCAAGGGTCGACCACGAAAAAGATGGATCGATTGAATATTAGAAGCACTAGGAAACATAGCAGCAGCAGAGACGAACAGAAGAGCAAAAGACCGCAAATTATATCTCCCGTCGACGCTGAAAGATAGATGAGGAAGGAAAGAAGAAGAAGAAGAAGTGAGAAAGTTTGAACAACCTGAGTGCTGTTTCTCCTTGGTATTAACATTTCATATTCATTGTTTAAAACTCTCACCTACCCACATGTTTTCTGATTTAACTATTTATTCTCACCTGTCGTAAAACTATTTAATCGTCTATTCTTGCTTCATATATTTCTCTACTGCACTTAAAATGTCACCTTAGTTATTTATTTTTCGTTTCAATTATTTTGTTTGCTTAAATTGTGTCAGTTGTCTACATAATGACAACGTGGGTGATCTCTTAAAATCGTTATTTATGTTTCTTTTATTTAACTGTATCTTATACTTTCCTGCACAGCAAAGAAAACAAGTGTCATTTGTTGTTTGTAATCAAATTATCACTGGAAATATCTGACATTTTACTCCAAAATTAAACCGCCATTGGTTGGAAACAGTTAGCTCCCTCTAAGGTACAAACATGGGAGCTATAATTGTATTTGTTGTGCAGGAGAGAAGGTGGTTAGAACACAGGCTTCATGACGTAATGATCGGGTGTTTGTTTTCTGATGTAGCAGTGGTCTTTGATAGAATGTAGCGTACTCGTCTGTAGAATGTAGCAATAGTCGTCGGTAAAATGTAGCACTGTTCGTTTATTGAATGTATCTGTGGTCGTTGGTAGAATGCAGTAGTAGTCGCTGGTAGAATATAGGGTAGTCGTCGGTAGAATGTTGTAGTGGTCGTCGGCAGAATATGGCAGTTGTCTTCAGTAGAATGCAGTAGTAGTCGTTGGTAGAATGTTGCAACTATCATCACATGCCGCGCCTGCTGGCGTAGGAGATGAGAACACTCTATCTCAACTATCATCACATGCCGCGCCTGCTGGCGTAGGAGATGAGAACATTCTATCTCAACTATCGTTTATCACTTCTCTTGTTAACTTCCTACCAAGCCATTCTCTTAAATTGTCTCGTCACTTCCGGTTGAAAACAAAAACAGTTTCACTTTAACCTCAGAAAGCGACTTATGGTGTAGTTGTAACTGCTCTATCGCTTACCTTGAAGTGATGCTGCTCTAGGCGAGGAACAGGTGTACGTACTCTCGGCTATAGCAGAGTCTAATTTTGTTTAGTCTTCTGGTAATGGATCATTCTTGGCAGCATATGATTTACCTATTCAGACACCAGCGTTTTGTTCATTAGTTCCACAACCGACCTTGTTGATCTTAAAGCAGTCCAAATGTGTTTAGTTGGTTTCAATAGATTTTTTAGGCGGTGAACGTGATCGTTCTACTGCACTGTTACAATAATTACATTTAAATATGTGCCTGTATATTTAGAAAAATCAACATTTTAGAATGTATAAGCGTTGACAGGAAAGATCTAAGAATAATAAAGTACATGTACTGGCAACAATGGGAGCAGAGATAGCTCAGTGATTAATGAAATGGACTACTATGGACAAGAGGTCGGGTTCGTACATCATCGACGGCATCCAGGTTCATCCAACCTTAAATCATCATCATCGGGTCTCGTCTCCGCTTCAGAGGTTGGCTACCATGGAGCGCCATTCTGATCTGTCTTTTGCTTAGATGGTGCAAGTTATCATAGGCTGACACGTCCATCTTTTGTTACTCGTCCATGTTAGTCTTGATCTGCCTCTTTTACCTTGTATCTTCCCTTCCAAGATTACTCTAAGTAGGTTGCTGTGTCTTTTAACATGCCCCAAAAATCTCATTTGTCTTGTTTGAATTGTGTTTAGTAGTTCTCTTTTCATTTATAGTTGTTTTAAGACTTCATCGTTTGTTATCTTTTCTTTCCATCCAATTTATCCTATTCTTCTATAAATCCACATTTCAAAGGCTTCAATTTCATGTTCACTTTTCTTGTCTAATGTTCATGTTCCCGCACCATAATGTTGAGAAGATATAACATTTTGCTATTCTTAATTATAACACGAAACACGTATTTATAAAATGAAGCAGTTATAACACTAATAATATAATAGTTATTTAGCCTTAAATGGGTACCGGGTTTTATCTCGGGAGAGTAAATAGGTACTGGTGTAATATCGACCATGTTATCCTAAAAATCATGTTGGTACAACCAGATAGCCCATCTTCAGTTTGATGTCAGTGGTACAACCAGTCAGCCCATCTTCAGTTTGATGTCAGTGGTACAAACAGACAGGTCATCTTCAGTTTGATGTCAGTGGTATAACCAGACAGCCCATCTTCAGTTTGATGTCAGTGGTACAACCAGATAGCCCATCTTCAGTTTGATGTCAGTGGTACAAACAGACAGGTCATCTTCAGTTTGATGTCAGTGGTACAACCAGTAAGCTCATCTTCAGTTTGATGTCAGTGGTACAACCAGTAAGCTCATCTTCAGTTTGATGTCAGTGGTACAAACAGACAGGTCATCTTCAGTTTGATGTCAGTGGTATAACCAGACAACTCATCTCCAGTTTTTTTTAAATGTCGGTGGTACAACCAGTCAGCCCATCTTCAGTTTGATGTCAGTGGTACAAACAGACAGGTCATCTTCAGTTTGATGTCAGTGGTATAACCAGACAACTCATCTCCAGTTTTTTTTTAATGTCGGTGGTACAACCAGTCAGCCCATCTTTAGATTTTGATGTCAGTGGTATAACCAGACAACTCATCTCCAGTTTTTTTTAAATGTCGGTGGTACAACCAGTCAGCCCATCTTTAGATTTTGATGTCAGTGGTATAACCAGACAACTCATCTCCAGTTTTTTTTTTTATGTCGGTGGTACAACCAGATAGCCTATCTTCAGATTTTGATGTCAGTGGTACAACCAGTCAGCCCATCTTCAGTTTTTTAATATGTCAGTGGTACAACCAGCCAGCCCATCTTCAGTTTGATGTAAGTTCTATAACCAGCCAGCCCATCTTCAGTTTGATGTAAGTTGTACAACCAGCCAGTCCATCTTCTGTTTGATGTAAGTTGTACAACCAGTCAGCCCATCTTCAGTTTGATGTCAGTTGTACAACCAGTCAGCCAATCTCTATTCCGATACTGCCGTCACAACCAGACAGCCTACCTTGTTTGACACAAAAATCTTCTCTATTTACTTCTTAAATGGAACTCTTAAATTTGGGTATTCGGTTCTGAACTTCATTTTGCCGTCGATCTTTCTCTCTGTCTCTCTGTCTCTCTGTCTCTCTCTCTCTCTCTCTCTCTCTCTCTCTCTCTTACTCTCTTCGAGACCTGCTCGATCTCTTCTTGTCAATTATTTATTGGACATTGCTATCTATCCTTCATGTAGACTCAAACACTTCCATGGTCTCATCTAAGATAATTCTAAGTTTTTTTTGCTGGACGCTTCACTTTTCACATCGTTGATGGGAGCAATAAATCTTGATTCTATGATACAAAAATATAAGTCAATTGTTCATGAATTTTACATGAAACGATAGTAGTTAAATCAAAGGCTAGGCGTAGACATAACGATATAACATTTATGACAAGTTCTCATTTTTTGGGTTCATCACTATCATCATGTGTCATACCGGTTTGCATAAGAAATTGTGTCCTTTCACAGTTCTTTGTAATCTGTGATTCGTATCAACTCTGTAGTCGACTGTTTACTGTACCACCACAGCAAGCTAGTGAGAGCCGCGATAGCTCAGTGGTTAGTGAACTGGACTACAAAGGACAAGAGGTAGGGTTTGATCCCAACAACGGCACCGGTTCACCCAGCCTTTAATGGGTACCGGATTTTTTTTCTGGGAAAGTAAAGCGGCACGGACGTAATACCGATCACATTACCCCACAAATCATGTGCCGAAGGTCTGTAAAATATAGGGTCACTAACACCATATTCCCTATATGCCACTTGGCGTGACGGGGGTGCTTTACTTTAACAACAAGCTAGTATCTCCTCCCGTTATCGTCTAAATACATCTCTTTACCTGTGATTTGTCAGGTGTAATCGAGAAGCCAACTTCCCTATTCTCCTGATGTGCCCGAAGATTGTCGATTTAAAGTGGAGACAACTAATAATAAATGAATATTATTATGAAGGCAAACTTCCGAGGTGATAGATCAGTGAATCATTTCATGGGGAGAGGTATGTCTACCTAAAACACTCGGATATAAATCACAAATAATCAACAGGAAAATAAAGAGCAACAGACAGCCCGAATCAGAATCGAACTCGTACTCATCGACACAGCGCCTTGTCTCAAGAAACAAACGCTGGAGCACACAACCAACTAAGCAACCAAACTCGCTGTGTCGAGATGTAAGGTTTAAATTCTGCTTCGAGCTGTCTATTGATTGGCCTTTGTTTTTGTTTTTCTGTTGCTGATTTATTTAAGTGAGGTGGGTGATTTAAGGTAATTTGATATAAGTAAGGTGGGTAGTAAAGTAAAGTACCCCCGTCACGCCAAGTGGCGTATAGGGAAATATGGTGTTAGTGACCCTATATTTTACAGACCTTCAGCACATGATTTTTGAGTGAACCCAGAAGCCGTCGGTTTGGGATCGAACCCTACCCCTTGTCCGTGGTAGCCCAGTTCACTAACCACTGAGCTGTCGCGGCTCCCCAAGTAAGGTGGGTGATTTAAGGTAATTTGATATAAGTGAGGTGGGTGATTTAAGGTAATTTGATATAAGTAAGGTGGGTGATTTAAGGTAATTTGATATAAGTAAGGTGGGTGATTTAAGGTAATTTGATATAAGTGAGGTGGGTGATTTGAGGTAATTTGATATAAGTAAGGTGGGTGATTTAAGGTAATTTGATATAAGTGAGGTGGGTGATTTAAGGTAATTCGACATAAGTAAGGTGGGTGACTTAAGGTAATTTGATATAAGTAAGGTGGGTGATTTAAGGTAATTTGATATAAGTAAGGTGGGTGATTAAAGGTAATTTGATATAAGTGAGCTGGGCGATTTAAGATAATTTGATATAAATGAAGAGGGTGATTTAAGGTAATTTTGATACAAGTGAGGTGGGTGATTTAAGGTAATTTGATATAAGTGAGGTGGGTGATTTAAGGTAATTTGATATAAGTGAGGTGGGTGATTTAAGGTAATTTGATATAAGTGAGGTGGGTGATTTAAGGTAATTTGATACAAGTGAGATAGGTGATTTAAGTTAATCTGATATAAGTGTCTTGGGTGATTTAAGGTAATTTGATATAATAGACGTGGGTGATTTAAGATAATTTGATATAAGTGAGGTGGGTGATTTTTTATTATTTAAGGTAATTTGATATATGTGAGGTGGGTGTTTTAAGGTAATTTGATATAAGTGAGTTGGGTGATTTAAGGTAATTTGATATAAGTAAGGTGGGTGATTTAAAGTAATTTAATATAAGTGAGCTGGGTGATTTAAGTTAATTTTCTATAAGTGAGGAGGGTGATTTAAGGTGATTTTGATATAAGAAAGGTGGGTGATTTAAGGTAATTTGATATAAGTAAGGTGGGTGATTTAAGGTAATTTGATATAAGTGAGGTGGGTGATTTAAGGTAATTTGATATACGTAAGGTTGTTTATTTAAGGTAATTTGATATACGTGAGGTGGTTGATTTAAGGTAATTTGATATAAGTGAGGTGGGTGATTTAAGGTTAAGGTAATTTGATATAAGTGAGGTTGGTGATTTAAGGTTATTTGATATACGTGAGGTGGGTGATTTAAGGTAATTTGATACAAGTGAGATGGGTGATTTAAGTTAATCTGATATAAGTAAGGTGGGTGATTTAAGGTAATTTGCTCTAAGTGAGGTGGGTGATTTTAGTATTTTGATATAAGTGAGGTGGGTGATTTAAGGTAATTTGATATAAGTGAGGTGGGTGATTTAAGGTAATTTGATATAAGTGAGGTGGGTGATTTAAGGTAATTTGATATAAGTAAGGTGGGTGATTTAAGGTAATTTGATATAAGTGAGGTGGGTGATTTAAGGTAATTTGATATAAGTGAGGTGGGTGATTTAAGTAATTTGATATAAGTGAGGTGGGTGATTTAAGGTCATTTGATATAATTGAGGTGGGTGATTTAAGGTAATTTGATATAAGTGAGGTGGGTGATTTAAGTAATTTGATATAAGTGAGGTGGGTGATTTAAGTTGATTTTTATAATCATAGAGTGGGGTTTGTTTTCAGTTGATTTGATCTCCAAATTGGTGGTTGATTTAATTTGCTTTTATCTCCAAAGAGGTTGGGGATTGATTTAAGTTCCACTGATCTGTAGATTGATAGATATATAGATAGATAGATAGATAGATAGATAGATAGATAGATAGAGAGAGAGAGAGAGAGAGAGAGAGAGAGAGAGAGGAGATTCATTGTTATGTTGATTTCCTGAGAGGTGTTAGATTTTAGTTGTTTTGATCTTCTGAGAGATGGTAGATTTTAGTTGTTTTGATCTTCTGAGAGATGGTAGATTTTACTTGTTTTGATCTTCTGAGAGGTGGCCGATTTTAGTTGTTTTGATCTTCTGAGAGATGGTAGATTTTAGTTATTTTGATCTTCTGAGAGATGGTAGATTTTAGTTGTTTTGATCTTCTGAGAGATGGTAGATTTTAGTTGTTTTGATCTCCTGAGAGATGGTAGATTTTAGTTGTTTTGATCTTCTGAGAGGTTGGAGATTTTAGTTGTTTTGATCTTCTGAGAGGTGGTAGATTTTAGTTGTTTTGATCTTCTGAGAGGTGGGAGATTTTAGTTGTTTTGATCTTCTGAGAGGTTGGAGATTTTAGTTGTTTTGATCTTCTGAGAGGTGGTAGATTTTAGTTGTTTTGTTCTTATGAGAGATGGGAGATTTTAGTTGTTTTGATCTTCTGAGAGGTTGGAGATTTTAGTTGTTTTGATCTTCTGAGAGGTGAGAGATTTTAGTTGTTTTGATCTTCTGAGAGATAGAGAGAGATTGATAAAGTTGACTTAATCTCCAAAGAGGAAGCAAGTTTTAGTAGATTCCGTTTCCAGAACTCTGGTTAATGTTCATCAAAAACAACAATTATTTTTGGCAGTCAGTAAATATTGTTTTCTAAAACAATTGCACTTTGGATTATTGTAGTTTGCACTTTGGATTATTGTAGTTTTCACTTTGGATTATTATAGTTTACACTTCAGATTTATGAAGACTGCACTGTAGATTATTGTACTTTGCACTTTACATTATTCTAGTTTTCACTATAGATTATTATAATGTGCACTTTAAATTGCTCTAGTTTACACTTTAAATTATCCTAGTTTGCACTTTAGATTATTCTGTTTTGAACTTTGCATTATCCTACTTTGCACTTCAAATTACTCTAGTTGGCACTTTAAATTATCATAGTTTGCACTTAAAAATTATCTTAGTTTGCACTTTAGATTATCCTACTTTGCACTTTAAAATTATCCTAGTTTGCACTTTAGATTATCCTACTTTGCAGTTTAAATTATTCTAGTTTGCACTTTAAATTATCCTAGTTTGCACTTTAGATTATTCTAGTTTAAAGTTAGAATATTCTAGTTTACAAGTTAGATTATTCTAGCTATGTCATCAGTGCGTTGAATTTCATAAAAGAACCAGAAACAGTCAATTGGAACATGCTAGAGTAATGGCGTTCTTGATGACTCGTCTGATCCGATCAAATAAACTACTGTTCGGGTTTGTCATTCTTCTTCTGGTGTGTGAGGTTAAGGGGAGGGGAGGTATGTGCCAGGAGAATAACGGTAGCATGCTCAGTGCGTGGTGTAAGGATCAGAGTTTTCATTTTTACCCCCTTTTGGAATAAATAAACAAATAAACGCGCCCCCCCCCCAATTTTTTTTTACCTTTTCAAGGTCTGACCCAAGGAGATCTTATTTGGATAAGAACAAGTTTGGACATAAAAAGTAAACAAATTATTTTTTCTTATCATTTCATTATTCTGAAATGTATAATTTTTTGTGTTCTTTCCTGATTTCCAAATGTAAATAGTAAAAATGTAAAAGCAAGAGGCCAGAGATATGCTACGATGTTATTGGCACATTTTAATTATTGTGGATTTTTTGTTGTTTTCTTGATTATTTTGCATTTGAAAAGAGTAGCGATGTTTGAGTTGGAATGTTTATGTATGAGGAAGATTCTCTGGCTGATAGAAGATGTGATTGAGAACAGGCTTTTACAAAATATATTTATGTTTGTTTGTTTGTTTGTTTTTTTGTTATTTTTTTTTTAATCGACCGGGGATTTCTGGGGAAGTGAAGGAGCTGAAGGACAAATGTTGTAGGCTGTCCCAGTTGTCGTCACGTGGTCTTTAATTCAGGAGTCCCTTTAAACGAACAGTTGATGTTCATGAGGTAATATCACTAATTGCTTGCTTGCGTTCACCCGATGACTAAAAGAGTGTACCTCTTCATCATCCGCCCTTAAAAGGACGTTAAGTGGGCGTGTCTGCGTTGTGTTGTGGTTTACAGTATAACTGTGATATTTGCGCCTTTCGGCCCAACACATCCGACTTCAGCATGAGTATCACTAGTTGATACGAGCGGCTGGTTTTTTCACTTATTCAATGTATCGGGCGGCTTTTTTTTGACATCTCCGGCTTTTACTGGTTTAACTGGAGTTAATCCAGTTCCAGGCTTTAGTGGAAAACTGAGTGACTTGTCCGGCCTAAGGAATTGCAATTCTAACGAAGGTAAAGGTAGATTAACTCTTGATACTACCGCAATAGAAGAAAGATTAGATAAATAACTCTTGCTACTACAAGACTGGAATCTGCATCTTAATACGCGAGTTTTCACTCATATGTGCTCCGCCGCCTATCCTGAAGTGTTCGGAGACCTCTAGATAGTGTCGCTTCAAGCATCGAAACGCACGATGTGAGGCGACATTCCACGCATTCCCAGCGTAATACCCTGGTACCCTCTTCTGCCAGCGGCTGGGTCGACCGCGGGGGTATTTTTTTCCAATCACAAGCACATTTCCTACTCCTTCCAGCGAGAATCGAACACGGGTCAGTCGGGTGGTTTTCCCAACTAGGCTCCCGAGGGCCCCCTTGCGAATTCATCGGAAGTTTCCCTCCATAATAATATTCATTTATTATTACTTGTCTCCTACTGCAATACTAGGTCCTCTATATCAGTAAGAGCCACCATTACAGGGGACACGGCGATCTTATCTCATTTAGCCAGTTTGTTTTGAATGCGGGCTGTTATCAGGGGATCAATTCAGAGGAAGATGTATGTTTACAGCACTCGGAAAAATTGACAAATAATCAACAAAAGAAAAAAATATGGAACAAAGCAGGCTCGAACCCGTACTCAGTATTGTTATCAGGGGAGACCGACGAAAAGGGAGAACTGCAAATTCTTGGTCAGCTGTGAGCCGTCGACCCTGCGGTTGCGACCTAAGATCGCAGACGCCTGAATTCCCATGTTCCTAATTGATCAATATTCATCATCATGCAGACTGTAACTATAAGTCTAATCATCTATCTCTCCTTTCTCAGTGATTCGGTAATTCCTCTGTTCATCTCTCTCCATGATATGTTGTCAAATTGCATATAATTTTCTATAGTTTTCTTTCTCTTGCTTTTTTCCCCCCTCAGTTTTTCCTGTTGTCACAATAATTTATAGTTTTTCTTAACATGCCTTAAAATATCGACAGTCGTCTTCTGACAGTGTTGTACAGTTTTCTTGAGCTATCGATGATATATTTTGGAGCTCTATTATTTAGGTCGTATCACGAATGATAAGGTTCACAAAAGGATACAAGTAATCGAAGTACATGATTATCTCTTGACTATTGTGAAGGAACGTAAGATGAGATGGTTTGACCACGTATCTCAGTCGTGTGGTCTAGCAAAGACCCAGTTTCGGGAACTCTGAAAAAATGGAGAAGGAGGTGAAGGAAGGAAAAAGATGGGAAGATAATACCAAAGAATCGACAGACCTGACTTTGATGAATCTCAAAGAATGACTGCAGATAGACAGAAATGGAGAAGGTTGGTTGGGTCTGTTAGTGGCGCACCCAATTACCCCCACAGGTTATGAGGTGAAGAAGAAGGATAAAAGAAGATATTCTTAACATTCTTCTGCTAGACCAGATGGTAAGAGCATTATATTTTTAACTATGCGTCTATCAACGTCACTTTCCATTTTCTTCGTTTTCTTCCGAATTTGCCTGTTGAGAGTGCATGACTAGGCCGTGTCGCTAGTTTACGTCGTGTACGACTGGCCGTCAACCGGAAACGAAAGCTAATAACAAGTGTACATCATACTATTCTCTAACTCTATATCAAAAATATACTCAGGCTGTATATAAACTATACACAAGTCTTATACAAACTATACACAAGTCTTATACAAACTATACTCAAGTCTTATACAAACTATACACAAGTCTTATACAAACTATACACAAGTCTTATACAAACTATACTCCAGTCTTATACAAACTATACACAAGTCTTATACAAACTATACTCAAGTCTTATACAAAATATACACAAGTCTTATACAAACTATACTCAAGTCTTATACAAACTATACACAAGTCTTATACAAACTATACTCAAGTCTTATATAAACTATAATCAACTCTTATACAAACTATACACAAGTCTTATACAAACTATACACAAGTCTTATACAAACTATACACAAGTCTTATACAAACTATACACAAGTCTTATACAAACTATACACAAGTCTTATACAAACTATACACAAGTCTTATATAAACTATAATCAACTCTTATACAAACTATACACAAGTCTTATACAAACTATACTCAAGTCTTATACAAACTATACTCAAGTCTTATACAAACTATACACAAGTTTTATACAAACTATACACAAGTCTTATACAAACTATAAACAAGTCTTATACAAATTATACTCAAGTCTTATACAAACTATACTCAAGTCTTATACAATCTATACTCAAGTCTTATACAAACTATACTCAAGTCTTATACAATCTATACTCAAGTCTTATACAATCTATACTCAAGTCGTATACAATCTATACTCAAGTCTTATACAATCTATACTCAAGTCTTATACAATCTATACTCATGCCATATACCAGTTTTGTTTAGTTTAGGGGTCAAGAAAAATAAAGACATAAAAATGCGAAGCTGCAGTAAAGCTGACACACATCTCATAACAAGCAACTTAGGAGAAGGTTTTCGATGGTGCTACGGGAATTTGTGCATCTTGGCTGAAGCCATCTTCAGTGCTTTCGCAAGTGTAAGACTAGCGTGCGTTATACTGGTGAACTTGTTGAGGAGGGGATCTGAGCACTATGGTGTTATCTATTGTACAACAAAGCGGAATTGACCACTAAACTAAACTGAGCAGTGCATAGAGGATAATGGAGTTGTCTATTGTACAACTAAGAGGATCTGACCACTAAACTAAACTGAGGAGGGCATAGAGGATAATGGAGTTATCTATTGTACAACTAAGAGGATCTGACCACTAAACTAAACTGAGGAGGGCATAGAGGATAATGGAGTTGTCTATTGTACAACTAAGAGGATATGACCACTAAACTAAACTGAGGAGGGCATAGAGGATAATGGAGTTATCTATTGTACAACAAAGCGGAATTGACCACTAAACTAAACTGATAGACTCACACAGTTTTCTCTGGAGGTTGATAAAAGTCAGAAAGAAACAATCAACATTTTTTGGGCACATCATGAGAAGAGGAAAGTGGAATACTTCGTTACAACTGGCAAAATAGAAGGCAAGAGAGATCGCGGACGACAAATAGAGAAAATACTGGATAGCTTGGTGTCATGACATGGAAAACAGTCAACAACAGAATTGATACGATATACTGTAGATTGAAGATTATGGAAGGACATGATCGCCTACGCCAACCGGTATGGCACATACTGAATGAATGAAGGCAACAGTTTTGTCTCTTATTATAGCTGAAGCAATCGACTCCAGCTCTATGAATCTACTTGTATATCTCATCTATAATTGTTTTCTATTCTGGAACCTTCTCAGACATCTCTTTTATATGGCCAATAAATTGTGGCTTCTCATGAATGACCATGTTTGCCGCTGCTAACATAGGGTAGGAATCAAAATGCTTTGTATCAAAATAAAATGTTTATTTCTTCTGACTGGCTCTGGTTTGTGGAGAAGGGATAGCTACTTTATGTTTTTACTTGACTGTTTGCATTGAGTGTCGCTTTTCTTTCTCCATTATATTGTAACCGGAAAATGCAGGACTATTGAAATCTGCTACATGTTTTTTTTATCTTTTCTACGTCTCTATTATGTTTTTATCGTCTCTACTTCTGTATTGATGTTCTGTTTATATATTTTATGCATCAGTATTTATGTTCTGTCTATATCTTCCCTACATCTCGATTTATGCTCTGCTTATCGCTCTCTGTCGCCGTTTCTGTCTTATCCCACACTGCATGTACATACACTACTAGGCAGTACTCAAGTTATGTAACAGATTGCACTTCAGGATGGTACGGCACCGTGCACAAATTTTTTTTTTTTAAACAGCAACTATTCTATCCTACTGTATTCAAGTTCTACTTTTAGCAACTGTTCTATCCTCTACTGTATTCAAATTCTACTTTTAGCAACTGTTGTACCCTACTATTCGTAAATCACACATCGCATTGTACTAAATGTGTATCATCATCATGTGCCATACCGGTTGACGTAGGCGGTCATGTTCTTCCACAATCTTCTATCTACAGTGCATCGTATCAGTTCTGTTGTTGACTGTTTTCCATGCCATGACACCAAGCTATCCAGTATTTTCTCTCTTTGTCGTCCGCGATCTCTCGTTCCTTTTATTTTGCCAGTTGTAAATGTGTATAGTTAAACATAAAAATAAAGAGCCCCGTCACGCCAAGTGGCGTATAGGGAATATAATATACACGTTAGTGACCATAAATGTTACAGACCTTCAGAACATGAGTTTTGGGGTAATGTGGACGGTATTACGCCCGTGCAGCTTCACATTCCCAGAAAAAAATCCGGTACCCATTTAAGGCTGGGTGAACCTGAAAGCCGTCGGTTGGGATCGAACCCCACCTCTTATCCTTTGTAGTCCAGTTCACTAACCACTGAGCTATCGCGGCTCCAAATGTGTATTAGTAAAAAGTAAGGAGCCCCGTCACGCCAAGTGGCATATAGGGAATATGGTGTTAGTGACCATAAATTTTACAGACCTTCGGCACATGATTTCAGGGGTAATGTGTGTAAAAGTTGGTGATTATTATTTTATACTTATATTATTGTTCTCAGCACAACACATTTATAGTTAACAACATTAATCATCACAGACTCTCTCAGTCATAAATCATAATCAAGTTTATTGATCTTTAATTTGACACGTGATACATAATAGTGGAAGCACTTATATAAGAATTATTGTTCATTAATAATTCCGGACATTAAGAGACTACCGTCGATGGATATAGAAATGTCCGTAAGTGCATACTATAAATTAATCTCTCTCACAACTTACTTACAACTTTGTTCTCTGAAGCACAACTTTGTTCTCTGAAGCACAACTTTGTTCTCTGAAGCACAACTTTGTTCTCTGAAGCACAACTTTGTTCTCTGAAGCACAACTTTGTTCTCTGAAGCACAACTTTGTTCTCTAAAGCACAACTTTGTTCTCTGAAGCACAACTTTGTTCTCTGAAGTACAACTTTGTTCTCTAAAGCACAACTTTGTTCTCTGAAGTACAACTTTGTTCTCTGAAGCACAACTTTGTTCTCTGAAGTACAACTTTGTTCTCTAAAGCACAACTTTGTTCTCTGAAGTACAACTTTGTTCTCTAAAGTACAACTTTGTTCTCTAAAGTACAACTTTGTTCTCTGAAGTACAACTTTGTTCTCTGAAGTACAACTTTGTTCTCTAAAGTACAACTTTGTTCTCTAAAGCACAACCTTGTTCTCTGAAGTACAACTTTGTTCTCTGAAGTACAACTTTGTTCTCTAAAGCACAACTTTGTTCTCTGAAGCACAACTTTGTTCTCTGAAGTACAACTTTGTTCTCTAAAGCTCAACTTTGTTCTCTGAAGCACAACTTTGTTCTCTGAAGTACAACTTTGTTCTCTAAAGCACAACTTTGTTCTCTGAAGTACAACTTTGTTCTCTAAAGTACAACTTTGTTCTCTAAAGCACAACTTTGTTCTCTGAAGTACAACTTTGTTCTCTGAAGTACAACTTTGTTCTCTAAAGTACAACTTTGTTCTCTAAAGTACAACTTTGTTCTCTAAAGCACAACTTTGTTCTCTGAAGCACAACTTTGTTCTCTGAAGTACAACTTTGTTCTCTAAAGCACAACTTTGTTCTCTGAAGTACAACTTTGTTCTCTGAAGCACAACTTTGTTCTCTGAAGTACAACTTTGTTCTCTAAAGCACAACTTTGTTCTCTGAAGTACAACTTTGTTCTCTAAAGTACAACTTTGTTCTCTAAAGTACAACTTTGTTCTCTGAAGTACAACTTTGTTCTCTGAAGTACAACTTTGTTCTCTAAAGTACAACTTTGTTCTCTAAAGCACAACTTTGTTCTCTGAAGTACAACTTTGTTCTCTGAAGTACAACTTTGTTCTCTAAAGCACAACTTTGTTCTCTGAAGCACAACTTTGTTCTCTGAAGTACAACTTTGTTCTCTAAAGCACAACTTTGTTCTCTGAAGCACAACTTTGTTCTCTGAAGTACAACTTTGTTCTCTAAAGCACAACTTTGTTCTCTGAAGTACAACTTTGTTCTCTAAAGTACAACTTTGTTCTCTAAAGCACAACTTTGTTCTCTGAAGTACAACTTTGTTCTCTGAAGTACAACTTTGTTCTCTAAAGTACAACTTTGTTCTCTAAAGTACAACTTTGTTCTCTAAAGCACAACTTTGTTCTCTGAAGTACAACTTTGTTATCTGAAGTACAACTTTGTTCTCTGAAGTACAACTTTGTTCTCTAAAGCACAACTTTGTTCTCTGAAGCACAACTTTGTTCTCTAAAGCACAACTTTGTTCTCTGAAGTACAACTTTGTTCTCTAAAGCACAACTTTGTTCTCTGAAGCACAACTTTGTTCTCTAAAGCACAACTTTGTTCTCTGAAGCACAACTATGTTCTCTAAAGCACAACTTTGTTCTCTGAAGCACAACTATGTTCTCTAAAGCACAACTTTGTTCTCTGAAGCACAACTATGTTCTCTAAAGCACAACTATGTTCTCTGAAGCACAACTTTTTTCTCTGAAGCCCAACTCTGTTCTCTGAAGCACAACTTTGTTCTCTGAAGCACAACTCTGTTCTCTGAAGCACAACTTTGTTCTCTGAAGCACAACTTTGTTCTCTAAAGCACAACTTTGTTCTCTAAAGCACAACTTTGTTCTCTGAAGCACAACTATGTTCTCTGAAGCACAACTTTGTTCTCTAAAGCACAACTTTGTTCTCTAAAGCACAACTTTGTTCTCTAAAGCACAACTTTGTTCTCTAAAGTACAACTTTGTTCTCTGAAGCACAACTATGTTCTCTGAAGCCCAACTCTGTTCTCTGGAGCACAACTTTGTTCTCTGAAGTACAACTTTGTTCTCTGAAGCCCAACTCTGTTCTCTGAAGCCCAACTCTGTTCTCTGAAGCACAACTTTGTTCTCTGAAGCACAACTTTGGAAACTGGTTCTGTCTACTGCTCAACTAATTTCCTAAGTCACTGCTATCTTTTCCTTCTCTAAGCTTAACTAGTCCACACTTATGATTCAAACTGCATCTTGCTACTCTCTAGTCTGTTCCTTCATAATTCCTCAACTAGCTTAAAACTAACTTCTTGTCTCTTCTGAATTGCGTTCCTAACTCTTGGAGATTCCTAACTACTTTCCGACTTGACTCTCAATTCCTAACGACTTTCTGACTTGACTCTCAATTACTAACTATTTTCTGACTTGATTTTCAATTCCTAACTACTTTCTGACTTGACTCTCAATTCCTAACTATTTTCTGACTTGATTTTCAATTCCTAACTACTTTCTGACTTGACTCTCAATTCCTAACGACTTTCTGACTTGACTCTCAATTCCTAACTATTTTCTGACTTGATTTTCAATTCCTAACTACTTTCTGACTTGACTCTCAATTCCTAACTACTTTCTGACTTGATTCTCAATTCCTAACTACTTTCTGACTTGACTCTCAATTCCTAACTAATTGAAAATTCCTAACTACCTCTCTGTCCTGAATTGCGGTCCTAACTAACTTTCTGACTTACAATTCCGAACTACTTCCTGACTTTCAATTCCGAACTACTTTCTGACTTTAAATTCCGAACTACTTTCTGACTTTCAATTCCGAACTACTTCCTGACTTTCAATTCCGAACTACTTTCTGACTTTCAATTCCGAACTACTTTCTGACTTTCAATTCCGAACTACTTTCTGACTTTCAATTCCGAACTACTTTCTGACTTTCAATTCCGAACTACTTCCTGACTTTCAATTCCGTTATCACCACTATTGTCCAACAAGGAAATAACTCTGGAGGCAAAACGGGCACTCTACAATACAATCTTCATCCCAACGTTGTGTTACCAATGCCAGACCTGGACCCTAGATGCAAGAACAATAAGAAAAATAATCTCTACAGAGATGAAATGTGTTAGACGAATGACAGGAAACAGTCTGAGCTAGGAATAGCCCCCGCCATAGAATATATAAGGAAACAACAGATAAAATGGTTTGGCCACGTGGCAAGGCAGAAAGAACAAAACACAACACAGCGAGCCTTCAACAAATGTGAGAACACCAGACCCAAGGGTCGACCACGAAAAAGATGGATCGATTGAATATTAGAAGCACTAGGAAACATAGCAGCAGCAGAGACGAACAGAAGAGCAAAAGACCGCAAATTATATCTCCCGTCGACGCTGAAAGATAGATGAGGAAGGAAAGAAGAAGAAGAAGAAGTGAGAAAGTTTGAACAACCTGAGTGCTGTTTCTCCTTGGTATTAACATTTCACATTCATTGTTTAAAACTCTCACCTACCCACATGTTTTCTGATTTAACTATTTATTCTCACCTGTCGTAAAACTATTTAATCGTCTATTCTTGCTTCATATATTTCTCTACTGCACTTAAAATGTCACCTTAGTTATTTATTTTTCGTTTCAATTATTTTGTTTGCTTAAATTGTGTCAGTTGTCTACATAATGACAACGTGGGTGATCTCTTAAAATCGTTATTTATGTTTCTTTTATTTAACTGTATCTTATACTTTCCTGCACAGCAAAGAAAACAAGTGTCATTTGTTGTTTGTAATCAAATTATCACTGGAAATATCTGACATTTTACTCCAAAATTAAACCGCCATTGGTTGGAAACAGTTAGCTCCCTCTAAGGTACAAACATGGGAGCTATAATTGTATTTGTTGTGCAGGAGAGAAGGTGGTTAGAACACAGGCTTCATGACGTAATGATCGGGTGTTTGTTTTCTGATGTAGCAGTGGTCTTTGATAGAATGTAGCGTACTCGTCTGTAGAATGTAGCAATAGTCGTCGGTAAAATGTAGCACTGTTCGTTTATTGAATGTATCTGTGGTCGTTGGTAGAATGCAGTAGTAGTCGCTGGTAGAATATAGGGTAGTCGTCGGTAGAATGTTGTAGTGGTCGTCGGCAGAATATGGCAGTTGTCTTCAGTAGAATGCAGTAGTAGTCGTTGGTAGAATGTTGCAACTATCATCACATGCCGCGCCTGCTGGCGTAGGAGATGAGAACACTCTATCTCAACTATCATCACATGCCGCGCCTGCTGGCGTAGGAGATGAGAACATTCTATCTCAACTATCGTTTATCACTTCTCTTGTTAACTTCCTACCAAGCCATTCTCTTAAATTGTCTCGTCACTTCCGGTTGAAAACAAAAACAGTTTCACTTTAACCTCAGAAAGCGACTTATGGTGTAGTTGTAACTGCTCTATCGCTTACCTTGAAGTGATGCTGCTCTAGGCGAGGAACAGGTGTACGTACTCTCGGCTATAGCAGAGTCTAATTTTGTTTAGTCTTCTGGTAATGGATCATTCTTGGCAGCATATGATTTACCTATTCAGACACCAGCGTTTTGTTCATTAGTTCCACAACCGACCTTGTTGATCTTAAAGCAGTCCAAATGTGTTTAGTTGGTTTCAATAGATTTTTTAGGCGGTGAACGTGATCGTTCTACTGCACTGTTACAATAATTACATTTAAATATGTGCCTGTATATTTAGAAAAATCAACATTTTAGAATGTATAAGCGTTGACAGGAAAGATCTAAGAATAATAAAGTACATGTACTGGCAACAATGGGAGCAGAGATAGCTCAGTGATTAATGAAATGGACTACTATGGACAAGAGGTCGGGTTCGTACATCATCGACGGCATCCAGGTTCATCCAACCTTAAATCATCATCATCGGGTCTCGTCTCCGCTTCAGAGGTTGGCTACCATGGAGCGCCATTCTGATCTGTCTTTTGCTTAGATGGTGCAAGTTATCATAGGCTGACACGTCCATCTTTTGTTACTCGTCCATGTTAGTCTTGATCTGCCTCTTTTACCTTGTATCTTCCCTTCCAAGATTACTCTAAGTAGGTTGCTGTGTCTTTTAACATGCCCCAAAAATCTCATTTGTCTTGTTTGAATTGTGTTTAGTAGTTCTCTTTTCATTTATAGTTGTTTTAAGACTTCATCGTTTGTTATCTTTTCTTTCCATCCAATTTATCCTATTCTTCTATAAATCCACATTTCAAAGGCTTCAATTTCATGTTCACTTTTCTTGTCTAATGTTCATGTTCCCGCACCATAATGTTGAGAAGATATAACATTTTGCTATTCTTAATTATAACACGAAACACGTATTTATAAAATGAAGCAGTTATAACACTAATAATATAATAGTTATTTAGCCTTAAATGGGTACCGGGTTTTATCTCGGGAGAGTAAATAGGTACTGGTGTAATATCGACCATGTTATCCTAAAAATCATGTTCCGAAGGTCTGTAAAAATGGTGGTCACTAACATCATATTCTCCTGGCGTGACGGGACGCTTTACTTTTTACTTACTGGCTACAAACAACGGCCATTAGAATTGTAAATATTTTGGGAATGTTTCAACAAATATAACAGGGTTTTAGGCAGTTTGTATGTTGTCACAATGTTGATTTAATATGTGGAGTGAGATTATTGTAAGGTCTATAAGGGTCATACCTGGAATAACAATTGGAGGTCAAAATAACTCTGATATATATATATATATATATATATATATATATATATATATATATATATATATATATATATATATATATATATATATATATATATAACTTCAGATATGCTGATAATAGTCTTAATCGAAATAAAGTGAAAATGAGTCACAAAAAGTGTTACACATTATAGTGAAAGAAAGCAATAACATAAGACAACTTCAATAGCAAACAGACAAAAGTAATAGTAGCAAGACAGAAAATGAACATCACAGCAATGCACAATAAAGACAAATGGAACAATATTAAAACAGGTAAATGAATTTAAATATTTGGGAACTTCGTTAACCTCAGATGGTAGATGCACAACAGAGGTGAGATGCAGAATGGCTCAGGCAAAAGCAGCTTTAACAAAAATGAGGAAAATACTGTGCAATCAGTTTTTGACAAATGTAACAAGAAAAAGAGTTCTTAAATGTTACGTAGAGCCATTCGTAACATATGCATGTGAATAATGGACAACAGAACAATAGAGAAAAAAATCACTGGAAGCTGTAGAAATGTGGTTTTACAGAAGAATGTTAAGAATACCATGGATATCTAAGAAGTATAATTAAAACCTTTGCAAGAGGTCACAACAACAAGAGAGCTAATATCCAATATTAGGATGAAACAATCATCAATTTTTAGCCATGTAAGGAGAAGGGAATAGCTCTAATATATTGCGACAACTGGGAAAATTAAGGGACGAAGAGATAAAAGGAAGCAAAGAGAAAAGATGTCAGAAAGTTTAATAGATTGGCTAGGCAGAAGGTCAACAACGGAAATGATAATAAAAAAAAAACTGTCCAGATCTAGAGTTGTGGAGAAACATGTTCACCTACTCCAGCAGGCATGGTACTTGATGATGATGATATATAATGTCACTGTAAAAGTGTATTTACATAAAGAAAAATAGAAGTGTAAACACGGCTTTATTTCCCAAAACCTTCATGGAATCTGCTCGTCTCACGGCTACTCCTCGTTATTGTCCGCAATTAAAGAGCGTTAAATGATCGTAGATGCACTATTCTGCATATGTTGACCAAACACATTCTATTTGAGTCAGATATTTTTGATTACCCGCTTTCTCTCTTCTCTGCCAAACATGACCACACGTCTTATTATGTGACGTCATACAAGTGAGAATTACGTTGCGCTGTTACTCTATAATGTTACTTTAGCCTGTTATTGTAGGCTGTTACTTTAGGCTGTTACTTTAGGCGTGTAACCCCAGTTACCCGTCGGGGCAAGTTCTAAAGAAGTTATGTCCAACGGGGCGCTCGTGGGCGCAATGGTGACCTTGATTTACCTTCCGCCCTCGACATACTTACATGTCACTAAATTTTACTCTTTTTTAGTTTCCCTTGTTCACTTCCTCTTGTACCCGTTCAGGTGTCTAGTGAGATACCAAGTTCTTATTCAGAACCTTTTGGCGGCTTCACTCATTGTCAACTGATGTTGTAGCGTTTCTTTGATTTTGTCTGTCCATCTTACTCTGGGTCTGCCTCTTGCTTTTCAGTCTTCTCATCTTTTAATATATGCTTTGTATGGTAAGGAATCACGCGGCATTCTTTTTAGATGAGCAAAGCAGTTTATTTGTTGTTTCTGTATGTAGCATAGGATTGCCTCTATGCCTACTCTTTCTTTTATAATATCATTTCTGATTCTGTCTTTTCTGGTCACTCCTAGTGCTTTTCTCACACATCTCATTTCTGTGGCGACAAGATTTCTTTTATGCTTAGTTTGGGGGCCTCGGTAGCCTAGTTGGGAAAACCACCCGACTGGACTACCGACGTTCGGACAACCCGTGTTCGATTCAACCACACGACTTGACTACCGACGTTCGGACAACCCGTGTTCGATTCAACCACCCGACTGGACTACCGACGTTCGGACAACCCGTGTTCGATTCAACCACCCGACTGGACTACCGACGTTCGGACAACCCGTGTTCGATTCCCGCTGGGAGCAGTGTGAATTGTACTTGTTGGAAAAAAAAATACCCCCACGGTCGACCCAGCCGTTGGCAGAAATGGGTACCAGGGTATTACCATGGGCAGGTGAGGAATGTCGCTTCGCATCTGAGTTTCGATGCTTGAGGCGACACTATACAGAAATCTCCGAACATTTCCGGATAGTCGGCCGAGCACATATGGGTGTAAACTCGAGTGCTAAGACGCCGGTTCAAGTCTCGTACTTTACCTTTACCTTTACCTTTACCTTTACCTTTACCTTTACCTTTACCTTTACCTTTACCTTTATGCTTAGTCGTACGTGACCATGTTTATTGGCATTGATAGCACAATGTTGGAATGAAAATACTTTGCATGAGATGTTCCTTGGTGGTAATAGGTTTTACTGTGTGTTGAAGTTTAAGGGGTAGCTGTCCCAATATTTGATTTGCCTTAATACATCGTATATCTATTTCCTTGTCGATGTTACCTTCTTCGGAGAATGTTGTTCACAGGTATCTAAAATGTATTACTTGTATAATTACTTGATATTATGAAGCTATTTTAATTATTTCGTTTGTGTTCCTCTTGTTATATTTTTTGTTCTCAGCTGTTATTTTCATGGTAATCATTTTACTGAACAAACTTTAACGCAATTAGAATTTCAAAATTTATCAGAAAGTAAAGACACATTTTATTTTGGCAGGGTTGATTAAAAAAGTAAAGAGCCCCGTCACGTCACGTGGCGTAAAGGGAATATGGTGTTAGTGACCATCATTTTTTTTATAGACCTTCGACACATGTTTTTTGGGACAATGTGGTAGGTATTACGCCCGTGCCGCTTTACTTTCCCAGAACAAAAAAATATGATACTCATTTAAGGCCGGGTGAACCCGGAATCCCTCGATCAGGATCGAAAACGACCTCTTGTCCTTTGTAGTCCAGTTCACTAACCACTGAGCTATCACGACTTCCTACGGTTTATCATTATCATCATTTGCCACACCGGTTGGCGTAGCCGATCATGTCCTTCAACAATCTTCTATATACAGTGCATCGTATGAGTTCTGTTGTTGACATTTTGCCATGCCATGACACCAAGCTATCCAGTATTTTCTCTCTTTGTCGTCCGCGATTTCTCTTTCCTTGTATTTTGCCTGTTGTAACCAAGTATTCCAACTTTCCTCTTCTCATGATGTGCCTGAAAAAAATTGTTTCTTTGTGATGTTTTTAGGAGCTTCCTTTTTGTGTTGGCCTCTTTGAGAATTTCCTCATTGGTCTTTTTTAGCAGTCCAGGGAACTTTCAACATTCTTCTGAGAAATCTCATCTCTGTGGCCTCTAACCGTCTTTTCATGTGTTTGTCTACTGTCCATGATTCGCTTCCATAGGTTAGAATTAGTTCTATATAGCGCTGATGAACTCGCTTTCTAATTTCTTTTGACATAGTTTTGTTGCATAATATATTTTTATTATTTTCTGAAATGCTATTTTGGCCTGAGCTATTCTGCTTTTTATTTCGGTGGTGCATCAACGGTTAGGTTTTCATTTAATCACAAAGGTAACTTGACCCACGCGTCTCCACGGTCACCAGTGAGATCGTTGCTCTAGGAGTTATGGGTATAGCACACAGCTCTACCACGCACATTTCTACAAATGCTCTACTAGTGATGTTTTAAGACATAAGGCCTGTCTTTATAGCAGAATTTCTATTGGGTAATAATGTTGATGGTGTCACATCTGATCAATCATGTGAGATGTCATCAAAAGTGACACATGTCAACATGTCAAAGTTAAATGTAAATATCCGTTCAATTGTGAAACGGAACTGCAAAAAGCGATCTACCAAACATGAAACCGTAAATACGGCAGATATTTAAAATGGCACCAATTACACACCGGCTGCATTAATGAACCAAGCAAGATTATGTTGGCAATTATTGTGGCGTTGATCCATAATTAACATAGGTAGCATAGGTAACATAGGTAACATAGGTAATACATGTAACATAGGTAGTATAGGTAGCGTAGGTAACTTAGGTAGCATAGCTAACATAGACAATATAGGTAGCATAGGTAACATAGATAACATAGGTAGCCTGGGTAACATAGATAACATAGGTAGTATGGGTAACATAGGTAACATAGGTAGCGTAGGTAACATAGGTAACATAGCTAACATAGACAATATAGGTAGCATAGGTAACATAGGTAAAATATGTAGCATGGGTAACATGGGTAACATAGGTAGCATGGGAAACATAGGTAGCCTGGGTAACATAGATAACATAGGTAACATAGGTAGCATGGGTAACATAGGTAGCATGGGTAACATAGGTAGCATGGGTAACATAGAGAACATAGGTAACATAGGTAGCATGGGTAACATAGGTAGCATGGGTAACATATGTAACATCGGTAGCATAGGTAACATAGGTAGCACAGGTAACTTAGCTAACATAGGTAACTGGAAGAGGAAATCAACATAGTCAAGGCTGGTTTTTGGAAAGACAGAGGAATGAGGAATGATATATTTAGTATAAGAAAGGCAGAGGAACAAGGGATCATGTATTTAGTATAGGAGAGGCAGAGGAACAAGGGATCATGTATTTAGTATGGGAGAGGCAGATGAACAAGGGATCATGTATTTCGTATGGGAGAGGCAGAGGAACAAGGGATCATGTATTTAAAATGGGAGAAGCAGAGGAACAAGTGATCATGTATTTAGTATGGGAGAGGCAGAGGAACAAGGGATCGTGTATTTAGTATGGGAGAGGCAGAGGAACAAGGGATGATATATTTAGTATAAAAACATTATTGGAAAAAATTCACAAAAAAGACATACTTTACTTTACATACATTAGTGATTGTTTAAAATAATTTGTATGCGTGGACAATAATGATAGATATGGGGTTTTCACCTCATCTAGTGCATATGCTAATGAAGCTTCGCAAAGCCCAACAACCAGCTGGACGCATTGGCAATGAAACATTTGACTGGGTTAGTATAGGACATGGAGTTGGACAGCCCAACAACCGGCTGTGAGCATTGGCAATGAAACATTTGACTGGGTTAGTATAGGACATGGAGTTGGACAGCCCAACAACCAGCTGGGCGCATTGGCAATGAAACATTTGACTGGGTTAGTATAGGACATGGAGTTGGACAGAGGTGGGTTTTATCATCTTACCGCTTCAACATAAAGCAGAGAATATGAAAAACGTTACAGGAGCTAATAATAGTAACACAACGCTCTTATGACTGAGGTCATGCTTACTTGCTAGGCCCTACGCTCATGATACAACACGTGTATTCATCTCACTAAGCGTTATTAAGACATAAATAGCACCAGTTCATTGTAACATTGAAAAGCCACGCCAGCATCTCAATAAACGAAAAACTATAATTTGTACAACAAATAAAAGAGATATGAATATGATATATGTATACTTCTATCGTTCAACTCCCTGAGGAGCATAGGTCTTCAACAACCTTTTTCTATATCGTTCGGTTTCTTGTAATTCTCTTAAGATTTTTTTATGTCTTCCCCATCATCTTCATCTCTCCTTACCTCTGTCTTCTAAAAGAATATTTTGGTTTTCCTCTTTGTCTTTTCCTTGGGGATTCCAAAAAAGTGCCTGTTGTGTAATACTCTCAGTTGGCTTCCGCGGAACTCTCTGGACCTTGCGTAATAAGAAAAATTAACTTTCTAGGACCCTGTATTTTTATAACAGCAACATGTGACAGTCAAGCGACATATCGCTGGTATTAATCTATAAATGCATTCGACCACTACTACTGAGGAAGAATTAACAAGAAATATATCATTGGCAAAAACAAGAACAATCATTTTTTAACATTTTTTAACAACTTAATATATCAGTTAATTGGTTTTTAAAGAAAATAAATACAAGACAAATACAATATTGGTAATTGAAAATGACATAATGGCATAGGAAAGATAAATGTGGAGGTTATGTTACGAGGTGTATGTAAGAATGAGAGACCTAGACGGTGGGTAACACAACAAACGAGCTGAGACTAACAGTAGCAGTCGCTGGACAGCTCAAACGGGACGGAATAGTTGTTATTAGAGTGATTCTCCTACTTGAACACATCATCATCATCGAGTGCCGTCTCCGCAACGAAGGTTGGCTACCTTGGATCGCCATTCTACTCTGCCTCTTGCTTTGATGGTGCAGGCTGTCATAGATTGACTTGTCCATCTTTTGATGTTACTCGTCCATGTTAGTCTTGGTCTGCCTCTGCCTCTTTTACCTTGTATTTTTCCTTCCAATATTACTTTTATTAGGCTGTTGTGTCTTTTAACATGCCCCAAAAATTTCATTTGTCTTGTCTTAATTGTATTTAGTAGTTCTCTTTTTATTTTCAGTTGTTTTAAAACTTCATCGTTTGTTTTCTTTTCTTTCCATCCAATTCTACCTATTCTTCTATAAATCAACATTTCAAAGGCTTCAGTTTTCTGTTTTGTTTTCTTGTCTAATGTCCATGTTTCTGCATCATACAGTAATACTGAGAAGATGTAACATTTTTCCATTCTTAGTTTCAGCCCTGATGATATTTGTTTTGTTGTTAGTATATTTTTCATGGCATTAAAATTACTTTTTGCCATACCTATTCTTTTGTTTATTTCAGTTTTCCATTTTCCATCTTTGGTTATAGTATGTCCTAGGTAGTTGTAGCTCTGAACTGTCTCCAGATGTATTCCCTCAACTGTGATATTTAATTGTAGGTCTTGAGAATTTTCTTTCTTTATGATCATAGTTTTAGTCTTTTTGATATTCATTTCTAGTCCATATTTTTTGCTTGTTATGTTTATTACCTCCGACTAGTACAGTCACTGCCAAGAAGGAAAGAAATGGCAAACTACCTTCTTAAATTGCCTGGAATAATCATGACAAATCACAACCTTCTATTTACAGCTAACGAAGGATGGGGGCTTCACAGCCACCTCGTCCGGTAGGGAGCGTCATGTGCTACAGGTGACACCCGATCGTCATCAAGCAACTGTATGCAAGATCAAAAATAAAGAGATACTAGCAATAGGAACTTGGAACATTAGATCAGCATTCCAGGTTGGAAAACTAGAAAACATCAGTCAAGAAATGAAGAGAATGAAATTGAACATCTTGGGACTATGTGAAATGAGATGGACAGGGGCAGGATTATTGCAACGCGACAGTGGAAATGTAATTTACTCTGGGGGAACCACGCACGAAAGAGGAGTAGGCATCATGTTAGATAGAGAAAGAAGCAAAACAGTGAAAGGATTTTGGCCAGTATCAGACAGAATTCTGCTAGTAAAATTGAGTGGCAGACCAATGGATATCAACATAATTCAAGTTTATGCACCAACAAGTAATAGCGAAGAAGAAGACATTGACACTTTTTACGAGGAGCTAGAGGCGGCCATGGAACAGTGTGAATCCCAAGAAATAACTGTTGTATTAGGGGATTTCAATGCAAAGGTAGGAACAGCTAAAGTGCAAAATGTGACTAGGGGGCATGGCCTTGGCGAGACGAATGACAGAGGGGATAGATTGATAGATTGGGCAAAGACACATGAAATGATTATAGGTAACACCTGGTTCAAACAACACCCTAGGCGACTATGGACATGGCAAAGCCCAGACAAAAAAAGTACACAATCAAATTGATTTTATACTGGTACAGAGAAGATTCAGGAATGGGCTAACATCGGTTAAAATTAGGCCAGGAGCAGATTGTAATAGCGACCATGTACCAGTAGTTGTGAAGATAAGAATAAAACTGCGGAAGGCACAGAAATCACCAAGAAATATAAAATTAGAACTAGATATGCTAAGAGTAGATAAACAGATGAGTGATACGTACATCATGATAGTACAAAATAGATATAATGCTATTTAGAAAATACAGGACATCCAGGAGCAGTGGGAAATGCTCAAACAATCGATTCAACAAACATCAAAAGAAGTAATACCAGTGACTAAAAGAATCAACAAAAAGAAATGGATGACAGAAGAAATATTACAACTAATGGAAGAAAGAAGAAAACATAAGAAAGAAGAACGAGCATACAAAATATTGCACAAAGAGATCCAAAACAAGTGCAGAGAAGCAAAGGAAGGATGGTTAAAACAGAAATGTGAAGAAATGGAAAAACAACAAAAGAAAGACTCACAATTTATGCACAATCAGTTAAATGAATTAACAGGAAGAAAAGAAGTCAAATTTTCAGGATGTGTGAAATCAAAGGAAGGAAATATAATAATGGGACAGGAGAAGACAATAGAAAGATGGACAGAATATATCAGTCAACTCTATGATGATGAAAGACAAGAATTAAACAATTTAAATGAAGACACAGGACCACCAATAATGCAGAGTGAAGTGGAGGACGCAATTCAACACATGAAAAGAGGCAAAGCTCCAGGTCCTGACAATATAACAATCGAAGAGATAAATGCATTAGGAGAGCTGGGAGTACAAGTCATAACAAAATTACTCAATGACATATATAACACTGGACATATACCCGAAGATCTACTATAATCTATCTTTGTAGCCATACCAAAGAAGTCAGGAGCCACTGATTGTGAAGACCATCGCACTATTAGTCTATGAAGCCATATGACTAAAATATTACTAAGAATAATTATGAGACGTGTAAGGAACAAAATAAAACCAGAAATAAGTGAGGAACAATGTGGATTTGTGGAAGGAAAGGAAACCAATAATACAATATACATCTTAAGGACATTGATAGAAAGATCTATAGAGGTAAAGAAAGATCTATATATGTGCTTTATAGACTACACAAAAGCATTTGACAAAGTAAAGCATGTGGAAATAATAAATATGCTGGAGAAATTAAACATTTACGGCAAGGATCTGCGAATCATAAAAAACATGTACTGGCAACAAACAGCAGCTATACGAATTAACAACCAAACAGGGCAATTCCAATTTATAAAACAGGGAGTCAGACAAGGCTGTGTTCTGTCACCGGATTTGTTTTCACTTTACAGCGAATATATTATGAGATCAATAGTAGACAAAAAAGGAATTGAAGTCAACGGTCACAACATAAATAATTTGCGATATGCGGATGACACAGTCTTAATAGCAGAGACAGAGAATGAACTACAAGAAATGATAGACATAATAGTGGAAGAAAGCAACAAGAAAGGTCTCAGTCTGAATAGTAAGAAAACAGAAGTAATGGTTATATCGAAGAAACAATCATCACCATCATGCAGCATAAAAATAAACGAGACAAATCTGAAACAAGTACAACGTTTCAAATACTTGGGCACAATAATATCATCAGATGGGAGATGCACCACAGAAATAAAAAGCAGAATAGCTCAGGCCAAAATAGCATTTCAGAAAATGAAAAATATCTTATGCAACAAATCTATGTCAATAAAAAAGAGAAAGAGAGTTCATCGGTGCTATATAGAACCAATTATGACCTATGGAAGCGAATCATGGACAGTAGACAAACAAATGAAAAGACGATTAGAGGCTACAGAGATGGGATTTCTCAGAAGAATGTTGAAAGTTCCCTGGACAGATAAAAAGACCAATGAGGAAGTTCTCAAAGAGGCCAACACAAAAAGGGAGCTCTTAAAAAACATCAGAAAGAAGCAATTAACATTTTTCGGGCACATCATGAGAAGAGGAAAGTTGGATTACTTGGTTACAACTGGCAAAATAAAAGGAAAGAGAGATCGCGGACGACAAAGAGAGAAAATACTGGATAGCTTGGTGTCATGGCATGGAAAACAGTCAACAACAGAACTGATACGATGCACTGTAGATAGAAGATTGTGGAGGGACATGATCGCCTACGCCAATCGGCAGGGAACATGATGATGATGATGATGATGATGTTTATTACATTAAGCAATTGTTGTAGGTCTTTAGGGTTTTCTGCTAGAGAACAGTATCATCAGCATATCTTAGGTTATTGATTATCTTTCCATTAATGTTTAGGCCTGGCAACTCTGAGATGTTTTTAAAGATTTGCTCAGTGTATAGATTGAACAAGCTTGGTGGTAGGATGCATCCTTGTCTTACTCCTCCTTTTATGTCCATGGGTGTAGAGTTCTCCTTGTTTATATCTTATTATTGCTGTTTGCTCCCAGTACAACTTACATATTAGTCGTATGTCTGCGTCGTCTAGATTAATATCCTTTAGGCAGTCTATGAGTTGGTTATGGTGTATTCTATCGAAAGCTTTGGTGTAGTCTATGAAGCAGGCATATATTGGTTTGTTTACTTCTGTGTACTTTTCAATCAATGCTCTCATGCTAAATATGGCTTCTTTTGTCCCACTGTTTTTCCTGAATCCAAATTGTTGCTATTCTAATTCAGTACTTATTTTATTCTGAATCCTTCCCTGTATAACTTTTAGTAAAATTTTTGTTACCTGGCTCATTAGGCTTATTGTTTTAAAATCACTGCATTCAACTGCACCATTCTTTTTAGGCAATGCAATGGAAGTTGACGTTTTTAGTTCGTTTGGTATGTTTCCTGTATGGTATATGTCATTGCATTTGTCTGTGATCACTTCGATGCCAAAATCTTCTAGAGCCTGTATCATCTCTATATGTATATTGTAAGGTCCTGCTGCCTTTCCCTTTTTCATTGTTTTTATAGCCTTTTCTACCTCAGATTTCAGGATTTTATAGTTGTATGTACATTTTATGTCTGACTTTTTGTCCCTTTCGTCATGAAATAATTCTGTTATATATTCTTGCCATCTATCTATTATATCTTTGTTGTCTGTTAGCATTCTTCCCTCTTTGTTTGCAATACATCCGTTTTCTGCAGCTTTTTTGTCTTTATTAGTCATTCTCTTTATTTCTGTGTGCATCTCTCATAACTTTTGTTTACTTTCCATTGTTTCAAAATCTAGACATCTTTGGTTGAGCCAGTCTTCTTTTGCCTTTTTGCACATTCTCCGTATTTCATTGTCAATATCCTTGTAACTGGCAGTGTTTTTCGCTTGTCTTCTTTCTTCCATTTTTTCTAAGATTTTGTCAGTTATCCATTTTTGTTTTTTGTTACTTTCCCTTTTGGGCAAGGTGTTGCAGGATTCTTGCATGCTGTTTTTTATGCATTGCCGTTTTATTGCGACTTTTTCCTCAGGATTTTCTCTTCTGTACTGCTCAATCCCCTCTTCTAGTAGCTTCTGATGCGTGTTCTTTACTTGTACAGTATAAGTTTCTTGTACATCTTTCTGGTTTAACGCTGTTATATCTATTGGTGTTGCTGAATTAGTTTTTTGTTTGTTTCTCTTTAATTTGATGTTCATTTTTATCATTACAGGATTGTGGTCTGAATTAATATCTGCTCCTGGGTAGGTTTTTGCTTTCTTGGCGCTGTTCCGGAATCTGTCTTTTATTATTATGTAATCTATTTGATTCCTCTTCCTGTCTCCAGGGCTTTTCCATGTGTATAATTTCCTTTTCTCTTGCTAAAAAAAGGTGTTGCATATTATCAGTCTGTTTTCTTCACAAAATTGTATTAATCTTTCTCCTCTGTTATTCCTTTTTCCTAAACCATGATTTCCTATAATGGTCTTATATTTACCTTTTACTACTTTTTGGACTTACTTGGACACATCGTTACAATTATCACGTGCCATGCCGGTTGGCATACGCGATCATCTCTCTCCACATCACTCGGTGCTTCAGGCATAATTGAAGTCGGTGATCCTTTAATATAGTATTTCGATAACATGTTCAATATTTTTTCTCTTGGTTTTCTTCTGCTTTTCTTTCCATTCATTCTGCCTGTTGTTATACTATTTTCAATGCCTTCTTTTAGCACGACAAGTCCAACAAATGTTGTTTGTCTCTTCTTTTATAATTGTGATGTTTCTAGTTTCTTCAGCTCGTTTTAAAACATTCTTCATTTGTAAATTGTTCTCAATGGAATTCATATCATTCTTCTGATAAACCACATCTCAGCTGCCTCAAATGTTCTCTGTGCTGTCTTGCTTATTGTCCATGACTCACTTCCATATAGAATTATAATAGATTCGATGTAGCACTTTAGACACGTTTTCTAACATTAATTGACAATGATTTCTTACATAGGATATTTTTCATTCCATGGACATGGACACGATAAACGATAACATTAAATGGGTATACAAGTATGCCATCATATGACGTTATTTGAGTACTCTAGTGTGCTATTATATACCTTTAATTCTAGACTTTGGTATATAGTTGGTATAGTGTTTGTGTCGATAGTTTTAGACAATGTTACTTCCTCATCTGGTGTGCCTGGACACTACGGATAGAGCGTCTAGAAAGACAAAATTTTGTTTAAATATTTTGATTGACACGTTTAAAGTGTAAGAACTAGGATAAGAGGATTAAGGCGGAGTCTCTGGTACGAGTATTAAGAGATTTGGACCAGTAAAACACGATGGGATTCTCACGAGGCCAGATAGTAGGCGGGGCCATCGGGCTTAATAAAAGCAGATTAGAGTCAAGTGGTCAGTTTTCCCTTAGGACTGGTCGTCGTCAGACAGATTTGCTTGCAGAGTTCGAAAGATTAGTCTTCGTTTAGATATAGACGTAGAGACAGACATTCAGTCGCACAGACAGACAAACAGACAGAGAGACAGACAGACAAACAGAAAGAGACAGACACTCAGTCGCACAGACAAACAGACAAAGAGACAGTAGAATAAGATACATAGATTGACAAACAAACAGACAGACGGACAGATAGATAGATAGATAGATAGATAGATAGATAGATAGATAGATAGATAGATAGATAGATAGATAGATAGATAGATAGATAGATAGATAGATAGATAGATAGATAGATAGATAGATAGATAGATAGATAGATAGATAGATAGATAGATAGATAGATAGATAGATAGATAGATAGATAGATAGATAGATAGATAGATAGATAGATAGGTAGGTAGGCAGGTAGGTATGCATGTTTGTATGTAGGTAGGTAGGTGGGTAGGTAGGTAGAGCGCAAGAGAAAAGAATGTGTTGACAAGAAACAAGATGAAGCCAGAATTAAAGAACGCGAAAGAGGTACAATGTATAACGAGAATAAGAAAATATGGAAGGAAGGAATGGGAATTACATTTAATTAGAAAAAGGAGGGAATATAAAGAAGGGACATCCGATATAGGCTTCGTAACAGTCCAGTAAAGAAACAGTAAAAAGTTAAGTAATAAAAAGTTTGAACAAAATTATGGAGAGAGAGAGAGAGAGAGAGAGAGAGAGAGAGAGAGAGAGAGAGAGAAAGAAAGAGAGAGGTATAGATAATAACAGATTGAGCGAATAAAAAAATCTCGTCATTGGAAAGTGAAAAATAAGGGAAAAGACAGAAACGGAGAAATAAAGAGATTTCGAGATTGATAAATATGAGTGCAAGATAAAGAGAGAAAGGGAGAAAGGGAAAGAAAGAAAAAGAAATAGAAAGAGAGATTTAATAAAACGAAGGTGATATCAAAATTAAACAAATAGAACCTATGCAAGTCTGAGATGAGGTTGTGATTGCTCGTGACAGGAAGAATGAGGTGACGTTAGCTGCTGAATAAATTAATCAAAAATGTTCCATCAATAAAAAAGAGAAGAAGCGACCTCACAGACAAACAGATTGAATTAGGAATTGTGATAATATGAGCAGCACTGAGCTGGGAATAATATGCCAGACACATCCAAAGATCAAATTCTGATCTGAAAGTGAAATCTTTGAAAGTCACAAGCAGAATATTAATTCAAGAAGCCCATGAATAAAATAAAAATGAGGAAGGCCCGGAATGGAAGAAATAATGGCAGTTAATGTTGTATCAGGGCAGAGAAATAATGATGGAGTTGACTTGTGGAAAATCAATGTTGGATCAGCAACCAAGGCAGCTTAAAGGGTAGCTCTCGGTGACAGGGACAATTGTTCGCTTATAGTCACGTGGTTACTAGTCACGTGGATTGTATTTGGTGATGGTCTGTCTTATATCTTTTGTCCCTCTGATGTTACTTTTGAAGCGTCGCAGGGAAAATGAGGAATATATAACATAATATAATGTATGTATATGTTCTATTGAAATGGAATCCAGTGGTCACTGACCAAGCAACTTGATGATTTAGACTTTGCTGATGACATAGCTCTCCTATCACACAGCCATCAACAGATGCAGGATAACATGAACATACTTGATGAGAGATCATAACAGCTAGGACTGAAGATTAATAGAGATAAGACCAACATTATGAGAATTAATACAGTTGGCAATAACCAAATAAAACTAGGAGAAATACCCCTATTAGATGTACAATCTTACATATATCTGGGCAGTATAGATAAAGAGGGAGGAACAAAAAATGATTTCAAAATAAGGATATCTAAAGCAAGAGGAGCTTTCATTGCACTGGGAAACATATGGAAATCCAAAGAAATTAGGCTAAATACAAAAATAAAAATTTTCAACTCAAATGTTAAGGCTCTAATGTAAATGCCCTATTATATGGCTGTGAAACATGGAGAACAACAAAATTGACAATCACGAAGATACAGACTTTCATTAATGGATGCTTACGCAGAATAAAAGGATGGAAATGGCAGGACAAAATCACTAACATAGAATTATGGAAAGGTACCAGTTAAACACCAGTGGATAAAGAGATACAGCGAAGACGATGGCGCTGGATAGGACACACACTACGGAAGCCAACTGAGAGTATTACACAACAGGCCTTTTTTTTTTTGGAATCCCCAGGGGAAAAGACAAAAAGGAAGACTAAGGAATTCTTGGAGAAGACAGATAGAAGCAGAGATGAAGATGATGGGGAAGACATGGAATGATCTTAAAAGAATGGCAAAAGACAGAACGACTTGGCAAGTGTTTGTTGAAGACCAATGCTCCACATGGAAATAAAAAAGGTAGAAGATAAGTTCTATTTTTACTTGCTATTTTTGTTCATTCTCCTTTCTAGACAGAGTGTGTTTCTGGTGCATCGATGGTGACGTATATAGACACAGTTAGAATATGAATGTTCTTGCTCTTGTATAAGTCTTTTGTTCTGTCTATCCATATCTCCCTTTGGATTTCCTTCTGCCTACTATCCAGGATATTTGAGAGAGAAGCTATTGATGTTGTTAAGTCTTGTTTCATTCTTACCAAGTGTCCGAACTATTTAATTTGTTTTTGTATATCGTCTATTCCAGACACGGTTTATTTCTAGTCAGTTCTCTAATTTCCACATTGGGTATTCGATCTATCTTTGTGTTGTTTGTTATCTTTGTCAAACATCTTTGTCAAACATCTTTGTCAAACAACATTTCGCAAGTAGTGATATTCCGTGTGTGAGCTTTGTTTGATGGCCATGTTTGACATTGGTAACATAAAGTTGGTATGAAAGTACGATTTCTCGTTTGTCTCTCAGCTGTTAATGAGATGTTTGGATGTTTCAAAAGCGGTTGTCAGAGTCATGTTTCAGAGTCAGTTGTTTGCTGATAACGTTTGCTCTCTGTCTTCATCTCAATCTCCCTGTATATGTTTCCGTCGTCTGTACATAGTTGGGTAAAGGCATCTACATGCATAGAAACGCCAAGCTGATGTAAAGCTGATGATAATAATGACAATTTAAAAGAAACGGAAAAAGTGGAATGGTAACAGCTTTACGTATGTGAGAAACAAAACAAAAGTAGAACGACGTTGTGGCCAAAAGGCCTTCTGCAGGAACAACAGCAAACCACAAAACAAAAATATAACAGGATATACATAGAAGTCTAACTACATGGCGATAATATGCTAGACTCTCAAACAAGGGAAATAAGTCACTTCCCTGAGGTCCAGATCTTGGTCAGTCACAGAGCTTGGTCAGGCAACGACTGGATTGAAATTGATATGTCCGGTCAACAGGGCGAGACCAATGTGTGAAAACCAGTAAGAAGGGAAAGGTTATAAAAATATGTGGAGGTGGGTGCAAGATTCCAGCCTTTACTATTACTGGAGGTGGGTACAAGATCCCAGCCTTTACTATTACTGGAAACGTTTCTATGAGTTGACTCCCAATAAGTAAATACAGGTGGAAAAAGTGAACATATAAATCTGTGTATGTCTATAACTATGGGTGTGTACACCGAAAAAGATGTGAACGAAACACACGCGTACCTACCCGCATTTATACATGCAGACAAAGAGACGTATGTAAATATTGTGCCCAAGTGATGGTTCGATGATGGTCAATGACTAAAACAATAACGTGTCTCGAGACAGGCATGTAATTAGTTGTCTCGATGGTCAATGACTAAAACAATAACGTGTCTCGAGACAGGCATGTAATTAGTTGTCTCGATGGTCAATGACTTGGTCACATTAAAACAATAACGTGTCTCGAGACAGGCATGTAATTAGTTGTCTCGATGGTCAATGACTTGGTCACATTAAAACAATAACGTGTCTCGAGACAGGCATGTAGTCCAACCATCTATAAATTAGTTGTCTACTAAACTTTAAAAAATATTATTAATTACAAATTAGTTCTTTAATTAAAAAAAAATATTGTAAACTTTATAGTTCAATACAGAAGAGGTCAACGCTTGGGAGTCATGATTCAGGCTGGCTCACCTCCCCTAGAGTGTCAAGAAGATAAAGGACTAAAACATCTGCTTGGCGGGCCCCCTTCTGATGATCAGATTGTCTCCTGCTGCCAAGCCTTGTAAAAATAGTTTCATGTTACTTATTAATTAAAAAAAATATATATATTTGTATAGTTTGTTGTTTTATGTAACTGTTCTTGTTGTGCCCGTTCTGGCATGTCAGAGTTACCATCTACTGATGTCACCAAACATGATGATCTCCATCCCAACGTTGTGCTACCAATGCCAGACCTGGACCCTAGATGCAAGAACAGTAAGAAAAATAACCTCTACAGAGATGAAATGTGTTAGACGAATGACAGGAAACAGCCTGAGAGATAAGATCAAAAATGAAGAACTGAGAAAAAAGCTAGGAATAGCCCCCGTCGTAGAATATATAAGGAAACAACAGATAAAGTGGTTTGGCCACGTGACAAGGCAGAAAGATCAAAACACAACACAACGAGCCTTCAGCAAACGTAGTGAGAATACCAGACCAAAGGGTCGACCACGAAAAAGATGGATCGATGGAATATTAGAAGCACTAGGAAACATAGCGGCAGCAGAGACGAACAGAAGAGCAAAAGACCGCAAATTATATCTCCCCTCGACGCTGAAAGCCAGATGAGGAAGGAAAGAAGAGGAAGAAGAAGATGTCACCAAGAGTTGTCTCGTACTGTCACTTTATGTCACCAAGAGTTGTCTCGTACTGTCACTTGATGTCACCAAGAGTTGTCTCGTACTGTCACTTGATGTCAACAAGAGTTGTCTCGTACTGTCACTTGATGTCACCAAGAGTTGTCTCGTACTGTCACTTGATGTCAACAAGAGTTGTCTAGTACTGTCACTTGGTGTCACCAAGAGTTGTCTCGTACTGTCACTTGATGTCAACAAGAGTTGTCTCGTACTGTCACTTGATGTCACCAAGAGTTGTCTCGTACTGTCACTTGGTGTCACCAAGAGTTGTCTCGTACTGTCACTTGATGTCACCAAGAGTTGTCTCGTACTGTCACTTGATGTCACCAAGAGTTGTCTCGTACTGTCACTTGATGTCAACAAGAGTTGTCTAGTACTGTCACTTGATGTCAACAAAAGTTGTCTCGTAACGTCACTTGATGTCACAAAGAGTTGTCTCGTACTGTCACTTGATGTCACCAAGAGTTGTCTCGTACTGTCACTTGGTGTCACCAAGAGTTGTCTCGTACTGTCACTTGATGAGACCAAGAGTTGTCTCGTACTGCATTTCGTTCTCATCAGAGCTCACCGAGTTTGGAGACAAATATTGAGTTATTGAGTTGTTTGCGGGTCATCACCATTGCACTCCGAACATGTCCATAGGTACTCAGATCCTCTCCTCAACAATTCCCGCAGTGTCCACGACTGACGACTCCAGTTCTATGTTGGTTGATAAGTCTTCTTACACGGCCACTAAGTTTCTCATTTCTGGCTGTGCCCATCTTAAGTCCCATTTCCATCATCTGAAGAAGTGACGTGGATCTGTGTTTGTCGAAGTCCTGTGCTCTTGATGTCACCAAGATTTATAATAATAAATGAATATTATCATGGAGGGAAACTACCGAGGCGATAGATCAGCGAATCATTTCAAGGGAAGAGGTATGTTTACACTACTCGGAAAAAATGACGAATAATCAACAAATGCAAAAGAAAACAAAGAACAATATGGTCCAAAGCACAATTGAACCCCTACTCCTTGGCACTGCGCCATGCTACGAGAAACCAAACGGTAGGGAACACAGCCAACCTAGTTAGCCAATCGAGTTTGTCAGCACAGATATTTCATTGCTTGCGTTCGCCCGATGACTAAAGGAATGCACCTCTTCATCATCCGCCCTTCCTCTACCTTTCAGCTCCCTTTGGAGCATAAGTGTTCAACAAACACTTTCTAAGTCGTTCTGTTTCTTGCCATTCTGTTAAGATCATTCCATGACTTCCCTATCATCTTCATCTCTGTTTCTATCTGTCTTTTCCAAGAATTCCTTGGTCATCCTCTTTGTCTTTTCCCCTGGGGATTCCAAAAAAGGGCCTGTTGTGTAACACTGTCAGTTGGCTTCCGCAGTGTGTGTCCTATCCAGCGCCATCGTCTTCGTTGTATCTCGTTTATCCACTGTTGTTTGACTGGTACATTTCCATAATTCTATTTTAGTGATTTTGTCCTGCCATTTCCATCCTTTTATTCTACGTAAGCATCCATTAATGAAAGTCTGTATCTTCATGATTGTCATTTTAGTTGTTCTTCATGTTTCACAGCCATATAATAGGACTGACTTAACATTTGAGTTGAACATTTTTATTTTTGTATTTAGCCTATATTCTTTGGACTTCCATATGTTTCCCAGTGCAACAAAAGCTCCTCTTGCTTTTGATATCCTTATTTTGGTATGATTTTCTGATCCTCTCTCTTTGTCTATATCTCTCTCTCTGCGATCAGGAATCAGTCAGAGTAGGATTCCAGACTCCCACATGAAGTCAGCTGTCAGGTTAACTGTGTTGATCGCCCCCACCGACAGAACGTCATATTTAGAGTCCGCCAGATCCACTCTGACTGAACACCCGTTAATACGTTGCACTGTGTTCTGCGCCAGTGGCCCAGTGCATCCGATTTCAGCCAGCATTTTTTCAGGTTTGCTTTCCTTAGCCTTTGATTGTCCCCAATCTTCCTGCAAGGCAGCAGATTGTCTTTTCTGTAGGGGGATTCTGCCCTTAGATGGTCTACCCTCCCAGGTTTACGAGCACCATCTGCCCGAGTCACTAGAGGTGACTAACACAGACATGCACACACAGAGATATGAGATGTGAATAACACAGACATGCACACTATATTACTGCCCAGATGTATGTCAGATTATATCTGCCCTTAAAATGACGTTTAGTGGGCGTGTCTGCGTTGTATTGGGGTTTTCAGTATAACTTTGATATTTGCGACTTTCGGCCCAGCATATCGGACTTCAGCGCGAGATATTTAAATTTGTGTTGTCGGCTCGTCCTTGTTCAGTCTCTTCAGCAGATTCAAGGAACGTGTGATCTCCTGTAATGTCCATGAATTCCTCAACAGCGTAGTTGTTTCGTTGTTTCCGTTCAATTCTTCGAATACTTCCTCTCTGTAATTCCAACAGTGATTCTTTATTTCTTCTTGACTACGTCCGACAGCCTGGCTGTTTGTTCAGTTTATACAAACATCTATGTTTGTTTATACATACTACCTTTATTCTTCTTTTTCCTCTTCTTCCTATTCATGTTCTTTTTTCATTTAGTTCTTCTTCCTCTTCCTCATGTGAGTCCGTAACCGAAAACAAAAAAAATAAATAAACATCGGGGGAAAATTTCTGTCGGATAAAATTCATCGCAGCAAAATTCCTATCGGATAAGATTCATCGCAGCAAAATTCCTATCGGATAAGATTCATCGCAGCAAAATTCCTATCGGATAAGATTCATCGCAGCAAAATTCCTATCGGATAAGATTCATCGCAGGATTCATAAATTATAATTGTAGGAATGTGAAGACCCTGACTAAACCCGAAATAAAATGTAACAGTTTATTGACACCACATCGCCGCAGATGATGAATATAAATAGTACAACGAAGGTGTGGATGGTGAACAAAGCCTGAGTGGGGGTAAGATTCAAACGTTTGTTGGACTTCCGCCGATATTACAAACATGTTCAAATATGGCAGCTTATCTGCACCTTGTAACTGAACTTTTTTCTCTGAACGATGGAGTCCAGTTTAATCAGATTAAAAGGTGTGTAATGTTGGCACCGACAACTTGCGAAGGAGTCGTTGACATAAAATCGCTAAAAGCGGGTTGCTTGCTTCATTTTACGGGTTTTAAGACAAAAAATCCAACATGAACTGGGTATTTTTTGGTAGAGGGTTACCTTACCTAAGCGATACCTATTCACTTGAGTACACTGGTTACTTAGTTCATGGTTCACATTGGAGAAATTTAGTAGGGTTTTAATCACTTCTGGTTCACTTATTATGATGCTCAGCATTCTTGTATGGTGTATAAACAAGGACAGTAAATACAAAAATACAAAAAAAAAAAAGAAAAATGAAACCCGTGGAGTATAAATTTATAGAATAATTGGAAGATTTGAGTGGACAGAGAACATATCATGAGTTACTGAAAACAGATGTAAATGAAGAAAGATACACTCCATATCACAAAATCAAGTGAAATATTGAGCACACATAATGAGATATAACAACTACTGAAAGTCACCTTGAAGAGGGAAACAGTAAACGAAGCAGTAGCAGACGAATAGTAAAAGTGGACTCAAACATTAAGAGAAAGACAGGAGAATCTGATAGTGTAGACCATCATGGCACATGACAAAATAATATGGCAGCCTATCTTCCATACGGAGGGGGCACACCATGAGCATGTATGTTTTTAGATTACTTTAGAAACATCGACCGGCTTTATCTCCAGGATACGTACGGTTTATTTTATCGTCAGCGATTATCGTAAATATGTTACCAGAGTTCCGCCATTCTTTTGTTTGTAAACTTCTTATCGTCTGTTGCTTGCTTAGCCTTACTCCTGGAGTTCTCCGCCTTGCTTAGCCTTGCTCCTGGAGTTCTCCGCCTTGCTTAGCCTTGCTCCTGGAGTTCTCCGCCTTGCTTAGCCTTGCTCCTGGAGTTCTCCGCCTTGCTTAGCCTTGCTCCTGGAGTTCTCCACCTTGCTTAGCCTTGCTCCTGGAGTTCTCCGCCTTGCTTAGCCTTGCTCCTGGAGTTCTCCGCCTTGCTTAGCCTTGCTCCTGGAGTTCTCCGCCTTGCTTAGCCTTGCTCCTGGAGTTCTCCGCTGCTTGCTTAGCCTTGCTCCTGGAGTTCTCCGCCTTGCTTAGCCTTGCTCCTGGAGTTCTCCGCTGCTTGCTTAGCCTTGCCCGAGGCGGCGAATAGGGTTACTACCCAGATGTCATCCTCAGGTATAATTGTTTTTATACCGAAGTATAAGCACAACTTGAGTTACAAGAAATGTTAAACATTATAGAGAAACAAAGCAAAAAGACAGAAGTAATGGTAACAACAAAGAAAAAGACATCACCTCAGTACAAAATAAAGACAAGTGGAACAATATTAAAACAGGTAAATGAATTTAAATATTTGGAAAATTTGTTAACCTCAGACGGAAGATGTACAACAGAGGTGAGATGCAGAATGGCTCAGGTAAAAGTAGCTTTCCAGAAAATGAGGAAGATACTATGCAATCCATTTTTGACAATAGGATCAAGAAAAAGATTTCTTAAATGTTATTTAGAGCCAGTCTTAACATATGGATGTGAATCATGGACAATAGGACAACAGACAAGAAAATCACTGTAGTCTGTAGAAATGTGGTTTTATAGAAGAATATTGAGAATACCATGGACAGCTAAGAAGAGTAATGAAAACGTTCTGAAAGAGCCCAAAGCAAAAAGAGAGCTAATTTCCAATATTAGGAAGAGACAATCATAATTTTTGGCCATGTAATGAGAAGAGAACAGCTGGAATATATTGTAACAACTAGGAAAATTGAGGGACAAAGAGGTAGAAGAAAGCAAAGAGAAACGATATAAGACAGCTTAAGAGTATGGTTTAGCAGAAGGTCAACAACAGAAATGATAAATAACTGTCGTGATCGAAAGTTGTGGAGAGACATGATCACCTACGCCAGCAGGCCCGGTACTTGATGATGATGATATTGTAAGCAAATAATAAAAGAATTGTATACAGGTTTAATTTAGTCTCCTTCTTACATTTTAAATGTGTCAATCAAATAATTCAAACAATTGCTGTCTAGACGTTATATCCTTAATGTCCAGGCATACCGGATCAGGGAGAAAAAAGAATGTCTGCTGTAGCTGCTATGATGGAGACTGCAACTGCTTTTCTTTGTTTGGATCCTTCAATGAGATGAGTTTTAATTCGGATGATTCCACTGGCACGGGCGGTTGAGCAGTTATGGATTTTAATTTGTTTGCAGTGATACCGGGGCCTTCCATAACCAATAACCAATATATATAATTTTCCTAATTAACAAATGCAAACTATACAATAAATATATTTGCAGGTAATTTGGTGAATATATTTTCTAATTTTCTAAGTGCTATTGAAATGTTGATATCTCCTTTTGATAAACAATACTATTGTGGATTTTGGCGGTGTTTGAAATTCTGACTATTTCAGCTTTATATAAAATATACTAATCAAATATGTGTGAAATTCTGACTATTTCAGCTTTATATAAAATATACTAATCAAATATGTGTGAAATTCTGACTATTTCAGCTTTATATAAAATATACTAATCAAATATGTGTGAAATTCTGACTATTTCAGCTTTATATAAAATATACTAATCAAATATGTGTGAAATTCTGACTATTTCAGCTTTATATAAAATATACTAATCAAGTATGTGTGAAATGCTGACTATTTTAATTTTACATAAAATATACTATTGAGAGAAATAATCATTATTTTTGGCCATGTAATGAGAAGGGAACAGATTAAATATATTGTAACAACTGGAAAAATCGAGCGACGAAGAGATAGAGGGGAGCAAAGAGAAAAGATGCTAGACAGCTTAAAAGAATGGCTTAAAACAGAAATGATAAATAACTGTCCCGATCGAAAGTTGTGGAGAGACATGATCACATACACCAGCAGGTATGACACTTTATGATAATGATGATACTGTTAATGTTGATATACCTTGCCTATTTTAATTTTATATAAAATATACCATTGAGGTTGATGTGAAATCCTATTTTGTTAATCAGACACGGAGTAATACCCTAGTCACGTGTGAACCTGCGCATCGAGCAAGAAGAAATCAATACGTTATTTGACCCAACTTGCACTTTGATTGTAACCCACTTCAAAGGTAATATGAGAAAACTGAGAACAAATATATTGAAACCATCGTCATATTCTTGCAATATTAATAATCTAAAGGACCCTGGAAGCAATCACTTTCATATAAACACGAATTTAGTTTCTGTTTTCATATAACAGGGAAGCAACCGCCATAGATCAACCGTTAGTGAATCGGTCTATCCAACCTGAAACTGGGACCGGATATTGTGCGGGTACTTCTTCTTAGACTGCCACAGAGACCTATCGGAGTTCTTCTCTGCAACAATGATACATTCCTCTATAGGCGATTTACAACACTATCAGCACTCACTCCACTGTCACAATGATACATTCCTCTATAGGCGATTTACAACACTATCAGCACTCACTCCACTGTCACAATGATACATTCCTCTATAGGCGATTTACAACACTATCAGCACTCACTCCACGGTCACAATGATATATTCTTAAATAGGCGATTTACAACACGGTCAACACTCACTCCACTGTCACAATGATATATTTTTAAATAGGCGATTTACAACACTATCAGCACTCACTCCACGGTCACAATGATATATTATTAAATAGGTGATTTACAACACAGTCAACACTCACTCCACTGTCACAATGATACATTCCTCTATAGGCGATTTTCAACACAGTCAACACTCACTCCACTGTCACAATGATATATTCTTAAATAGGCCATTTACAACACAGTCAACACTCACTCCACTGTCACAATGATATATTCTTAAATAGGCGATTTACAACACAGTCAACACTCACTCCACTGTGACAATTGACAAGACTATGTCCAGTGCACACTCCACTGTGACAATGGACAAGACTGTGTCCAGTATTCTTGTAGTCGAATAAGTGTTTAGTTCACAACTCACGTGTGTTTTTTTATGTTTTCAGCACACCAATTATAATACCACAGCTATCACTACTATTGTCTAATAAGGAAATAACTATAGTGGCACGCTGCAATGCAATCTTCATCTCAACGTAGTGCTACCAATGCCAGTTCTGGGCCCTAGACGCAATAATAATAACAACCATCGAAATAAATGTGTTAGACGATGAACAAGAAACGGCCCGTGAGATAAGTTCAGAAATGAAGAACTGAGAAAAAATCTAGAAATGATCGCCGTCATATAATACAGAAAGAAACAACAGATAAAATGATTCGACTTCGTGATAAGACAGAACTATCAAAGCGCAACACATCGACCTTTCAATAAACTTTGCGAAAACACTACACTCACAGACCGACCATGAAAAATATTGATTGATGGAATATTAGAAACACTAGGAAACCTAACAGCAGGAGAGGCCAACCTAAAAGCCAAAAATGGATTGATGGAATATTAGAAACACTAGGAAACCTAACAGCAGGAGAGGCCAACCTAAAAGCAAAAAATGGATTGATGGAATATTAGAAACACTAGGAAACCTAACAGCAGGAGAGGCCAGCTGAAGAGCAAAAGATGGATTGATGGAATATTAGAATCACTAGGAAACCTAACAGCAGGAGAGGCTAACGGAAGAGCAAAAGATGGATTGATGGAATATTAGAAACACTAGGAAACCTAACAGCAGGAGAGGCTAACGGAAGAGCAAAAGATTGCAAATTATATCTTCACTGGACGCTGAAAGGCAAATTATGATGAACAGAAGAAGAACAATTATAATACAACATTCAATGACAATTAACAGTGACAGGTCTAGCACTGTTAATGGTCTTTTAATAGCCTGCAACGTATTTAAATATGAATGAATGAAAGTCTTGGGTGATCGTCCTAGCCTTGTGACAACTGGGTCCCCCTGAGCTCTGATACAGTTTCCACGAATCTATTTCTTGACCCTTATCGACTAAGTATTCAGCAACGTATAAACTGTTACAATTCAGCAACTTATAAACTGTTACAATTCAGCAACTTATAAACTGTTACAATTCAGCAACTTATAAACTGCCACAATTCAGCAACTTGTAAACTGTTACAATTCAGCAACTTGTAAACTGCCACAATTCAGCAACTTATAAACTACCACAAGTCAGCAACTTATAAACTGCCACAATTCAGCAACTTATAAACTACCACAATTCAGCAAATTATAAACTGCCACAATTCAGCAACTTATAAACTGTCACAATTCAGCAATTTATAAACTGTCACAATTCAGCAACTTATAAACTTTCACAATTCAGCAAATTATAAACTGTCAGAATTCTGCAACTTATAAACTGTCAAAATTCAGCAACTTATAAACTGCCACAATTCAGCAACTTATAAACTGTCACAATTCAGCAACTTATAAACTGTCACAATTCAGCAACATATAAACTGTCACAATTCAGCAACTTGTAAACTGTAACAATTCAGCAACTTATAAACTGCCACAATTCAGCAACTTAAAAACTGTCTCAATTCAACAACTTATTAAACTGTCACAATTCAGCAACTTATAAACTACCACAATTCAGCAACTTATAAACTACCACAATTCAGCAACTTAAAAACTGTCTCAATTCAACAACTTATTAAACTGTCACAATTCAGCAACTTGTAAACTGTTACAATTCAGCAACTTATAAACTGCCACAATTCAGCAAATTATAAACTGTCAGAATTCTGCAACTTATAAACTGTCACAATTCAGCAACTTATAAACTGCCACAATTCAGCAACTTATAAACTGTCACAATTCAGCAACTTATAAACTGTCACAATTCAGCAACATATAAACTGTCACAATTCAGCAACTTGTAAACTGTAACAATTCAGCAACTTATAAACTACCACAATTCAGCAACTTAAAAACTGTCTCAATTCAACAACTTATTAAACTGTCACAATTCAGCAACTTATAAACTACCACAATTCAGCAACTTATAAACTACCACAATTCAGCAACTTAAAAACTGTCTCAATTCAACAACTTATAAAACTGTCACAATTCAGCAACTTGTAAACTGTTACAATTCAGCAACTTATAAACTGCCACAATTCAGCAACTTAAAAACAGTCACAATTCAGCAACTTATAAACTGTCACAATTCAGCAACTTGTAAACTGTTACAATTCAGCAACTTATAAACTGCCATAATTCATTAACTTATAAACTGTCACAATTCAGCAATTTATAAACTGTTACAATTCAGCAAACTTGTAAACTGTTACAATTAAGCAACTTATAAACTGCCGCAATTCAGCAACTTAAAAACTGTCACAATTCAGCAACTTATAAACTGTCATAATTCAGCAACTTATAAACTGCCACTATTCAGCAACTTGTAAACTGCCACAATTCGGGAACTTGTAAACTGCCACAATTCAGCAACTTATAAACTGTCACAATTCAGCAACATATAAACTGTCACAATTAAGCAACTTGTAAACTGTCACAATTCAGCAACTTATAAACTACCACAATTCAGCAACTTAAAAACTGTCTCAATTCAACAACTTATAAACTGTCACAATTCAGCAACTTGTAAACTGTTACAATTCAGCAACTTATAAACTGCCACAATTCAGCAACTTAAAAACTGTCACAATTCAGCAACTTATAAACTGTCACAATTCAGCAACTTGTAAACTGTTATAATTCAGCAACTTATAAACTGCCATAATTCATTAACTTATAAACTGTCACAATTCAGCAATTTATAAACTGTCACAATTCAGCAAACTTGCAAACTGTTACAATTAAGCAACTTATAAACTGCCGCAATTCAGCAACTTAAAAACTGTCATAATTCAGCAACTTATAAACTGTCACAATTCAGCAACTTATAAACTGCCACTATTCAGCAACTTGTAAACTGCCACAATTCGGGAACTTGTAAACTGCCGCTATTCAGCAACTTGTAAACTGCCGCTATTCAGCAACTTGTAAACTGCCGCTATTCAGCAACTTGTAAACTGCCGCTATTCAGCAACTTGTAAACTGCCACTATTCAGCAACTTGTAAAATGCCAAAATTCAGCAACTTGTAAACTGCCAAAATTTCAGCAACTTGTAAACTGCCACTATTCAGCAAATTGTAAACTGCCACTATTCAGCAAATTGTAAACTGCCAGTATTCAGCAAATTGTAAACTGCCACTATTCAGCAAATTGTAAACTACCACAATTCAGCAACTTGTAAACTGCCACTATATCAGCAACTTGTAAACTGCCACTATTCAGCAACTTGTAAACTGCCACTATCCAGCAACTTGTAAACTGCCACTATTCAGCAACTTGTAAACTGCCACTATCCAGCAACTTGTAAACTGCCACTATTCAGCAACAATTCCACTCAATTAAAGCAACACTCCTTGACCATCTATAGATGTAAACTAAAACTGAAACAAATATTTTTTTCCTTACCCGTCTCTCCTCTGTATTTTTTCCTCCCTTGCTGGAGTATTGGCCCCCTACCATCTGACTCCCCCGGGCTATTTTCTGCCTCTATACTGCATATAATGAAAAGACGATTGGAGGCTACAGAGATGGGATTTCTCAGAAGAATATTGAAAGTTCCCTGGACAGTAAAAAGACTAATGAGGAAGTTCTCAAAGAGGCCAACACAAAAAGGGAGCTCTTAAAAAACATCAGAAAGAAGCAATCAACATTTTTCTGGCACATCATGAGAAGAGGAAAGTTGGAATACTTGGTTACAACTGGCAAAATAAAAGGAAAGAGAGATCGCGGGCGACAAAGAGAGAAAATACTGGATAGCTTGGTGTTATGGCATGGAAAACAGTCAACAACAGAACTGATACGATGCACTGTAGATAGAAGATTGTGGAGGGACATGATCACATACGCCAACCGGTATGGCACACGATGATAATGATGATACTACATATATCAATAAACCTTCACGCTTCACTTACCACGGTATATGCCTGGCCTGCTCGTTCGGTTTTCCCACCTTTAGCATCTCTCATCAGTACATATCCCTCCTTTCACCCCACTCATCGCCAGGGTGCCTAATCTATGTCGGCTTAGTCTGTTTTCACACCCATAGATCACTAGTCTACCTTTATCTAGCTTCATCATCATCATCGAGTGCCATCTCCGCAACGAAGGTTGGCTACCAAGGAGCGCCATTCTGCTCTGTCTCTTTCTTTGTGGGTGCAGGTTGTTATAGGCTCATTTGTCCATGTTTTGATGTTACTCTTCCATGTTAGTCTTGGTTAGCCTCTGAGTAGTAGTGGTGGCTGTAAACTCACCCCAAAAGTGGAATAACATGCACCGAAAGACAATAGATTTGGCACCGACTTTGCACCAAACATGCACCAAAACGGTGCAAAAAAAAAAAAAAATATATATTTTTTTTTCGAATTCGCGATTTTTTCGAACTTCATTATTTTTTTTTGGGGTGGGGGAATTTTTTTTTTTTTTTTGGGTTCGTCAGTTTGTCGAAACGGTCTACTGTTACTGAGAGCTTAACTCAGGTAAATTCAAAAGATCGTGTGCTAATCGGCTTATTGTCCGGTGATCATCTCTCGCTGTGTGTTAGATGAAAATATTTGTGAAAGAGTATTTTAAAAGAGTATATTTGTGAAAGTAAAAATTCAGAATTATTTAAAAAATATGTATTTGTGAAAGTAAACTCAGAATTATTAAAAATAAAAAAAAAAACAGTCTCCCTTCAGGATTCGAACACGGGTCTACTACGTGACAGGCCAGGCGACATGTAAAAAAAAAAATGCTGACAAGCAATAACATTGAAAGGTTAGTTTTGTCGAACGGTCTCCTGTGTTTCTGAGAGCTTAACCGCAGGTAAATTCAATAGAGACTCGGTGCTAATCCGTGTCCGGTGATCGTCGCTCCGTGTCCGGTGATCGCCTCGCTCGTGTTAGAAATTTGTGAAAGAGTATTTTAAAAGAGTATGTGAAAGTGATAAATAAAAAATACGAAATGTTTCAAAACGTTAAGAAATATAGTTAAATGTGATAAAACTGATTTTTAAAAAAGGCGAAATAATAAAAACTATGAAAAAAATAAGTTAACTGTAAATACTGACGGAAAACTGTATGTTAAGTCAAGAAACTGGAATGACATGGCAGCTTTTGTTGACTGGGCTAGTGGTACTTGAGGAATGCTATTGTTAGGAAAAATCGCTTATTATTGTCAAGGAATCGTGGTCATTGATAGGAAAATACGACTAGCGCGCGGGCGGGAACGAGTTGGTTGACACAGGTGTGTTATTGTAGTATCGCTAACATCATGTGCCAGGATAGCGGTTCTTGGGGAAAGATTATTGGTCGTGTGTGTTATCGCTACCAACATCATCATGTGTCGGTTAGTAAGGTGTGCTAATATTAAATAGTGACGCTCGCTCTTTCTCATTCAATGTAAAGCAAAACAAAAAATTCTATATTTCACAATTTTATTAATACATCATATATATATTACTGTCCGGATGCTGATAATTTTAACCGTCTGGGTTTCCTACACAACCGCCCTCCATTTTGACAAAACCTTGATCAAAGCTGGAATAGGTAATCGAGGACTTGGCTGAAACATCCTGGTCATCCATACTGGCTGCCGGAGCTGTCGTCTGATTAACAAGAGTGAGGTCCCCTTGGTTAACAGAAAAGGGCGTGTAGTTGATGTTAGCATAAGCGTTTTCGAGACTACCTTAACGCCATGTGCCACCCTCAACACCATCCTCTCTCTCTCTCTCTCTATCGCATATCCAAGCTAACTCAAGTCAAATAAAAATCATCACCAAGCCACACAAATTGACACATCATCATCATGTGCCACCCTCAACACTATCATCATCATCATCCACCCTCATCACCCCTTCCTATCATCATCATGTGCCACCCTCAACACTATCATCATCATCATCCACCCTCATCACCCCTTCCTATCATCATCATGTGCCACCCTCAACACCATCCTCTCTCTCTCTCTCTCTCTCTCTCTCTATCACATATCCAAGCTAACTCAAGTCAAATAAAAATCATCACCAAGCCACACAAATTGACACATCATCATCATGTGCCACCCTCAACACCATCCTCTCTCTCTCTCTCTCTCTCTATCGCATATCCAAGCTAACTCAAGTCAAATAAAAATCATCACCAAGCCACACAAATTGACACATCATCATCATGTGCCACCCTCAACACTATCATCATCATCATCCACCCTCATCACCCCTTCCTATCATCATCATGTGCCACCCTCAACACCATCCTCTCTCTCTCTCTCTCTCTCTCTCTCTCTCTCTCTATCACATATCCAAGCTAACTCAAGTCAAATCTATCTATCTTTCGTTCGCCTGAAGTATTGTCTATATCTGCAATGTCGTTTCCTGTATAAATTTTACTGTCTTTTGTAATTCTTGCAGTGGCCCATATAGTTTTGTCTGTAGTGTTGTATCTATGGGCCAATGGATTTTCCTCAGTCTACTATATTCAGTGCAGTCTTGAAGTATGTGTTCAGCAGTCTGGGGTGCCTGTCCACATGTACAAGTAGTTGATGTGCCGATCTTGAATTTTGTATACATGTGACTATGGAGTCGATTGTGTCCTGTTCTTAGGCGTATAATGATAACTTGTTCATATCTATTCATATTATGAAAGGCATCCTGATTTGGGGCTTGTGGTCCTCTGATTGATTTGATTATCTGTTTCTTATGATGGTATGTAACTGGTGTATCTAGTTGTGTGCCTGTTGAACCTTCCTTTGCCAACTGATCTGCTTTCTCATTTCCTGGTATTCCACAGTGAGACGGGATCCACTGCAGGGCAACCCTGTGGTGCTTGCAGAGTTCAGTCAATAAGGTCTGCAGATGTGGTAATTTTCTGGATTGTAGTGCCTGGAGTACTGATCTTGCATCTGTCAAAAACACTACAGGCTGTGGGCTAAGATTACTGTTCAGCAGTTTTTCTATTGCCAACTTTATTGCTTGTATTTCTGCATCATAATTGTGACAATATTTCCCTGTTGCTATTTTATTCATATCCCTAGTGTTATTTGGGTACTCTATATATGCACCTGCTCCCCCATTCTTTACTGCATTCTGTGCTGATCCATCTGTGTACACACGGATCCATAGGTCTTGTGGGTATTCTTCATCCAGGAAACTGAGAGTTATTGTTTTTTGCTGTAGACTATTTTGTTCCTCTTTGTCAACTATTCCTTTCACTTCTGTCCGTATTTGAACTGATAATCCTGATTCATCTGTCCAGGGAGTCTGTTCTGGTATGGGCAGAAGGGGTTTAACAACTCTTGGCATGTCTGGTGTTTGTCTACTAATACGCTTGGCTTGGTGGATAAAGCTGCTTCTCTTAAGTCGTCCCAATGCAAGATTTTGGAATCTGTCCTTCATTGGATGTCTCGGCATGCATACAAATTTTTCTGCCTGTATCAGCACCTTTGTGTCTCTCCGTTCTCTCAGTGCTGGTATCCTCCACAATTTCTCCATCTCCAATATTGGTGTTGATTTCATTGCTCCTGTGATGACCCTAAGTGCCTGGTTTTGTACTTTATCCAGTTCTTGCAATGTGGTGTTTGATGCTGAGCACCATGCGGATGATCCATATTCTAAATGTGGGCGTATACTCTGTTGGTAAACTTTACTGAGTATTTTCCCACTCGCACCCCATGTGGTTCCACACAACTTTCTTAGAATAGCCAATTTTCTCCTTGCTTTTTGGGTTGCCTTATTTATCTGCTGTTTCCAAGATAGTTTGTTATCAAATGTAACTCCGAGATATGTAGCTTGTATGTCTTCTTTCACAGGCTCATTGTTTATGTAGATGGCTCCTGCTTTTGTTTTGGGGAGAGTGTGAAAAGTGTAGTACTGCATTTGTCTGTATTGATGCTGATACACCATCTATTTGTCCATGAATTCAGTGCATTCATAGCTCTTTGTAGCAATTTGGAGGCCACTGTTGCATACTCCTCTGTGCACCACATTACCAAGTCATCTGCATACATTGCCACTTTGATGCCATGTGGTAGTTCAGTAACTAGGTCATTGATGTAGATCAGAAAAAGTGTTGGAGATAGTACCCCTCCTTGTGGAACGCCCTGGCGCAATAAGACCTTCTTACTCTTAAGACCATCCAGTTGCACTCTGGCTCTCCTGTTATGCAGGTATGCTTTGACCCATTTGTACATCCTGCCATTTACTCCATAATTTCTCAGTTTCTTCAAAAGCCCTTCCTTCCATACCTTATCAAATGCTTTCTTTAGGTCTATCCATGCTGCTAGTACCAGTTTCTTTTCTTGAAACGCATCTTCAATTTCCTGGGAAAGATAGGTTGCTTGATCTTCGGTAGAGTAACACTGTCTAAAGCCTGCTTGTTGTGGGACAAGGAGATTTTCACTTTCCAGGTACCACTGCAGTCTGAGATTGATTATACGTTCCATTGTTTTACACAAACAGCTTGTAAGGCTGATTGGTCTATAGCTGGATGTCATTGAACTATCTTTTCCTGGCTTTAGTAATGGTATCATAATTGCTTCTCTCCATGCCTGTGGCACTCTACCTGTGATCAAGCAAATGTTGTAGATCTGCAGTAGTTTTGCTTTAGCTGCAGTTCCCAAGTTCTTAATCATTTCATTGGACACTCCATCATTGCCTGGTGACTTTTTCATTTTTAATTTGGATATTGCCAGCTCTAGCTCTCTTTGTGTAATGGGTGTTTCCATGACTTCATGTGTGGTCTCTTCTTGTCTTGCATTTTGTTGTTTTAGACGGGTCTCTTGTCGTTTTCTAGGCTAATTTCAATATTATTGTCATTTGCAAAGGAGTCTGCAAAGTAATTTGCTGCATGTTTACCTGTTAGAATGTTTCCATCCTTCTTCAGTGTAATTTTGGTGTTCCTTTCTGTACCCTCATCATTCAGCTGTTTTACAAGCTTCCACACTTTTCTTGTGTCTCGTTCAAGATTCAAGGACTCTGTTTTCTCTTTCCAGCTTCTCCGTCTGGCTTGTAGTTTAGCCCGTTGAAATTTGGCTTTAGCATGCTGGTAGTTGTTGTGGTTTTCTTGGCAAGGGTTATTTTCTGCTTGCTTTCGAGATGTTTCCATGTCATTGTGCAGTTCCTCTAGTTCACTACTCCAGTATGGTTTGTAGTGTTTCCGTGCCCCTCTAGGTATTGTTTCACTGGCAGCTTGTATTATTAGTCTACTGAATTCATCAACTATTTTGTTGATGTCTCTATCTGTATTTATATCTTTAGTCAGTACACTGGTGTAGTGTTGATACATTTTCCAGTCTGCCTTTTTGTAATTCCATCTGGAGAGAGTGCTGCTCTCCCTGATGGCCTCATTTTGCACCACTAAAAGACTGGTCGGTGGTCGCTGCCTCCAAGTTGTTTCCCAACAATTCGTGTGATATTCCAATCCAGGTCTGGTGAATGGAAAGCAAGGTCTGGTGTAAATGTGGTATGCCATGATCTGGAGTAGAATGTTGGTGGATCTGTTGCCTGGTTTAATAGTATAAGCCCATTGTCATCCTGCCAATTTTCAAGCTCTTCACCTCTCTTGTCCATATGTTCATAGCCCCAGCTCTGTGAGTGGCTGTTAAAGTCTCCACATACAATTATTCTTTCTTTTAATGTAATTGTGTCTAGTGCTAGTGGGCGGTCACTCGGACAGTAGTAGTTAAGTAGATGGAAGTCTGTATTTCCTGTCCTGAGGTGCAGTATTTGAACTCAAGTCAAATAAAAATCATCATCATGTGCCACCCTCAACACCATCATCCCTTCATGTCCTATCATCATCATATGCCACCCTCAACACTAGCATCATGTGCCACCCTCAACACTAGCATCATGTGCCTCAACACTATCATCTTGTGCCTCAACATCACCCTTCAAGTCCTATCATCATCATGTGCCACCCTCAACACCATCATCAGCCCTTCAGGTCCTAGCATCAAACCACACAAAGTATCAACCAGCGAAATTCTCTCTCTCTCTCTCTCTCTCTGTCTCTCTCACATTCATGGTCAAGTCAAATAAAAATCATCATCATGTGCCACCCTCAACACCATCATCCCTTCATGTCCTATCATCATCATGTGCCACCCTCAACACTAGCATCATGTGCCACCCTCAACACTAGCATCATGTGCCTCAACACTATCATCTTGTGCCTCAACATCACCCTTCAAGTCCTATCATCATCATGTGCCACCCTCAACACCATCATCAGCCCTTCAGGTCCTAGCATCAAACCACACAAAGTATCAACCAGCGAAATTCTCTCTCTCTCTCTCTCTCTCTCTCTCTCTCTCTGTCTCTCTCACATTCATGGTAAACCAAAACAAAATAAATCACTAAGATTTTACCACCATAACACACAAATTTAGGGTCATATTAAAAAAGTCGACCTTAAAACCATACAAATCTACTCCCATACTCATAAAAGTTAGACACATCAAACAGATAATTACTTCCAAACTCCAAAAAAAAAGTTAGACCAAATCACGCCTCGATCGTTCTCTAACATTGCCTCGATCGTTCTTTAACATTGCCTCCAGCGTTCTTTAACATTGCCTCCAGCGTTCTTTAACATTGCCTCCAGCGTTCTGTAACATTGCCTCGATCGTTCTTTAACATTGCCTCCAGCGTTCTGTAACATTGCCTCGATCGTTCTTTAACATTGCCTCCAGCGTTCTCTAACATTCCCTCGATCGTTCGTTAACATTGCCTCCATCGTTCTTTAACACTGCCTCCAGCGTTCTCTAACATTCCCTTGCTCGTTCTCTAACATTTTCATTAGTTGGAGTCTTTGTGTTGCCTTCTTAGTGAGATTCTCTACGTGTTTCTTCAGGCTCAATTGTCAGTCTAGTTGTATTCCTAAAAAATCTACTTCCATACTGATACTAGTTAGACACAATGATCAGATAGTTACATCCAAATCGCAAACATTTTACCCCAGAACACAAAAATTTAGGGTCATACTAAAAAAGTCGACCTAAAAATCCCAAAGGGCAGAAACTTAGGAGGCAAGGGCAGAAACCTAGGAGACAAGGGCAGAAACCTAGGAGGCGAGGGCAGAAACCAAAGAGGCAAGGTCAGAAATCTAGGAAGTTGTGTTAGAAAACAAGGAGGGAAGGTCAGAAACCTAGGAGGCATGGTCAGAAATCTAGGAAGCTGTGTTAGAAAACAAGGAGGGAGGTCAGAAAGGACATGCTCACCTATCGGAACTTTTGTCCCTCATATGCTATTTCAAAAGTTGTCTTCGTCAATTTAGGGAAGGTCAGAAAACTAGGAAGCAAAGGCTGAAAACAAGGAGGGAAGGTCAGAAACCTAGGAAGCAAAGGCTGAAAACAAGGAGGGGAGGTCAGAAATCTAGGAAGCTGTGTTAGGAAACAAGGAGGGAAGGTCAGAAACCTAGGAGGCATGGTCAGAAATCTAGGAAGCTGTGTTAGAAAACAAGTAGGCAAGGTGAGAAAACAAGGAGGGAAGGTCAGAAATCTAAGAGGCGAGGGCAGAAACCTAGGAGACAAGGGCAGAAACCTAGGAAGCAAAGGCTGAAAACAAGGAGGCATGGTCAGAAATCTAGGAAGCTGTGTTAGAAAACAAGGAGGGAAGGTCAGAAACCTAGGAGGCATGGTCAGAAATCTAGGAAGCTGTGTTAGAAAACAAGGAGGCGAGGGCAGAAACCAAAGAGGCAAGGTCAGACATTTTCATTATTTGGAGTCTTTGTATTACCTTCTTAGTGAGATTCTCTACGTGTTTCTTCAAAAAGCTACTCTCATTCTCATACTAGTTAGACACATCGAACCGTTCGTTATTTCTAAAGCCCAAAAAAAAAAGTTTGGCCAAATCACTAACAATTTACCCACAGAACAAAATAAATATAGACTCATATTAAAAAAGTCGACCTCAAAACCATAAAAATCTACTCCACACTCATCTAAAAGTTACACCAAAACCGCACGAGATTTGCACCGTGCAAAAACATGCACAAGTTTGACACGCGCACCAGTTTGGCACAATGCACATTCGTAAAGGGCGTAACAATCAGCATTCGTAAGGGGCGTAACAATCATAAAAGTGATTTTTAAGTAAATTTTTTTTTTTTTTGGTATGGGGATGTCTATTGGTGGCATTGTGCCAAACTGGTGCGCGTGTCAAACTTGTGCATGTTTTTGCACGGTGCAAATCTCGTGCGGTTTTGGTGTAACTTTTAGATGAGTGTGGGAGTAGATTTTTATGGTTTTGAGGTCGACTTTTTAAATATGAGTCTATATTTATTTTGTTCTGTGGGTAAATTGTTAGTGATTTGGCCAAACTTTTTTTTTTGGGCTTTAGAAATAACGAACGGTTCGATGTGTCTAACTAGTATGAGAATGAGAGTAGCTTTTTGAAGAAACACGTAGAGAATCTCACTAAGAAGGTAATACAAAGACTCCAAATAATGAAAATGTCTGACCTTGCCTCTTTGGTTTCTGCCCTCGCCTCCTTGTTTTCTAACACAGCTTCCTAGATTTCTGACCATGCCTCCTAGGTTCTGACCTTCCCTCCTTGTTTTCTAACACAGCTTCCTAGATTTCTGACCATGCCTCCTTGTTTTCAGCCTTTGCTTCCTAGGTTTCTGCCCTTGTCTCCTAGGTTTCTGCCCTCGCCTCTTAGATTTCTGACCTTCCCTCCTTGTTTTCTCACCTTGCCTACTTGTTTTCTAACACAGCTTCCTAGATTTCTGACCATGCCTCCTAGGTTTCTGACCTTCCCTCCTTGTTTTCTAACACAGCTTCCTAGATTTCTGACCTCCCCTCCTTGTTTTCAGCCTTTGCTTCCTAGGTTTCTGACCTTCCCTCCTTGTTTTCAGCCTTTGCTTCCTAGTTTTCTGACCTTCCCTAAATTGACGAAGACAACTTTCGAAATAGCATATGAGGGACAAAAGTTCCGATAGGTGAGCATGTCCTTTCTGACCTTCCCTCCTTGTTTTCTAACACAGCTTCCTAGATTTCTGACCATGCCTCTTTGGTTTCTGCCCTCGCCTCCTAGGTTTCTGCCCTTGTCTCCTAGGTTTCTGCCTTGCCTCCTAAGTTTCTGCCCTTTGGGATTTTTAGGTCGACTTTTTTAGTATGACCCTAAATTTTTGTGTTCTGGGGTAAAATGTTTGCGATTTGGATGTAACTATCTGATCATTGTGTCTAACTAGTATCAGTATGGAAGTAGATTTTTTAGGAATACAACTAGACTGACAATTGAGCCTGAAGAAACACGTAGAGAATCTCACTAAGAAGGCAACACAAAGACTCCAACTAATGAAAATGTTAGAGAACGAGCAAGGGAATGTTAGAGAACGCTGGAGGCAGTGTTAAAGAACGATGGAGGCAATGTTAACGAACGATCGAGGGAATGTTAGAGAACGCTGGAGGCAATGTTAAAGAACGATCGAGGCAATGTTACAGAACGCTGGAGGCAATGTTAAAGAACGATCGAGGCAATGTTACAGAACGCTGGAGGCAATGTTAAAGAACGCTGGAGGCAATGTTAAAGAACGCTGGAGGCAATGTTAAAGAACGATCGAGCAATGTTAGAGAACGATCGAGGCGTGATTTGGTCTAACTTTTTTTTTGGAGTTTGGAAGTAATTATCTGTTTGATGTGTCTAACTTTATGAGTATGGGAGTAGATTTGTATGGTTTTAAGGTCGACTTTTTTAATATGACCCTAAATTTGTGTGTTATGGTGGTAAAATCTTAGTGATTTATTTTGTTTTGGTTTACCATGAATGTGAGAGAGACAGAGAGAGAGAGAGAGAGAGAGAGAGAGAGAATTTCGCTGGTTGATACTTTGTGTGGTTTGATGCTAGGACCTGAAGGGCTGATGATGGTGTTGAGGGTGGCACATGATGATGATAGGACTTGAAGGGTGATGTTGAGGCACAAGATGATAGTGTTGAGGCACATGATGCTAGTGTTGAGGGTGGCACATGATGCTAGTGTTGAGGGTGGCACATGATGATGATAGGACATGAAGGGATGATGGTGTTGAGGGTGGCACATGATGATGATTTTTATTTGACTTGACCATGAATGTGAGAGAGACAGAGAGAGAGAGAGAGAGAGAGAATTTCGCTGGTTGATACTTTGTGTGGTTTGATGCTAGGACCTGAAGGGCTGATGATGGTGTTGAGGGTGGCACATGATGATGATAGGACTTGAAGGGTGATGTTGAGGCACAAGATGATAGTGTTGAGGCACATGATGCTAGTGTTGAGGGTGGCACATGATGCTAGTGTTGAGGGTGGCACATGATGATGATAGGACATGAAGGGATGATGGTGTTGAGGGTGGCACATGATGATGATTTTTATTTGACTTGAGTTAGCTTGGATATGTGATAGAGAGAGAGAGAGAGAGAGAGAGAGAGAGAGGATGGTGTTGAGGGTGGCACATGATGATGATAGGAAGGGGTGATGAGGGTGGATGATGATGATGATAGTGTTGAGGGTGGCACATGATAATGATGTGTCAATTTGTGTGGCTTGGTGATGATTTTTATTTGACTTGAGTTAGCTTGGATATGCGATAGAGAGAGAGAGAGAGAGAGAGAGAGGATGGTGTTGAGGGTGGCACATGATGATGATGTGTCAATTTGTGTGGCTTGGTGATGATTTTTATTTGACTTGAGTTAGCTTGGATATGTGATAGAGAGAGAGAGAGAGAGAGAGAGAGAGAGAGAGATGGTGTTGAGGGTGGCACATGATGATGATAGGAAGGGGTGATGAGGGTGGATGATGATGATGATAGTGTTGTTGGTGGCACATGATGATGATAGGAAGGGGTGATGAGGGTGGATGATGATGATGATAGTGTTGAGGGTGGCACATGATGATGATGTGTCAATTTGTGTGGCTTGGTGATGATTTTTATTTGACTTGAGTTAGCTTGGATATGCGATAGAGAGAGAGAGAGGATGGTGTTGAGGGTGGCACATGGCGTTAAGGTAGTCTCGAAAACGCTTATGCTAACATCAACTACACGCCCTTTTCTGTTAACCAAGGGGACCTCACTCTTGTTAATCAGACGACAGCTCCGGCAGCCAGTATGGATGACCAGGATGTTTCAGCCAAGTCCTCGATTACCTATTCCAGCTTTGATCAAGGTTTTGTCAAAATGGAGGGCGGTTGTGTAGGAAACCCAGACGGTTAAAATTATCAGCATCCGGACAGTAATATATATATGATGTATTAATAAAATTGTGAAATATAGAATTTTTTGTTTTGCTTTACATTGAATGAGAAAGAGCGAGCGTCACTATTTAATATTAGCACACCTTACTAACCGACACATGATGATGTTGGTAGCGATAACACACACGACCAATAATCTTTCCCCAAGAACCGCTATCCTGGCACATGATGTTAGCGATACTACAATAACACACCTGTGTCAACCAACTCGTTCCCGCCCGCGCGCTAGTCGTATTTTCCTATCAATGACCACGATTCCTTGACAATAATAAGCGATTTTTCCTAACAATAGCATTCCTCAAGTACCACTAGCCCAGTCAACAAAAGCTGCCATGTCATTCCAGTTTCTTGACTTAACATACAGTTTTCCGTCAGTATTTACAGTTAACTTATTTTTTCATAGTTTTTATTATTTCGCCTTTTTTAAAAATCAGTTTTATCACATTTAACTATATTTCTTAACGTTTTGAAACATTTCGTATTTTTTATTTATCACTTTCACATACTCTTTTAAAATACTCTTTCACAAATTTCTAACACGAGCGAGGCGATCACCGGACACGGAGCGACGATCACCGGACACGGATTAGCACCGAGTCTCTATTGAATTTACCTGCGGTTAAGCTCTCAGAAACACAGGAGACCGTTCGACAAAACTAACCTTTCAATGTTATTGCTTGTCAGCATTTTTTTTCTTTTTACATGTTGCCTGGCCTGTCACGTAGTAGACCCGTGTTCGAATCCTGAAGGGAGACTGTTTTTTTTTTTTATTTTTAATAATTCTGAGTTTACTTTCACAAATACATATTTTTAAATAATTCTGAATTTTTACTTTCACAATTATACTCCTTTAAAATACTCTTTCACAAATATTTTCATCTAACACTGCGAGAGACGATCACCGGACAATAAGCCGATTAGCACACGATCTTTTGAATTTACCTGAGTTAAGCTCTCAGTAACAGTAGACCGTTTCGACAAACTGACGAACCCCAAAAAAAAAAAAAATTCCCCCCAAAAAAAAATAATGAAGTTCGAAAAAATCGCGAACTCGAAAAAAAAATTATTTTTTTTTTTTTTGCACCGTTTTGGTGCATGTTTGGTGCAAAGTCGGTGCCAAATCTATTGTCTTTCGGTGCATGTTATTCCACTTTTGGGGTGAGTTCACAGCCACAACTACTACTCCTCTGCCTCTTTTACCTTGTATTTTTCTCTCCAAGATTACTTTTAGTAGGGAGTTGTGTCTTTTAACATGGCCCAAAAATTGCATTTGTCTTGTTCGAATTGTGTTTATTAGTTCTCTTTTAATTTTTAATTGTTTTAAGACTTCATCGTTTGTTTTCTTTTCTTTCCATCCAATTCTACCTATTCTTCTATATATCCACATTTAAAAGGTTTCAATTTTCTGTTATGTTTTCTTTTATAATGTCCATGTTTCTGCACCATATAGTAATGTTGAGAAGATATAAAATTTTGCTATTCGTACTTAGTTTTAGCCTTGTGTGATTTGTTTTGATGTTAGTATATTTTTCATGGCATAAAATGACTTTTTGCCATTCCTATTCTTGTGTTTATTTCAGTTGTACATTTTTCATCACTGGTTATAGTAAGTCTAAGGTAGTTGTAGCTCTGAACTGTCTCCAGGTCTATTCCTTCAATTTGTTCGAATTCCTCTCCATGGCTTTCTGTAGACTAGTTCGTGATGAGGCCCCAATCTCTTTCACGGTGGTCTGCCACATTCGTCTTTTGTGTCCTGAACATGCTTCTTGTGTATCACTGACGTTGCTGTTTTTAGCTTTCTGGGCCGTTGGTCATTGCTGACTCATCCGCCCCATCCACCGTCATAGACTTTGTATAATTCGGGATGGACATTCCGTCTGCCTGGCGCGGTAGTAAAAAACATGACCTATTCCCGATAGGTCTATCTCGAATAAAAAGAAGATAAATACCCACTTAACAATGAGAATTTCCACCATCCACCAGCCTGTCAGAAGTTAAACAACCACAACAGGCATTAGCAGAATATTAAATCCAAGAACACCGGGTGTAACCGGCGTTCTTCGAAACAACAAACGCTGTAACAGAAAATACAGTCCACATACGGACGAAAGCTACGTTGGCTGCGTTATAACCCGTCTGACCTCTGGTCTATGTGACAGATTATAACTACGGGACTAGGAAGTCCTTCCCCCGTCATTTAACTGGTATCTTTCACTGGGAGCGAAAGAATCCTGCTAACAGCTAAGTCTCATTTGTATATATGATCATTTCTCTAGATACACTTATGAGTCCATATTTCCACATTTCACCTCTCCTTCATGTAGTACATCTCTCTCTCATTTCATCATCTCATCTCTTATCCCTCTGTCCACTTCTCCTTAACTTACCTGTCCCAATCATCCTAGATGTAGCAGTAGTCGTCTGTGCCTCATCGTATGTTGTCATTGTTTTCGTTTTATGAAGAAGGCCGTATGTTGGCCGAAACTTCAATATTGTGTTGAGTTCCTTTTTTTGTAAAGCTGTCCCCATACCTTAGAGGAGTGTACGTCACACCCAACTACCGGCTCCTTGCTGCCAGCTTTACCGCAGCACTGCACTTATTTGCCTATTCCCTAAACTAAAATTGGGTTGAAGTTAAGACTTCAACTAAACACAAAGCTGAAACTACCGTCTGGTTCTGACTGAGACACTGCTCTGTCCAAACGACTACCTACCAACCTACCAACCTACCTACCTACCTGCCTATCTAACTACCTGCTTACCTACGTACCTACCTATCTACCTACTTACCTACCTACCTACCAACCTACCTACCTACCTACATGCCTACTTACCTACCTACCTACCCACCTTCCACCTACCTACCTACCTTACCTACCTACCTAACTTCCTAACCGCCAACACACCTTCTCAAGGAATCACCCATCCATTCATCATATCTATCTATCTATCTATCTATCTATCTATCTATCTATCTATCTATCTATCTATCTATCTATCTATCTATCTATCTATCTATCTATCTATCTATCTATCTATCTATCTATCTATCTATCTATCTATCTATCTATCTATCTATCTATCTATCTATCTATCTATCTATCTATCTATCTATCTATCTATCTATCTATCTATCTGTCTATCTATCTAACTATTTATCTCTCTATCGTACTTTCTAACGGCACCGCAGACAGAAATTCTAGAATGTTACTTATAATGTGAAACAGTTAAAACACGAAAAACTTAGTTAAGACATGAAACACTCCGAGCAACATTAAACACTAAGTCTTTGAGTTATTAACTGATCATCATCAGTGCACTCCGAACATGTCCATAGGTGAGCCCAGATCCGCTCCTCAGCAAGTCTCGTAGTGTCCAGCGATTGACGACACCAGTTCTGTGTTAATTTATAAGTCTTATTATACGCCCACTAGGTTTCTCGTTTCTAGCTGTGTACAAACTCCCATCTCTTTTTATCCGAAGGAGTGACATGAACACATGGTTATCGAAGTCCTTTGCACTTCTCACAACTCGGAGGGCATTGGTGACGTTCCCCCGATCCAATGGTTGACCATCCTCAATAATAGCGCAGCTAGCCAACCTGTCCGCTCTTTCATTTCCTTGTACTCCCGCATGTCCAGGGACGTAGACAAAGGAAACCGTACGTATTTTTAACTTTTGCAATGACTCTACCCATTGCCTGTGTTCAGAGCCCGCCTCCACTTTTGCAATCATGCTCATCGAATCACTCAGTATACAGGCGTGGGCGTAGTCTTGTTACTCTAACCAGATGAATGCCCTGGTCACTGCCATCACCTCCATCGCCGCTTCATCATAACACTTAGTTATAACATGAAACACTCAGTTATAACATGAAACCCTTCATTATAACAAGAAACACTTAGTTATAACAAGAAACTCTTAGTTATAACATGATACACTTAGTTATAAAATGAAACCCTTAGTTATAACATGAAACCCTTAATTATAACAAGAAACACTTAGTTATAACAAGAAACTCTTTGTTATAACACGAAACACTAAGCTATGGCATGAAAGTAAAGTAGTGCCCCCCGTCACGCCAAGTGGCGTATAGGGAATATGGTGTTAGTGACCCTATATTTTACAGACCTTCAGCACATGATTTTTGGGGTAATGTGGTCAGTATTACGCTCGTGCTGCATTACTTTCCCAGAAAAAAATCCGGTACCCATTTAAGGCTGGGTGAACCCGGAAGCCGTCGGTTGGGATCGAACCCTACCCCATGTCCGTGATAGTCCAGTTCACTAACCACTGAGCTATCGCGGCTCCATAGCATGAAAGCCTTAGTTATAACACGAAACACTTAGTTATAGCATGAAACAGTTAGTTAAAACATGAAACACTTAGTTATAACACGAAACACTTAGTTATAACATCATCATTAAGTGCCGTCTCCGCAACGAAGGTTGTCTACCATGGATCGCCATTCCACGCAGTTTCTTGTTTTGATGGTGCAGGTTGTCATAGATTAACTTGTCCATCTTTTGATGTTACTCGTTCATGTTAGTCTTGGTCTGCCTCAGTAGTGAAGTTCCAGCGTTATGACCGTGGAAAGCAGTACGCGAGCCGTCGGTGCCGGCCACTGGTGAACGGCGCCCGCCACTAGCGCCGCAGCCTCCGAGGGTGTCGTTGATGAAATTAACGAAATCAACTAAAAATCAGCTAAAACAAAAATCAACTAAAAATCAGTAGTGAGTATCCAGCATAATGAGAGTGGAACCTCGGACTGGGCTGAGAATATTCCTTATGAAAATGTTTAGCCTGAGATTTTCTGATCGGGCCGAAGATTTTTTTACTATATGACAGTCTAGCCTGACATTTTTCCGGTCAGGGTATTATGCTGGATACTCACTACTAATTTTTAGTTGATTTTTTTTTTTAACGGCAAATTGATATATGGTAGTGTCAAAAATAAAGTTTGAGGTGAGCCTAGAGGTTACATTTACTATTTTTAACAGTTTCAAGCGCGTATCCCTCAAAAATGGTCAGTGGGTAAAAATCATAAATGTTATTTTTAAGTAAATTTTTGCTACGGTGGGGTCTAATATAAAGTTTGGGGTAAGCCTGGAGGTTAAATTTACTATTCTTTAATAATTTCATAGGCGTATCCATCAAAAAGTGGTCGGGGTTAGGTAACATAAAAGTTTTTTTTTTTAGTAAATTCTTGATATGAGGATGTCAAAAATAAAGTTTGAGGTGTGCCTAGAGTGTAAATTTACTATTCTTAACAGATTCATAGGCTTATCCCGCAAAATGGTCAGGTGGTGCCATTTTTTCTTTTAGTAGAGTTATGAGTGGTGAGTAATGTTCATGTTTTGAAGTACCATTTCCTTTTAGTTGGGTTATGTCAGGGGTGTAACCTATGTGTTTGTTAGCACTTTCTTTGTAGAGTTATAGCAGGGGGCATAACTTTTATGTTTTGCAGTACTTTTCTTAGCAGAGTTTTGACTAAATTTTTAGAGTACGCGTTCAACATTTTGCTTATGAGACAAATTTTTTGTATTTTGGGGCTACATTTTTTTGTCTTTTGGACTAACTTTTTGGAGTATGGATATACTTTTATGATGTTTTGTGTCTAATTTGTGTGACTTTGAGCCTAGATTTTTAGGGTTTTCAGTTCCTCTTTTTGATAATGTGATGAAATTTGTGTGTTTTGGTGTAAATTATTTGTCTTTTGGACTAACTTTTTGGACTTTAGGTATACTTTTATGGCCTTTCATATCTAACTATTTTTTAATTTGGGCCTAGATTTTTATGGTTTTGCGTCCAAGTTTGTTGACTATGAGCCGCAATTTTGGGTTTGGAACTAAGTTTTCTTACCGGTAATGTTCACCTTTACTTTTTTCTGTCATTCTTCTTCTACCTTTTAGCTCCCAGTGGAGCATAGGTCTTCAACAAACACTTTCCAAGTCGTTCTGTTTTTGCCATTCTTTTAAGATCATTCCATGTCTTCCCCATCATCTTCATCTCTGCTTCGATCTGTCTTCTCCAAGAATCCCTTGGTCTTCCTCTTTGCCCTTTCCCCTGGGGATTCCAAAAATGGCCTGTTGTGTAATACTCTCAGTTTGCTTCCTTAGTGTGTGTCCTATCCATCGCCATCGTCTTCGCTGTATCTCTTTATCCACTGGTATTTGTCTGGTACATTTCCATAATTCCATGTTAGTGACTTTGTCCTGCCATTTCCATCCCTTTATTCTGGTTAAGCATCCATTAATGAAAGTCTGTACCTTCGTGATTATCAATTTTGTTATTCTCCATGTTTCACAGCCATATAATATGACCGACTTAACATTTGAGTTGAAAATTTTAATTTTTGTATTTAACCTAATTTCTTTGGATTTCCATATGTTTCACAGTGCAATGAAAGCTCCTCTTGCTTTTGATATCCTTATTTTGGTATCATTTTCTGTTCCTCCCTCTTTATCTATATTACTGCCCAGATATATGTAAGATTCTACGTCTAGTAAAGGTATTTCTCCTAGTTTTATTTGATTATTGCCAACTGCATTAATTCTCATAATGTTAGTCTTATCTCTATTAATCTTTAGTCCTAGCTGTTGTGATCTCTCATCTAATATACTCATTTGATCCTGCATCTGTTGATGGCTGTGTGATAGGAAAGCTATGCCATCAGCAACGTCTAAATCATCAAGTTGTTTGGTCAGTGACCACTGGATCCCATTTCTGTTGTTTTGAGATATTTTCATAATCCAATCTATGGCCAGTAGAAAGAGAAATGGGGATAGAAGGCATCCTTGCCTTACTCCTGTTCTTATTTCAAATGCTTCTGTAAGCTGTCCTTCATGCACCACACTACATTTTGTTCCTTCATACATTGTTTTTATCAGGTTAATAAACTTTATGGGGATTCCGTAATGACTCAGCAACTTCCAAAGCATTCTTCTGTCTAAACTATCAAATGCCTTTTCGTAATCTATGAATCCAATATAAAGTGGGGATTTTAGTTCTAGACTTTGTTCAACTATTATACGTAGAGTAGTTATTTGATCAGCACAAGATCTGTTCTTCCTAAAACCTGCTTGTTCATCTCTCAAGTGTTTCTCTATAGCCTCCTTTAGTCTCTCCAGAATGATTCTGCCTAATATTTTTCCTGGCACTGATAGTAGCATAATTCCCCTATAATTTGTGCACTCCTGTAAACTTCCTTTCTTTGGTAGTTTGATCATATAACCTTCTCTCCAGTCTTTAGGTATTTCTTCCCTCTCCCAAATTTTATCCAATAGATCATGTAACATCTTGGTAGAGGTGTTAATATCTGCTTTTTGGCTTCCGAAGGAATTTCATCTGGTCCTGTGGCTTTACCATTTTTTAATAGTTTGATGGCTTTCATTATTTCTTCTTTGCTTGGTTTTCCGCAGTTAACGTGTAATTCTTCTTCTGCTGGTACTATAATTGGAGGATTATTTGAGCTGGATCTGTTCAAAAGTTCTTCAAAGTGTTCTTTCCATCTCTCCATTTGTTCCCTTATATTACTAAGCAGATTTCCTTTCTTATCTTTGATAAAGGCTTTGATCTGTTTTTCTGTCATTCGTTGAAGTGATAAAGATATGGAACTCCAAAGTCTAAGCTTTTCGTGGGTTTGGGAGTAACGTTTTTGTCTTTGGTACTAAGTTTTCTGTAAGTAACTGAGCTGTTGTAATTACATTTAATGATGTCTGTTATTTGTTGAAATGGGAAACATTGGTATTAAAGCATTCAGAGCTATTGAGTTAAGTAACCCACAAACCGGCATTACTTTCCCCCACTGCTTACTCGAAAAGCACTACATATGCTTCGTCTAACGCGCTTCTCTGATTGGTTAATCCATATGTCTGTCATTTCTTTGCTCCACCTCCAATACTAATGCTCTTCTCTGATTGGTTAATCCAACTGTCAGTCATTTCTTTGCTCCACCTCCAATACTAATGCTATTCTCTGATTGGTTAATCCAACTGTCAGTCATTTCTTTTCTCCGCCTCCTATACTAATGCTCTTCTCTGATTGGTTAATCCAGTTATCAGTCTATGTTAGTATAGTCACTAGTTGATTGGATAATTTATACATTTGTTACCAGATTATTTCATGTTATAAGTTTGGTTGATTCAAGGATGTTTATTTTCGTACTACTGTTCAGTCTCTAGGATTGAGACTATATTTTACACTGTAAGTTGGAAATTTTTTCTGTTTTTCTCTTAACTCATAACAACACGCTAAGGCTTATCAATAAAAGGTTATTCAATGTTATTGATGATAATGTGTTTAAAGTAGGGTGTTAAGCCTTGTTAATTGTATTATTCCTTCGTTTTTTCTTAATGGAAGATTAAAGTATGATATACTAATCAACCTACATACAGCCATCACGACACACTAGACAACCTACATACAACCCTCATGACACACTCGACAACCGGGATACAGCGCTCATGATACACCTGACAACCTACATGCAGACATCAAGACACAGTAGACAACCGGCATACAGCCCTCATGACACACTCGACAACCTACATACAGCTATCATACCACACTACAGTATATGCATGCAACCATCATGACACACCAGACAACCTACATACAGACATCAAGACACAGTAGACAACCGGCATATAGCCCCCAGGACACACTCGACAACCGTCATACAGCCATCAAGACACGCTAGACGACCTCCATACACCCATCTCAACACACTAGACAACCTACAAACAACTATCATGACACTAAACAACCGGCATACAGCACTTTTGCCACACTCGACAACCTGCATACACCCATCACGACACACAAGACAACCTACATAGAACCCTCATTATACACTAGACAACCTACATACATCTCATGATACACTAGACAACCTACATACAACCCTCATGATACACTAGACAACCTACATACACCCCTCAAGCCACACTTGACAACCTGGATACAGCCATCATGCCACACTAGACAACCTACTTTTTGGAGACTACTCGAAATTTAGCACCAAGGGTCTTAAAAATATTATTTAAAAATAAATAAATTTTTAAAAAATTTCATCGACGACACCCCCGGAGGCTACGGCACTAGTGGCGGGCGCCGTTCACAAGTGGCGGGCGCCGTTCACCAGTGGCCGGCGCCGTTCACCAGTGGCCGGCGCCGACGGCTCGGGCGACGCTTTTCACGGTCATACACGGTCATTGTGTGTCGTGATGGGTGTATGTAGGTTGTCTAGTGTGGCATGATGGTTGTATGTAGGTTGTCTAGTGTGGCATGAGGGCTGTATGCCGGTTGTCTAGTGTGTCATGATGGGTGTATGTAGGTTGTCTAGTGTGGCATGATGGGTGTATGTAGGTTGTCTAGTGTGGCATGATGGTTGTATGTAGGTTGTCTAGTGTGGCATGATGGGTGTATGTAGGTTGTCTAGTGTGGCATGATGGGTGTATGTAGGTTGTCTAGTGTGGCATGATGGTTGTATGCCGGTTGTCTAGTGTGTCATGATGGTTGTATGTAGGTTGTCTAGTGTGTCGTGATGGGTGTATACAGGTTGTCGAGAGTGGCATGAGGGCTATATACCGGTTGTCTAGTGTCTTGATGGATGTAGGTAGGTTGTCTAGTGTGGCATGAGGGCTATATACCGGTTGTCTAGTGTCTTGATGGATGTAGGTAGGGTGTCTAGTGTGGCATGAGGGCTATATAACGGTTGTCTAGTGTCTTGATGGATGTAGGTAGGGTGTCTAGTGTGGCATGAGGGCTATATACCGGTTGTCTAGTGTCTTGATGGATGTAGGTAGGGTGTCTAGTGTGGCATGAGGGCTATATACCGGTTGTCTAGTGTCTTGATGGATGTAGGTAGGGTGTCTAGTGTGGCATGAGGGCTATATACCGGTTGTCTAGTGTCTTGATGGATGTAGGTAGGGTGTCTAGTGTCTTGATGGATGTAGGTAGGGTGTCTAGTGTCTTGATGGATGTAGGTAGGGTGTCTAGTGTCTTGATGGATGTAGGTAGGGTGTCTAGTGTCTTGATGGATGTAGGTAGGGTGTCTAGTGTCTTGATGGATGTAGGTAGGGTGTCTAGTGTCTTGATGGATGTAGGTAGGGTGTCTAGTGTCTTGATGGACGTAGGTAGGGTGTCTAGTGTCTTGATGGATGTAGGTAGGGTGTCTAGTGTCTTGATGGATGTAGGTAGGGTGTCTAGTGTCTTGATGGATGTAGGTAGGGTGTCTAGTGTCTTGATGGATGTAGGTAGGGTGTCTAGTGTCTTGATGGATGTAGGTAGGGTGTCTAGTGTCTTGATGGATGTAGGTAGGTTGTCTAGTGTCTTGATGGATGTAGGTAGGGTGTCTAGTGTCTTGATGGATGTAGGTAGGGTGTCTAGTGTCTTGATGGATGTAGGTAGGGTGTCTAGTGTCTTGATGGATGTAGGTAGGGTGTCTAGTGTGGCATGAGGGCTGTATGCCGGTTGTCTAGTGTCTTGATGGATGTAGGTAGGTTGTCTAGTGTCTTGATGGATGTAGGTAGGGGGTCTAGTGTCTTGATGGATATAGGTAGGGTGTCTAGTGTCTTGATGGATGTAGGTAGGGTGTCTAGTGTCTTGAGGGATGTAGGTAGGGTGTCTAGTGTCTTGATGGATGTAGCTAGGGTGTCTAGTGTGGCATGACGGGTGTATGGAGATTGTCGAGTGTGGAACCGTCGTGGAACGTCACTACTTGCCTCTGCCACTTTTACCTTGTATTTTCTCTTCCAATACTACGTTTAGTCGGCTGTTGTGTCTTTTAACATACCTAAAAATTTCATTTGTCTTGTTCTAATTGTGTTTAGTAGTTCTCTTTTCATTTTTAGTTGTTTTAAAACTTCATCGTTTGTTTTCTTTCCCCCCCCCCCCCCATCCAATTTTACTTATTCTTCTATAAACCAACATTTCAAAGACTTCAATTTTCTGTTTTGTTTTCTTGACAAATGTCCATGTTTCTGTACGATATAGGAATATTAAGAAGATCTAACATTTTGCTAATCTTAATTATAACACGAAACACTTATTTATAACACGAAACAGCGATAACACGAAACACTTAGTTATAACACGAAACACCTTGTTTTAACACAAAATAGTTGTAACATGAAACATTTAGTAAAAAAAAACCCACTCACTTCTAACAATAAAATTGAAAAGAAATAGAAGAAAAGAAATACAAACATAGAGTTATTTGACAAGAACGCCGTGCTACATCAATGAACAAAAGATGACGACATAACCAGACATATACTGGACAGAAGAAATCAAGATCGCCAATGTTCTAAAGCAAATCCTGATTGGTTCATTGTTTTTGTATTCCAGTCTCCTCCTACAATCTCTCATCAGCCCCAGCCCACCTCCCCCCTCTCTTCCGGCCCGGAACCTCAGTCCTCGATGTGATGTATTTATTAACATACCCTTCCGGTGTTCGTCAACTCTGATATTCCTAAGATGTCTTTCCATTGTCCGAGGCGTGCGTTGAGGGAAGGATGCTCTTTGTCTCCTGTGTGACTTTGATCCGAGCGTGAAGCCTCAGACGGACTGGCATTGATTATCGCTGACAGAGCGAGAGGACCAAAAGATTGTTTTCCCTCTCTGGTACAAACAAAATCAATGAGAAACAGTGGCCTTTGGACGTCATCACTTCAAATTTAATTCACTGGCTATGTCATGACATGTTGCCATGTTGTTTTTTTTTTTATTTTAACACGTCATTGTTAGATATATATAAGACAGACGGACGAACAGACAGGAAGACAGACAGAGAGACGGACGGGCTGACGGACGGACGAACGAACGAACGGACGGACGGAAGGAATGACAGATAGATAGATAGATAGATAGATAGATAGATAGATAGATAGATAGATAGATAGATAGATAGATAGATAGATAGATAGATAGATAGATAGATAGATAGATAGATAGATAGATAGATAGATAGATAGATAGATAGATAGATAGATAGATAGATAGATAGATAGATAGATAGATAGATAGATAGATAGATAGATAGATAGATAGATAGATAGATAGATAGATAGATAGATAGATAGATAGATAGATAGATAGATAGATAGATCATACCATAAATAAGAGATGACTATCCCTTGGCACCCTACAGCCTGCACTGTTTGACGTTGACAAGACAGCGAGACAGGGAACATTTTGGCTATCAAAAGAAGAACGTTTAACGGACATACCCATGGTGATGGTCTCAACTATTTCTAATGTTCGGCATACAAATGTCGATAAAATGTGTCCTACCGGGCCTGTGTGAACTCATTCCTCCCTTCCCATTAACAAACAAAACGTCGTGTTAGCATTGGCCTACTCTTTATGTCATACATCGGTTACAGAAGTTGTAGTTGATGTCAGGTAACTGTTTCTGTTTTGGCATTGAAGTGATTACAGACATATGCAACGACATACAGCACACAGGATACATACCAAATGAACTAAAAACATCAACTTTCATTGCATTGCCTAAAAAGAATGGTGCAGTTGAATGCAGTGATTATGCCTAATGAACCATATTACAAAAATCTTGGTAAATTATACATGGATGGATTCAGAATAAAATCAATTCTGAATTAGATGAGCAGCAATTTGGATTTAGGAAAAATAGCAGGACAAAAGAAGCCATATTCTGCACGAGAACATTAATCGAAAAGTACACAGAAGTAAACAAACCAATATATGTCTGCTTCATAGACTACACCAAAGCTTTTGATGTAGTACATCACAAACAACTTATAGAATGCCTAAAAGAGATACATCTAGATGACATGGACATACGACTAATATGTAATCTATACTGGGAGCAAACAGCAATAATAAAATATAACAAAGAGAACTCTACACCCATTGATATAAAAAGAGGAGTAAGACAGGGATGCATCCTATCACCAA